>NW_021026086.1:510670-546996 GCF_004153795.1 Camellia sinensis
AAAAAAGGACGGATCAATTGTAGATTAACTATGCTCCAGAATCTAAAAAGGCTTTCTTTGAAGGCAACCCAAAGGTAATCAACCTAAAGCTTATTTTTGTGAAGGCGTTGAATTTTAAACGCACTCACATGTAATTAAATAGGTAGCAGATTTAAATCAGATCAATTGTGATGGTTCCCATTGCTATCATTAAATTTTTTCATTTTACTATGAAGTTTTTGGAGTTTTTTTTGATATATATATGAATCAAAATACTTCTTTTTGATGTCTATTTTTTCTCTTTATTGCTTCAGATTTCATACCAATTGATGAAAATCAATTTTTCATCGTGAATTTCCCTTCTTAAATTTATCAAATATACGCTTTAACTGAGTTATGAATATTTTTTTAGCCTATTACAAAATTTCAAAAAAAGTAAAAGATGAGGAAATGCCAATTTTCTGTTGACCAAGTTGATCCTGTTGAATAAAAGATGATGCCTTTATTTATGTTTTGGGCAAAACTTTAAAGCCAGCCTCCACCACCCCTAGTTTTATATACAGTCTATATTAGAGAATGTGAACAACACTCAGACATGGTTGTTACACTTATTTGACATATTTCACTCTGATTAATATCTCAAATATGTGTAGATATCTGAATGAGACCGTTTTGTGTGTCTTTGATGGTTATGCTTTTCACTCAATGGCTCATATGCTTATTTCTTGAGTTCAACAGGTGCAAGAGAAGAAAGTGAAGAAAATCTCTGACATGAACATTAACCCTTTTAGGCTGTTGGAAATGGCGGTGTTGCCAGTTCAGGTGGCTTTTCTAGCCTTAGACCATATCTTGCAAATGGAGGAAACGCAATAAATCTTACCATTCTTTGAGCAATGACTTCTCATTCCACCAGGGGCATTTCGTCGCTACATTTACCTGCGGTAGTTGTACTCATCTTTTTTTGGTTATTTTCCTGCAATAATATATGTTTTCAAAATAAATAATGTAGTATCAGTATCTTAGATTATACCGTCATTTCAATATATTTTTTTTGGGAGGGTGAATAAGACATAAATAAAACTAGAAAATATACAAATTAACAAGGGGTATGACCTAGGCCCTACCATAACTATACAAAGCCACACATCAAGGAACTACTCTCCTCACTTAAAGCCCTAAAAAAAAAAAAAAAAAAAAAAACGACGTGCCTACAGCCATACAAAGTTCATATATATCTAAGATGTTCAACAACAACCATATCCCATAGAATAGGGGTCCTGTACATCTTTAGACCAAAAATGGGCAGCATCATACGGGATATAAAGAAATCCCCCCCGCGGAAAACAAGAGCTATAATGATTAGCATGGAGAGCTCCACAATAGTCACCGTAGCTTCATTTAGTAAGACTATACCAAGATGGCAGCACTTTAACCATAATGTAAATACATTCAGCACACACAAGCTGCTAGCCAATCCCAAAATATAATAACTCTCCTATACAACAGGTAGGAGTAGGCCACAAACCTCAAAATATGATAGTCTATACCAGTCAAAATATGATAGTGCAACTCAAAATCATAGTCCTCAATGAACTCCATCCATCTCCTCCACCTCAAATTCAGGTCTCTCTGTGTAAACAGATACCTCAAACTCTTGTGGTCCGAGAATACCTCGAACCTCTCACCATAAAAGTAGTGCCTCCAAATCTCCAAGGCGAAGATCACAACTGCTAACTCTCTAGGTCGTGTGTAGGGTAATTCTTCTCGTGCATTTTCAACTGACGTGAGCCATAAGCTACCACTTTCCCCTCTTGCATCAACACACACCCAAACCCTCTCGTGAGGCACACAATAAACCGCATAACCCAACCCCCTCTCCGGAATAATCAAAACTGGAGCGGTGGTCAATCTAACTTTCAACTCCTGGAAGACTTTTCGCAAGTCTCATCCCACACAAACTTGACCCCTTTCCGCGTCAATCTTAGTCAAGGCGAAGCTAGCCTGGAAAATCTTTCACAAACCGACGGTAATACCAGCTAATCCAGAAAACTGCAGATCTCAAACACACTCTTAGGCTGTGCCCAATCTTGCACTGCCTTTACCTTGGATGTATCAACAGACACCCTTCCTCGGATACCACATGCTTAAGAATTTGACCTCTCCTAGCCAGAACTCACACTTCCAAAACTTGGCATACAACCTATGGGCTCTAAGCAATTCAAGCACCACTCTTAAGTGTTCCTCGTGTCTCCTCCTCAGAAGGTGAATAGATAAGAATGTCGTCCATGAAAATGACATAAATCGATCCAAAGAATTCCGGAAGATCCGTTCATCAAGTCCATAAAGCTACTGGTGGCATTGGTAAGCTCGAATGGCATCACCAGAAACTCATAATGGCCATACCGCATACGGAATGCCGTCTTAGGAATATCCTCCTCCCTGACCTCAACTGGTGGTAACCCGATCTCAAGTCTATCTTAGAGAAACAACAGGAACCCTTCAACTGGTCAAACAAATCATCTATACGGGGCATAGGGTACTTATTCTTAACTGTAGCCCGATTCAACTTTCGTAGTCGATCACAATCTCAAGGCACCATCTTTCTTTTTTAACAAAGAGGGCTAGTGCTCCCCACGGGGAAACACTAGGGCGAACAAAACCCTTATCTAGCAATTCCTGGAGCTGAATCTTCAACTCACTTAACTCGGCTGGGAAAAAACGATAAGGTGCCATGAAATCGGCGCTGTGCCGGGCACTAAATCAATAGAGAACTTTATCTCTCGGTGAAGTGGCAAAACTAACGAGATCCTCAAAAACATCTGAATACTCATAAACCACCCTCGGCAATACAATTTGGGTCTCATCACACTCACCACTCAAAAAGCTAGCAGTACACCACTAAGCTTACTTCGCCCTCGCGGATCATACATCGGTGGCAACACACTACCAACCCGATCTTTAATTTTCAAATAGATCGTTAAGATCCGGGAAAGGCCAATGTTTTGGCCGATGCCCTTAGTAGGAAGACCATTAGTGATGTAGCTTGTATAGCCATCCGGAATTGGGAGATGTTGGGAGCACTTGGTGAGTTTGATTTGCTACTGGGCGAATTTGTTGAGGCTGCGGCCTTGTTTTCTGTTGTTGCGCAGCCTACACTTGTGATTAGAGTTTTAGAGGCACAGAGAGGTGACCTTGAGGTAGAATCCCTCCGAGAGAAGATCTCCAGTGGGAAAGTTGAGAAGGGTTTGACGGTGTATCCCGACCTGAGTGTGAGATACCGAGACCGTTTGTTTGTACCGGAGTCTTGCTTACCGCGCAGGATTTAGTACCAGCTCCATCAGTAGTGAGAGGTACTTTTCTGTTTTGCAACTCGGTTGCTAATGTGTTGATAGACACGGGTGCATCTCATTCTTTTGTATCTGCTGCATTTGCATCTGTTTTGGAATTGGAGTTAGCACAGTTAGCATCTCCTATTTGTGTGGTATTTTGTCGTTTTACTTTTGATGTATTACATGTAATTTCAAGCCAAGGGCTTAATGTGTAAACGAGTTAGAACTCTTTGTTGTAACCAAGTGTTAACTTGGAAAGCTGTAAGCCCGTAGGGCATTTTGTTATGAGGTTAACATGTAGTACTTATGTAATGGAACTCTAAAGAATGAAAGAATGTGGTTAGTTTATATGTAAATGTATGTCCTATTAGATGGGTTTATTGTTATTATTTTGAGGGCGTTACATTATTTGTTGGCCACGGGGCCTCTTTGTTGTAGGCGGAACGCCATATATGTAAAAGGGTTGCACCCTTCTTTTGATTATTTAATGTTGTAAGCCTGAGGGCAATTTATTTATTATACTCATGTTGCATTCACTTGCATTCGAATGAGAGCAATACTATTCACTTCTACGAGTTGAATATATGAGTTTATTTCTGCATGTTATCTCTGAAATGGAATTAAGTAAATGAAAATTGGTAATGCTTCGAGTAATAAAAAAATGGGGCGTGACACCATACATCACCAATCACCTCCAGGTATCGACTTTCTTTCAACAACTCATGTAAATGGCACTCCAAATCTTCTTTTTCCATCTTTTCCAACATCTCCAATTCATCTTTGGTGGTTGGCATCTTGAAAGATTTTGTTGTTCTTCGAAGAAGATTTTGGATGTTGTAATCCTTGGATACAGAAACCCAACCTTTACGTTTAAATTTATCTCCAACACTGCTAGAGTTGTAAAGTTTATCTCCAACACTGCTAGAGTTGTAAAGTTTTCGAGCTAAGGTCGTCTTACCCAAACCGCCCATGCCCACAATCAAAATCACACATTGATGGGGCGTTTCTTGGAGAAGTTTAGATGTCAGTAACTTAACATCCTTCGTGAAGCCTAAAACATGTTGGTCGTCTTCATAAGGTGTTGTCCTTAGTAGTTTCTTGAATCTCTCATTCATGCTACTTGATCCCTCCCCAGTAGCTTCGATATTTCTAATCTTGAAAAATTCATGATTTCGATCTATTTCATCGAGTCTATTCTTCCATTCTTGAATCTCCTTACCTATCCCATACTTGTTTGCTTGTTTGTAGATGCAAAAGTACTTTCTGAGGCAAGCTTTGAACCCTGTCCTTTTGGGAATCCCTCCTTTAACTTTGAGAACAAACTTGTCGATAATATCCTCGGCTTCGTAAGCAACATCTCTAATATCGGATACCCATTTGCGTATCCTACTGTCTCGATATTGTTTTTCTTCTGCATCTTTCAAGAAACACAACATGTATTCCAATTTGGTTCTCAGATAGTTGACTTCATCTCTCACTCCTTGCAAAAAAATTACTTGATCAATGAGAAGACCACCAAGTCTCCGCACTATGGAAGAGACAACAACATCAACCATTCTTGGCAGTTATGTTCTTTTGTACACTCGGGTAATTATGAACTTATATGATTTTATGTCATAACCAATACCATATTAGTCATAACCGCTATCATATTACTCATAACTTATTTATATTCAGTTATTTATTTATACCATATTATCTCATAACCAGGTCATAACTAAATTATTTAAATAATTTAACTCTCAAATAGGCAACCGGTGTAGCCGGTTACAAGGGGGGAACAAAATTGAATCAGTCGTGTTGAGCCTCTTGTTGGCTCTTCTCCTCCCTCTTCTCTTCCGCCATAACTGAAGCTTCCGAGGACCACCAACCTCGTCGGCAATCCGGGCTTTAGCCATGTTGACATCTTCTTCACAAGCTCTCACTCTCTGGACATCTCCACCATGGGTTTGTGAGCAAAGACCTAGTCATCATCTTTTCCCTTCCCTTCCAGTCGAGTCAAATTTTTCCGAGAACTCTTTTCCATAGTTCAGGTTTGTTGCTAACTCTAAGCTTCATCTAAATGTGCCATTGGTGCTCTGATTTCAAAACCCTAACCCTTATTGAATATCTGTTATTAATTTTTTTTATCAGTCAAAATTAATATCTATAGCCATCCAAGATAGTTGTGCCATTGGGGCTTTGATTTCAAAACCTTAACCATAAAGAATGAATATCTCATATTTGTTCTCATTCAAAATTAACATCGGTTCTCAATCATATTCACATTCCTTTAATCGCTTTCACTTTGCTTTGGCATTGTATATCCACTATTTTTTTTCTTATTTTTGTACCCAAAGCGAAAAATCTAAACGAGGTTTTTTTTTTTTATTTTGACATTGTAAATTTTTCTATATAAAAAAAATTCTTTGCTTGTAAGTTACAAAATTACTTTGTTAAGTTTTTATTAATATATATATATATATATATATATTTTAAAGTTTGGCATATCCAGTTTTTTATTAGATACATGTAAAGTAAAAAATCTAGACAAATAAAACAAACACTTATTTTAACTGAGTAATGTGTAAAATAAAATTTATAGTAAAATAATATAAGCTAATTGGTGTGAATATCATAAACGGGTAACGTTTGCCAAGGGATTCCTTGCTCAGATTCATATCATAAACGGGTAACGTTTGCCTGTTTGTTAGATGATTCAGTCAGATATGATTTTAGCTGGACTTTTGGAATACATGCATGTAACACACAGAGGCCTCTTTCTTCCTTCACCATTTTTTGAAAGAACAAGGGATAAAGAAAACAAACCAAAGCCTCTTCATGGGACAGAGACACTTCGGAAGGGAAGGCAATTAATATGTCAAGGAGGGACTGGAATAGTTTCCACCCATCTTTTAGAGTCCAAAATTATTTTTCATTACTTATTAACTGCCCTGCCTTATTAAACAAAGTTGTGCTAACTAATATATAGTCGCATGGTCTACTTATGAGAGTATCCAATTCCCAAAAAGCAAAGAGGGTGAAGATTTGCATTTACAGATGGAAATTTATGGTGAGAATTGCAACCATTTTTTGGTTCCTTTTATTTATAGTTTATTTTCTTTCTCCAGGTAGAACATGATACATGATAGTGTTTAGGCTCAGACCCTGCTTGATGTAATTATCGTAAGGATTGGTAGGATCCGTTCAAGTATATTTTATTGTTTGTTAACCTTCCTTTATTGGAGCCATTCCACTTTCTATAATGTGGAGATCTCAGGTTCAATGCATGGATGCTAATTTTATACACGGACTGGAAGTCAAACTCTATTTCTTCTTGATTGATGCAGTCCAGTATTATTTGAAGTGGGATTCTTCTACTTCAGGCTAATGGAAACATCCATTTTGTTTCATTAGAATGCTATATGGTTTTGCATGAGACACAACCTTAACCATGTGGTGCATAATTGTTTTGTTAAAAAAAGGAAAAAAAGAAAAAGAAAAATAAAAATGTCTTGCAAAATGTGATGTAGGCAACACATATTTTAGTAGTTGATAAGGGTTACCCTCTCTTAAGCATTGAGTGAGCCTTAATGCAAAGAAAGTATCAAGCTGATTTTCTGACTGTTACAATTGGTGATGGATATTAAATGTTGTCTCTTTCCTATGCAATCTATACAAGTTTAGGTATCACACAGTTGTCTGATCTACTTGTGAATGACTGTTTTCTATAGTTCGGAATCAAGACATACGAACCAGTTATGTTCTATGCCAGTGTGATGCAAATTCTCTTTTGAGTGAGGTAATATAACTCCCTCCGTCCCAAAATAATGGTCCCTTTTGGGGAATCTAACTTTTTTTGGTAGTACAATTATTGTATTTGAAAAAAGTTAATTTTCCAAAATTATCCTTTTGATAGTACATTTTTTGAGAATATCAATGTCATAATTGTACTTTTTATATTGTTTATTAATTTAAAAGAAGGGCAAAATAGGAAATTTATATTATTTTTGTACTTGATTTTTGAAGAGGGACTAATATTTTGGGACAATGAAAAATGGAATAAGGGACTAATATTTTGGGACGGAGGGAGTAGGTCATATTGACATTTTTGCTTCGATAGCTCAAGTATTACTTAACATGCCTAGATGTGCATATGATTTTATCCAACATATAACATGATTTATGTTGGAAATGGAATAGCCTGGGTCTTGGAGAAGTTGCAAGACTAAAACAAATTTTGTTGTTCTTTGAACTATATCTTCTGAATCTGAACCCTATTCTGGAACATGCTTATGTCTGTATCATTATATTTCTTCTATTATTTGCTTCCTTTTTTCCTATGATGTCTTACAAACTTTTTGCAAAACTCATAGTGTAGCAACATTTGATATAACTTGTTCTTTTCTTGTTAGTTCAACACGTAATTCAATGTAACAAACTTTTGACATCACTATTTGCACGACAAGATAGGCATATCACTTTTTCCTCCCAGAACCATAATTTCTTCAAATTCATGCACATTGTTAGTGCCCTTCCTCTTTAAAAGTTGTGGGTTTTTAGATTTTTCAATGGAGAAGAAAGAGTTTGGAGATAGGTGGAGGAAATGGATCAGGGACTTTCTTTCTTCTTCGAATCTTTCAGTAGTAGTTAATGGAAGTGGGGATTTGTTTAGAGCCACTAGGGGCTTAGACAAGGGGTTATCGTATCCCTATTTATTTTTACATTAGTGGTTGATGTTTTGAACTGATTGGTTGATAGGGAAAAGGTGGGTTTGGTGGATGGCTTTTTGATATGTAGGGATAATGTGTCCATGTTCCACTTTTAGTTTTCAGATGATAACATTATCTTTTGGTGAGGAAGTTAAAATGGTTTATTTGCCTTCCTTGTTAAGAGTGTTTGAGTTGGCTACGGGGCTTAAGGAGAATTTGGATAAAAGTACCATTGTGAGGATTAATTTCCGTAAAGAAAGTTTATAGGGATTGGTTTGCTGGTATGGTTGTCTTATTGAGTCTTTACCCCTGAAGTATTTAAGGCTTCCTTTGGGGGTAATCCTAGGTCTAGTGTTTTTCTGGGCTCTAGCGATGGATAAGATTGGCAAGAGACAATATGGTTGGGTTGGGAATAAAGAAGCATAAACTTGCATTTGAAGCATTTTTAAAGTGGAACACCAAAATGAAGATCATTATGCAGTTTTCAAAAAGTCTCCAAGTACCAGAATCAGTGTTAGCTATTATTGCGCTGGCACCAACATTTAGCATATTTGAAATTCCATGAGGGTTTTTTTTTCCTCTTTTATAATATCTCATCGATAGTGCAATGATACAATACTTCAAATTTTTCTTTCTTATTTTGGTGCATATAGTGTTAACGTATGATGTATAAGAGACTTCCTACTATTAACAAGTGTATGGTATGTTAGTTGACGTGACAACATGCATCAGAAAATGGTTTCAATGCATGCAAAATGCTCACTTTTTTTTTGAAATGTTAGAAAATTATGAAGAAAGGAAAATCATTGGTTCTGTGTTTCCACTACGAAGTCTGTAGTTTTTTTTTACTTTCGTCCTTTTATTTTTATTTTTTGTGTGTGGTAAATATCATATAAGGGTAATTTCCACTAGCCTTTCTTGAGGGTCAGTAAGCAACTGTAAATAGTTTCTTTTACATTCATCTTTCAGCAATACAATCAGTTATTGGGACAATTTATTTTTATTTCTGTCTTCTGCAGATTTCAAGGGCATCTTTAATGCTTGAATCAACCCACATTGCTAAGCCAGGGGCCTCGTGGCTTGATGACTTTCTTGTATGGATGTCACCCAAGGCTTTTGGTTGCTATCGGAAATTTGTAGATGGCAGTTATTGTCCCCCTGATGACCAGGTTGGTGATATACTATGCTTTTCATGTGGATAATTAGTGGGAATGATTGCTGTCTAGATCAATGTCTGGAAATGCTCATTGTTTTTTCTTTTCTTAGTCGAAGTCCTTCGTTGTTAATTAAAGTTTTTATTAATATGCCCTCTCTCTCTGTTTGTCTCAAGTATCATCCATATTAATGTATGGTCCAATAGTTTATGGTATCTTGTATTTTTGAAAGGGGAAAAAAAAAAAAAGAAGAAGCTACAATTCTGAATGATTTTTGAGATGTTAATGTGTTGTATTTCTTAAAGAACCAGCTGGTATGGCGTTCATTTTGATATTGTGAATCCTTGATTTGATGGTTTTGAATGTTTTCAAATGTAAAATGACCTTTGTTTGTCGTTACTTGAGTATGATGCATCATCCGATAACTGACTTGGCCATTTTTCTTTCTTTAGCCTCCGTGTTGTTCACCTGATGAAGATTCTTGCGACTTGGACGGCGTTTGCAAGGATTGTACAACTGTAAGATCCCACAGCTTTATGTATTTGAAAACACATCCCAATGTCCTTCTGTTAGTACTTTGTACTTTGTAGGGCTGAATGTACTTATGGGTGGGCTATCTTGCAATTAATTTACAACTTACAACTTATGAAATGCAAAAGGAGTTATCTAATACTAACATTGTGCAATTGTTCCAGTGCTTCCTTCACTCGGATCTGGATAATGGTCGTCCATCTACAGCTCAGTTCAAGGAGAAGCTGCCATGGTTCCTCAATGCACTGCCCTCTGCTGACTGTGCAAAGAGTGGCCATGGGGCTTACACAAGCAGTGTGGATCTGAATGGCCTGTTCTGCTGCTCACACGTATATATCTTGTAGTAATGTAATCAATCCAAAGAAATGTACTATGACGTAGTGCTTAAATATATCAGAACTTCCCTTTGGCTTGTATTATCAAATGAATTATTAACAGCTTTTACCCTGTTGTCAGGTTACGAGAGTGGTGTTATACGAGCCTCTGAGTTTCATACTTACCACACACCACTAAGGAAACAGGTACAGAAGGATCTTTTTAGTTGATTGATACTTTTGCTACTTTGCTTAACTTCACTCAGAGAATATTCCTCCTGATCTGCTTGTCCTTTTCTACATGATGATTTTGTTAATTCAATCCATGTTACACGAGAGTTTAGCTCAAGGGTTTCTGATTCTTTGAAGGTTCACAAATTTAACTTGCGGTTTTGTCCTGGAATATTCTTTTGCTATTATAGTTGCATATGAATATGGTTTGGGGCATTGGTTTTCAGTGAAAGGACATATTTGACAAACGTATAAAGTTATGGGTGTTCTTTTCCTCTATGAGATATAGACCATCTGCAATTATATGTCTACAGAACATAGAAAGTGACAAATCTACACTTTCCAAACATGTTAATTTATTTGTTGGACTGTATTGGTTTTTCATATCGGAAGTGCTTCTCATTTCTTTGGTTTTTCTCTTCCCTTGTGTGCAGTCTATCCTTAGTATCAAAAGTATTCTGAGCAAATTATTTGAGACTTTCAATCAATACCTTGACTATGATTAATCTTTAACTGAGTTTCTGGAAATACATGTCAAACAAGATTCTAGACTAGATGTTTGCTCATGTTATTTATTCAGCTGTGGTTAAAGCTTCATCAATTATACACTGCATAGAGACAATTTGTATTATTCTCTTGCAAGCCAGGTTTTGATTAAGATCCATTCTTGAGACAGTAACCAATTAATGTCATAACTCACATAAGACATTTTTTGAAGAATAATTTCGGCTCACTTATGATGCAACATTAATTGCATTTTCCTAGTCAATTAGTTATGCAAGTGGGCTAATATTCCAAAATGTAACAAAATAAGTTGTTTGTAGGAAACCCTAGTAACTTCTAATAAAATGTGTAGTTTATGAACAATTTCTCTTGTTCATCTCTTGTTGCATTGGCAATTTCGCTGTCTAATACTTTGAGCTTTTCTTATCTTCTGATATCAATGTTCCCTTCTTTCATTCTTGTTTGGAGTTATCTGCAATGCAAGTACTTTATTTTTCTTTTTATGCTTGAAGGCTCACAATGGTGATGAATTCTTTCCATTTTTATTCAATATATTCACAGAAGTTATTTGGAAGTGTACCTTTGCACCATGCATTTGGTTGACCCATTCATGGCCTGATCATTTAGAGATAATTCTTTATTGCATTTCCATTCATGGCCTAGTCGGTTAGATATTCTTTATGGTATTATTGACACATTCAATTTAAGTGGTAGTGCCAAGAAGAAGAGTAAATAAACAATCAACTCTCAAGATTATAGTAATTGGTTTTTCAAATGACTTGGGGCTGGGGCTGAGGCTGTATGCATGAGGCAATTTCTGTGTCTAAACAATATTTCTTTTCTGGTGTGCGGCATATACTCACTTTATTGAAGCTCAGTGAGGCCCCTTCCAAACCTTTATCCCCCCAAAAAATTGTCTTTTGCTTTGAGTCTACTCCCTTGAACTCTTATCAATAGTTTTTTCTTCTTTTTCACTTGGGGTATGGAATCTGACATAGGCAGACAGTATGTTCAGGCCTTTTACATCTTATTCTAAGCCTATGCTCTTGTCATGAAGTTGTGTCTTTAACGCATTGACTGTACTTACCTGATGCAGATCGAGATCTTTTTGTATTCGGTGTTCTATATTTTCTTTGAACAATATCTGGATATATGGGAGACAGATGTGATCAACATTGCTATAGCACTTGGTTGGTATTCAAACTCTACACTACAGTGATGTATATTTGCAGAGCCCTTTCACTCCATGTGACAAAGATTGGAGTTTCCAATTATGTGATGTTATTGTCCTGGTGGTTGCTAGCAATTCCATTAAATTCTTTCATTTTACTGCTATCCTTGCTTGAATTGTTGTTTCATGCTGCTTTCAAGTTGTTCTATATGATATGATCAAGTCATCTTTGTGGTGGTTAGAAGCCTCCATTAGTAAAGGCAGTATTTATTTCTTCTGTGAAACATAATTGAAAATTTTGTTCGTTTGTATGCAAGTCTTAAGACTTCAGAATGTGTAACTAGTATTCTGATTGAAGGTGCTATTTTTTGCCGGAATTTTCTGTTCATTTATCTAATTCCAGATGTTAGAGATACACATGTATTTGATTACCTTCTAATTGTGACTAACATCATTTAACAATATATTATGTATTTGTATCGTTTCATGCCATTGGATGCATTATTTTGAGCAATTATTGACTATCTAATTTCTTGATTTGATAGGTGCTGTATTTCTTGTTTGCCTAGTTATCACCTCCAGGTTTGCTTTCTCTTCTAGCCTTTAGTTCAATGTTGAGCCATATTTCTGCCGTTATGAGAGACAAAAAAATTCCTCTTGGATGGTTAATATTTTCTTTGTTGAATTTAATAATCTTTACTTCTATTATTTTTTCTTGCCTATTAAATGCAGTTTATGGAGTTTAGCTATCATTGTTCTTGTCCTGGCCATGATTGCTGTGGATCTTTTGGTAAATCTTCTTCCTTGACAAAACATATATTGTGCTTCTTCTAAAACATTTATAACATTCTTGTTATGTATTTAGTTCATATTAATTGTTTATCGTTTAGTATGACTTATATATTGGCTACACAATTTGTCAAAAGAAATGTTCTCCTGTTTTACGTAGTGCTACCCTTTTCATTTAAATCTAAATATTCTCCTGTTTTAAATTAAGCTCAAAGTGGTAAAAAGGTCAAAACAAATGCATGCAAGCGAACACAAAAACAAAAACACAAATACGAACAGACATTGAAATAAAAACACGATTAGACCCCCTAATAGTTTGTGTGCTCATTGCACACCCTGCATACTTAATGCACTTGTAACCCAGCTATGAGAAACCCCAGAGGAAAATAATAGCTCTAGAAACCACTTACATGTGTTGCTAAAAAAAAATGTCCTATCCAACACTCACTACAAGAAATTGCATTTTTCGCAACGCAACAAAATATGTTGCTAAATGGAAAAATTCGTTGGCAAAGAATTTTGCCGACACACAAAGCTACGTTGGCAACCCGTAGGCAAAAGTGAGTTGGCAAAAGTTTTTGCCGATGAAAATATCATTGCGTTGGTAAAAGTAATGCCTTTAGCGACGAACATAGTCGTCGATGAAAGTCTTCATCCATCGTCGGCAATTTACCTTGCGTTGGTAAAAGTCATTCAAATATGATGATTGTGGGGCACTTTTCGTGACACAAATTTGCATGGGAAAAAAATATACCTTTACCAACAACATATGCGTCGGCAAAAATAAACTTTTGGCGACATATTTACGTCGGTAAATGTTGCCATTTGCCTACGATTTGTTTGTCGCTGAAGCTTTACTTTTGGCAACGACAAATTGGCATTGGCAAAAAATACACTTCTACCAACATAATATGAGCGGGCAAAAGTAACTTTTAGCGACACATTTACGTCGGTAAATGTTACCATTTGCCAACGATTTGGTTGTCGGTAAAGCTTTAGTTTTGGCAATGACAAATTGGCATCGGCAAAAAATACACTTTTAGCAACACAAAATGAGTTGGCAAAAATAAACTTTTAGCTACACATTTACCGACAAGTTGTTTGTCGAGAAAGCTTTACTTTTTGGCAACGACAAATTTGTAGCGGCAAAAAAAATTAAAAATCACATATATTTTTTTTATAAGATTTACATATTTACAAGAGGCATCCCTCAGACACTACTATTACAAACTAATAACATTGATATTAAATCACCTAAAGTTGATGTGTAGGCAAAAAACCATTGCTGAAAAATATGCTTTTGGAAGCGTTGTATAAAACCTAAAAGGGTAAACTCACTAAAATACTCAAATACATCCAAATTGTGAACCCATAGTAAAAACAACAGATAACAAAATGAAAACATGAAACTAACAATAGCCCAAATTTGCAGCAGACCAGCATCTAGTAGCAGCCCGCTTCACAGCAACATTGCAGCAGCACACCCGCAGCAGCAGCAGCAGCAGATCAGTGGGTAAAGCCAACTGCAGAAGAATAAATAATTTTTATAATATCAAGCACACGATGATTTGAGACTTAAAATTTGCACATAAGCATAATAATTTTGCCTGATAACACTCCACAACTTTATCAAGGTTGTCACGGTCTTTGTATATCACTCCTAAATTGTTGCATGCCTCTGGACAATGAGGATTGAAGTGGAAAGCAAGTTCATAAAACACAATTGCCTACACAGATATTAAATAAATATTCTCAAGTTCTAGATTTGAAATGCATCAAATTTCTCATTAAAGCAACTAATAGAAAGGAAGAAAATGAACGATGATTGCAAAAAGGAAAAAAAAATAAAATAAAGATAATGTACTTTCTAGTAGAGAATAATGTTTAAGGAGATTAGTTTCATTCATGTGAAGTTTGCTTCAGAATGAAAGACATGAAAAGCAGAGAGATAGAGAGACATGAAAGTTTTACTTCCTACAAATTTACCATGTCAAACTTCAGCATTTCCCTATATGCAACGCCTAGATTATACATGGCATCAGCATAGTGCCATTTATAATACAGAGCCTTCTTGTAGTATTCCACACCTTGGTCAATGTCTCCCTCCAATTTAACTTGAATATATCATGAACTCACAATTTAAAAATAAAATAAAATTGTGAATGATAAAAAACCAGAACAAAATGATTTCTACAAGCAAGTGTTTAATGTAGGAAGATAAACTATTATAAATGATCCTTGGAGTTTCTCTCCTTGTTCCTTAATATAATCCATGTTTATTATGGGGAAATTTTTGCACTATTGCACTATGTTGTTTCTCAAGACCCCTATAGGTGAACACTAAAAAGTAAAATTTATTTTTGACATCAACTTGTGTCATCTAAATAGATCTAATATGTGTCATTGATGAATGGAAGACTAACAATTATATTGAAGAAACATGAAATGCGTTATAGCACAAAATCACCAAAAAATTGCATCAACTAGAACTAATCTAACATTAGACCATCCAAATTATTGACCACAGTACTGCCAGGAGTCACAAATCAAAGCCTAAGAAAAAATATGGGTACGGGACACGGACACGACACAGACAAGCAGATACGGCATTTTTCTAAAAGTAGGACTAGAACATGTAGAGCACTTTTCCAAAAGTAGGACACATACACGTCAAATAATATATTAAAATTTTATTTTATATATGCATATATAATTTTATATAAATTAAATAAAATCACTTTTTTCAATAAATAATTTGTCTAAAATAACCATTATACAATTGAATTTTTACTCTCTAACATGTGGCCAAAAATTGGCCAGGTCGAGGATCTACTACACTACTGAACTGCTAGACCAAAAACACACGTCATTTGGGAATTTACCATATCACGATTGCCTGCCACAGCGCCTGTCCCCATTGTAGGTAGGTAAAAATCGTAGTAGTCACTAAAATTTACTTCTGACAAGCGTGGTGCTTGCAAAAACTTACGATGAAGAGAAGTTGCAACAGTTAGCAACTTCTCAACATGTTCAAAAACAACACAAAGCCGTTTCACGTCTTCAGTAGTCTCACTGTCGACAAAGAGACGATTTGCTGCAAGAAAGAGAGGGGGAAAACGTAAATTCTGCAAACTTGCATCTATGTAAAATGGAACTAAGATTCAGGAAAAATAAAATAAATGACAAGAAAGCATAAAGACAAGCATACATTGCAAATGCTTCAGTGTAGAAGCCAATGTAAGATAAAGTTGACCCATTTTGGTGACCATCTGCTTTAAGCCACCAAAGGTTGCCTGGTTTAGAGTGTCAGCTGAAGCTCTGAAGGCAGTACAAACCATTTGTTCCAGCAGTAGATGCGGTCACAATGTTTCCAAATAATGAAGAACCTACAGAGTTCAAAGTGACATGAAAGGTCAATATTCCAAACCAAAAAGATAATGGCACTCAAAGAACCATGTCAACACAATAAAATATATAGTAATATGGTTTGAAGAACATATTACTTCTCTTCCAAATACTGAATCCAAACTACAATTACAAGGTTGAAAAGAGACCATCCAATTAAGGCCAAGTGGTTCGAAATTATTAAGAACAATCACCACATTTGTTTAAATTGCATATTTTATAATTTTAATAGGGTATTTTAGTCAAGTCACCCCCAGTAAAATTGTCATAATTACCTTCATTTTTGCTGAACACATGCATACTATTTAGCACAGGTTCACCAACGATTTATGGAATCTTAACTGTTTGATTTTTGGCATGGTTGGGGTTATGCCTCATTATATGTGGGGTTTTTTGCTTGTTGTCCTATCAAACCAAAAGAGGAAGGAGTGGCAGACAATTGCATTGTGTGCTTCCAGACTATGGAGGGAGTGTAATTATTTTGAATTGTTCTCATTAAAACCAAAAGGGATCCTTGCTCCTTGTTTATTTATTTATTTATTTTGATTGAGTAGTGTACTATTTCAATTGTGCCTTTTGTGCAGTTCATTGGAGATATGTTTATACCTCTTGATGTATTGTATATCATAGAGCCTTATCTTTTTGTAAAGCCATTTGCCACCTTCATAACACCTTTCAGTTTATACCACTTTTGGTTATCCAATAAATTAAAAATAAAAAACTTGAACTAACAAACAAGAGTATTTCAAGAGACAGTCTAAAAAAAGCCACAACACATAAATAGCTCAACTTATATGGGACACACGAAGTTCATGCTTAGAAGGAATATAATGAATTTGATTTATACTTAGACGGGATACACTGAGCTTGAATTTTTTTTTTTTCCTTTTCTTTTCTTTTCTTTTCTTTTCTTTTCTTTTTTACATTTATCCAATACGACAAATGTTGAGATGCAAAAAGACAACTTGCATGTTTTAATAACCTTCCATTAAAAGGCAGTTAGCCTTGTGCTTAGAAGTATCCCAATTCCCAACAAACTATACCTTATTGCATTTGAATTTTGAATTCCCATTCCACTTGTTGAACCAAGACATATTCTAGGTAGCATCAGATCTTAGTAGATTATTTTCTATATCTTTCAACAAACACGAAAGACAATGGTAGAAAGAACCATTTTGGACTGTCAAATCTATTGCTCTGAAACATAAATTGAAAAGCATTTCAAAACATCAAATGTTGATCACCATTTAATCAGAAATTACTGTCTTGTGGTAACACCAGTTTTATGAACTTGAGACCTTTGCTGTAACATCCTACATTTGCTAATATTTTGTTGGGAAACATAAAAACTAGAGTAGTCCAGATATTTAAAAAAAAAATTGCATGATGTGCACATTTACAAAGAATTTTACCTTTTCTCCTTCTCGATTAGGATCCAAAAGTGGCTTCTGCTCAGAAGCTGGCAAAGCAGGTGCATCATTCCAAATTTTTCGCCACAAATTCCCATGCTCAGACCTCGAGGAGGCCAATTGTTTTTTAACGATTCCATTGCATCATTTGTAGACACTTCTTCACTCTCTTCAAAGTCATCATTCTTCCAATCTCTAGGTGAATGCCAGCGGATAAAATCTTCAAATACAGCAGCTGGATTTGCTACTTTGAATGCTGACATGTCTGATTCACATTTTCACAAACATCCAGCACCAAATTAATTTTGAAAGGAAATTAACAATGGGTTATGTATTTAAAACATTATTTTTTTAATAGGAAAGACATGCATGTTCACATATGATATGATCCATAAATCCATAGCTATGAAAGACGAATCTAAAAAAAAAAAAAAACAAAGTGCACAGCCATACAGCTGGGAAAATGAAAAAAAAGATTTAACAGTAAAACAAATTCATGTAATGAAAACAGGAGAAAAAATTTGCACAAGTTCTCAAATTTTCTGTGAAACAAAAACCTAATGCAGCAAAAGAAAACAAGCTTCAGGTCATGTTTAACAAGGCTGAGAAATAGTAAAACAATCTCATTCTGTATGAGGGGAAAAAACATAAACATTTGAAATGCTATTGAGGGTATGCTCATGTTTTAACTGAATTATGCCCCTTAAACAAGCAGAATGGCAAAACAGGATTCTTGTAGCTGACCCCCAAGTAGTTGGGACAAGACTTTGTCGAGTTTAGTCAGCATTACATGGATTTTTTTAATTTAATTTGTTACACTAAAAAAAGGGTATTTTCCAAATACGTTTTATTTTTTGCCAGCCGAATTTGTAGACGGAAAAGTATGTATGTTCTGTGATCATTTGTGGTTTTTGTTATATGGGCACCAAATGTTACGTTATGTTTGTGCATAAGTTCATGGGTTTTTCAGTTTTTACTATAAGACTCTTTAACAAATGTTGAATTACTGGTTTTGGGATTCATCCAATACATTTTGAATCTAATCTGTGCCTTTTGGCACTAGGATGTAACCTTTCAAACTTGAATCTCTAGTTTTTGTCATCTTCACACCACCCCTAAAATAGCACCTCAGATCAACTTCATCTAGAACGTTGATTTCAGCTTTTATAAATATGTCCAGGCTTTATGTATGCCACACTCTCTTTTCATAATTATGATATTTTTGTTGTTTCAGGTCAATTTGGTCAAGTTCCAATTTTCTCAATTCCATCCCTGAAGTTTCCAATTTCAGTCAACATGATCCATTTGAAATGGGCCATCTAAATCATCTATGTAACTGTTCCATTCAATGTCATTTAGTTCCCAAAAACCAAGCCACCATCACAATAAATCTACCATATCAAAATCTACCCGTAATTTTATTCCTTAAGAACTAAATCCAAACCCTCGAGACACTTCTCCAACTTTCCCCCCTTCGCCTGAACAAAGTCTAAAAAGCCAAATCTTGAGTTGAACAATCAATCAGATATCATTCTGGCCAACTAGGAGTTAAGGTAAACATAGAGTTAAAGAAACAATCCTCTATTGTCCTATCAATGTACTGCACACACAAATAAAATAATTACCTGATTATGTATTAAATTCATAGGGGGAGATGTGGATCCACAGGGTTAAGAGTGAGGGAAGACAGGTGGGAGACACAAAAGGGGAAGGAGTTTCAGATAGTTTGAAATGGGCCATCTAAATCATCTATGTAACTGTTCCATTCAATGTCATTTTAGTTCCCAAAAACCAAGCTACTATCACAATAAATCTACCATATCAAAATCTACCCGTAATTTTATTCCTTAAGAACTAAATCCAAACCCTCGAGACACTTCTCCAACTTTCCCCCCTTTGCCTGAACAAAGTCTAAAAAGCCAAATCTTAAGTTGAACAATCAATCAGATATCATTCTGGCCAACTAGGAGTTGAGATAAACATAGAGTTAAAGAAACAATCCTCTATTGTCCTATCAATGTACTGCACACACAAATAAAATAATTACCCGATTATGTATTGAATTCATAGGGGGAGATGTGGATCCACAGGGTTAAGAGTAAGGGAAGACAGGTGGGAGACACAAAAGGGGAAGGAGTTTCAGATAGTGAGAAAGAGAGATAAATGAGTGAGTGAGCCATACGTGCTTTGATGGAGGGTCTCATCTAATAAAAACTGATATTAGATTTAGGGACAACATAGGGGCAGGGAATGTCTATCGATAGGACTATATGAGAATATAATATAAAGGTCTCTGGTTGGTTAATGACCACACTAATAAATTCTTAACTGCCAGTCAACTGACCCACACAATTTTCTCACCTAACCTGCCCTTCCCACTCCAATCACACTCTCAAACTGTGCAGCTGACAAATTTTTTGCATTCCTAATGTGACTAGTAGTGAGCTATGGAGCTTTACTTTCTTAGTCTTCAGCATCCACTGAAGTTTTTGGTTTACATTTACCAACTTCAGAGAGAACAAAATTAGTTGCCTTAGCAAAAGCCTAAGAGGTTGAATTTTTTAGTACGATGTTGAAATCCCTACTCCAGTTGTATTAGCCATGGCAGGGAGGTTGTCAATCAAAGCAAAGGAACAAGGCTTTGATTGAGAGTTTGATGTTGTACCTTTGGAGAGAACGGTATCGGCAAACTTTTGAGGATGTACAGATGGACGTAAACAGATTGAAGATAACACTAGATATTTTTCATTTTTGGCTATAAGGGAAGATTTGTAATTCTTTTTTTGCTTTTATTGACTTTTTAGAAGAGCTTTATTTTGTCGAAAATAGTTTTGCTTTGTACCCCATAGCTGCTTTTTCAATATCTTACAGTCTTACTTATCAAATAAATAATTATGGCTTCTACTTCTTTATTGGAAAGAGTAAAACGAGCAGAAGTAAAAAATGAGCTTATTACCTGAAGATAATATATCTCTCTCCAACTGAGCAGAGAAGTTCTGTACAAAATGGTAGACAATATTTTCTCAGTTGATATCAATGCACTCTTCAAATTTACAGACCTCTATCTACCATGCAACACTTGAATAGGGAAGTTATCTAAAATGCAAAATGAATGTCAAAATAGTTTTCCCACAAGCAATGAGCAACTAACTAAATTAAACTTGTCAAATAAAAAAGGAGTTTCTTAGAGTCTTCTCATTTTTTAGGGCTTCCAGACTTTCATGATCCAAAAATGAAAGGTTTAAATCAAAGTTAATAGCAAGTGAACTGGTACCACTTTACTTGAATCGAAGTTGATGCAAGTGGAGTGGTAACCACTTTATCAAAACATCTAAGATGCAACCATTCAAATATACTTTGAGATAATTAGTGATAGTCATAATATCAACATGTACATGTATATGCATATCAATAGCATTCCCACAATGGCCATCTTCACCACAGTCATAATGTATATGACGAAGAGTTTAAGCCTACAAATGAAGAACCCAAGGCTTCTAAAGCATTGAGTCGTTCTTCATGCATGTCTTCTGTCATAAGTGGTGCATCCTATAACAAGTATGGAGAACAAGTCAAGATTGTTTCTATTGAAAATTCTAGGAATTAAAAAAAAAAAAAAAAAAAAAAAAAAAAAAAAAAAAAAAAAAAAAAAAAAAAAAAAAATTTTACTCTACTCCCACAACACCAGCTGATCCCTTCCTGATACAATCTGAAGGCCTTAAATCAGAAGATGTCACAACATCCTGGGCCTCAGAATTCATCCTCAATACAGAAGTTTCAGGATGACATGAATCATCTGACATTGAGCCACTGCATAGTGAGCACAAAGAGTAGAGTATGAGTGAATCACATGAATGGGATATAAAAAAGGGCAATCAGCAGAAAGTCCAAAATTAATGTAATCCTATCATATCTATTTAGTGCAAAGTTATCTTGTAAGTTCACTACTTTGGTAAGCAATTATTAGTAATAAATACTTAAAAAGAACTAGTACCATGGGCACTAGGACAAGCCATTTACTGCATGTAACTTTCATGTTTAGGGTTTCAAGCACTTAATAGCGCCACTTGTTGTCACTCTAGTTTCTCATATTCCAAATGGTTGTGATATGCAAATTCAGTTTCAGGTTCTTACTGATCTTCAACTTCAACATAATAAAAATATGCCACTATAATATTTGAGCAACTCTTCAAAATATACAACAGAGAGAAGGCAAAAAAAGATTTAAATTCATTAAATTATAGTTAGTCTTTTGGAAAATCAAACCAAACACACATCCAGCCTAATCTAAAAGAATCACTGTGTCAATGACATTGTAGGAGTTTCTATTCTTCCTCCACAAGAAAGCCATGAAGACAACCTGAGCATAGTAATCAAGAATGTCAAGGTAAAATTAAACAAACTTCCAAAACAGAATAATATTCATACCAGAATAATACTCATACTTTAAATGAAGAGCAAAAAATAAAAACAATATAAAAAAAACTTCAATAAAATTCCACAGCCTCAATGGATTTGCAATTAGTATTTAATTATGAAAACAAAAGGCTTCTCACTTGCTTAGTTCACCTGTCTCGTTTCCCAACAAAATCCTCACTAGGCATTCTCGTATGAGATAAGTCTCCATTGACCTGACCAGCTTCCTGTATTTACATTTTACAGTCGCATAGTACTTCAGGCCAAAAAGCAAAAGAAGAACGACGTTTACTGATTCTCAAACACGGAGACATTATAAGAATATTGACAGCAAAGGTAAAATAAGACACAACCTCAACTTGAGCAGAAACATGATCTTCGTTTTCACCATCTTGAAACTTTTGAGTTAGTTGACGATTCTTCTCAATGCATATTGCAAGTTGAACAATGAAGTGGCAAAGAAATACAATTATGGTCTCACGACTCTGGCCACAAAATATTCTGGAAAAATCCCAAAAAGTAGAAAAGAAAGAAAGAAAACATCAAAAGGATGCTTAAGAAATCTCAAGACCATGACAGCATGTCATCAATATCAGTTTTCATAAACAATATCCATTGTCAAACTACATAATTGCAACAAAGTCCCTAGTGCTAACCTACTGAAACAATACTATTTGTTTTCAGCAAGTCCTGCAAAATCATATCTATTATCAATTAATTTAAATAAGACTACAGAAAAAGAAAATCCCAACAGAAACCGATCAGACAACGCGTTTAAGTCTTTCCGTCTGAAGTGTTATGTGGATGTAAAATTCCAATTTATAAGGATTACAGGTAGCAAGAGCTGCAAATAGATGGCTATCCAATTGCAATCACATAATAAAGCAGTGTCCAATTGCAATCACATAATAAAACAATGACGTTCTTACATTTAGAAAAGTGCAACACTCTTGTAGCATAAAGGAATTTATAACTAGTTGGCCCAGTGGAATTTGTCCCAAATGTAGTCCAAAGTTTGGAACTGAGTACTGACTGACCATATCTGGTTACAGTAATATTAGCAGAAGGCAAGTATATATTGATATGCAATTAGTACAGTCTCCAACCAAACATACAACTATAAAGATATCTGGAAGGATTCATGTAGCCTACCCCACTTGATTGGGACACAAAGGTTAGTTTCGTTTGGTTTAGAAACACTTTTAGTTATCTTCCAAGTGAATTTTTTTTTTCTTCCTTATAAAAGAGTATTTGATTTCAGAGCTTGAATTTCAAGTATTACCACAACATTTTCAGCTGTGCACATTTGGCAGCTTAAAGTCTTCAATAGAACCACTTGCACTAAAATTTCAGGGGCAAATTTTCAATTTTGTCAATCACCATTCACCACCTAACTGCCATGCATAATACCAAAACAAATGGCTACAATAAAGTACATTGAAAGCAATTTACAGAAACAAAAGTTAACTAGCTCATTAGTTACAAGATCCAAAGCATCTTCACAACTTCAACATTTATAAGAGCCCCCAGGCTTGTATGAAGAACAAGTCTTGAATGGAAGTATCTAAAAGCATGCTATCTAAACATTCTTGAGATATAAATTCTAATTATAAATTAAATGCAATTAAATGAATTATAATTCATTCAGCACTTTAGGTATGCATGTTTCATTAATAAGGTTCGTAAACTAACTGAAGAAAAGGCCAAGTTCAGCAATTTGTCAATACAAATTCAATTATTCAAGGCCTACATTTGTCAAGGCGGAGGAGCAGACAAAGCTTGTGGTCTTTCAGAACCTTCAGTTCTCACAGCATAATGTCCAAGAAATGCACCAGGAACTAACCCTATTAACATTTCTCTAATGAAATGATGTACTATTACCATGTGTAGTTTCTGGTTGACCAAACAAGTTGACAAGTCAATCACACCAGTGGTTGGCATCCGAGGTAATGGTTGTGACTCTTCCCAACACCAACGAACTTCTCTAACAAATTCTATCCAACGCACAGCAATAGCTAATCAAACATAAAAGAAAAGAATAGTCAAAATGGGGTGAGTCCACATTCCGAATGGTCTAATACAAACCAAATCCCATGTAGATGATTAATAATTTAATGTCTCTAACAGAGTGTCACCATCCAAAGGAAATCATTCTTGACTTAGATACATACCACGTATGTTGCAGTTGCCAAACCAAAGTGAGTGTAAGCAAAACTGCGCAAAAAGTGAGTCAAGTGGTGCGCCTTTAATAGCTCGAGAATTCTTATGCTCAGTGAAATCAAGGAGTTGCACTCCTGCAAGTTGCATGAGGACATAGTCATGAAAGAAACATTAGATATTAAAGTCCACCTGCATTCAATTCTAGAATCTAAATTTTCAACCATACAGCGGTACATAATAAACTTGCATGCAAATTAAATGCATCTCCAAATTTGTGAAATTCCCAAATGCATATAAATTCCAGGTATGTTCATTTCTTTAATAACTCTGTTCTAACAATAATGTCCCTTTCGTGAGATCTACAAAACACACGCCCACCCATCCATGCACCACTACACATCCCGCAAAAATGAGTATCCATTGTAAGCATGATAAAGGTTACATGTTTCATAACTGCTAAGAGTTTCATGCAATGAACATAAACAAAAGTCAATGATAGCAAATCAGGCTTAGCCTGCCAGGAGCTTGTCATCTAGGCTTGCAAGTTGCAAGTCTTGCTCAAGCAACAAAACTCAACTCAGTCGGCTACCTTACTAATCATCTTCAATCACATAATTAATAGATATTCTTGGGAATTATCATAGCTACAAAACCTTTAATTTGTTTATGAATAAAACTTTCTAAAATAGATATTAAGAGTTCTTATCCACACTTCTCCAATATGAAGAATGTGAAAATCAATTTCTAACTATTTTTGTTAAAATGTATTTGTAATAAAATAAATAAATAAATAAAGAATTAGTTATTGTTTTTATGTATATATATCAAAATTTATTTTCATTTATTACATGTAATGGTGGGGTCTTGATTCTTTTGAAAAAAAATTCAAGTTTGTATGTTCCTATCGTGTTATTTCCATATCCGTGCATGTATTCGTACTTTTGTAATGTCAGGGCTTCTCTTATATGGTAGTAGGTTCACATTCTATGCCATCTAATTATATGATAAACACCAGGGTTTAATTACACTTTTCACCCCTATAGTTTGATCCAAATTTCATTTTAGTCCTTATAGTTTCGAATTGAACAATTTTGGTCCCTACATACACAGTCTAGTTTCAATTTAGTCATTATGTCCAAATTTGAAGTTTAAATTATCAATCACATTAACAGCAGCAAATAAGAGATAAGAAAAGAAAATGGAAGGAATGTACCCTCATGAAAGAGATCTTTAAGCACACGATCAAGAACAGTTGGCAGAGGTATGACTGATGAAGACTTCAAATTATCAGATCCCGAGTTTTCAACTGTTACCAAACATAAAGAAGAATATAAAAGTGAGAAAATTTTAAGTAACCTGATGTCACATCATGAAATGATACAACCCGGAGCTATCACTTATTAAAACTAGGTACATCTTTAATAGAAAAATGGTAGGACACTCACATAGAGTTTTCAAACCTGACACAAAATCTTCGATAAATTGAGCCTCAAAAGACATATCTAGCGCATTCACCAAAAGATGCAATTGTGAAGCAAATGCAATTGTGTTTCCAACGGACCCATCCGTGCTGAACATCAATGATATTATGTTACACCATCAAATTCCAAACCCAATTCAGTAACACCATAGGAGAATGGATGGCTATAATAGGGGACATCCAAACTTAACATTTGAATACAGAAAGAAAGTCCATTTCGTTTCATCACAATTATTTTATGATTTTTCCATTCTATAGTAAAACACCATTGCCAAGCATTAAGAAAAAAAAAATTAAATAAAGATCTTTTTTTTTTTCCTTTTTTTTTCACAATGAATGCTAGAGTTTGTATATGATATGATATGATTAAATGCCAATTGATTCTTTCCTTTCCTAATACGCTCCACATGTGACTAATAGTAATCTTCTTCTTCTTTTTCTTTTTAGGGACAACAGAATATTGTATAGTAAACTTCAACAAATGGAAACAAAACATGAACAAATTGAATTAATAATTCAAGTTCCAAACTATCTCGTGGCAAAATTTATCTTGAACTATAATTATATTTTTATTTACTTTGAGAAGCATATATATCTGCCGATGCAATTTTAAAGAATTGAGTATAACTTGGATAATATAGAAAAAGATGGAGAGAAGAGAATTGAGAGATAAGAAGAGCAACAGAGAGATAATAGTCAAGCTACATAAACCTTGACATGGATTACTCACCTTCAATCTGACTTTAGAAATCTCATCAAGGCAAGGTAACTTACATCCCAATTAGCATCCAGTGAGATTAAAGGGGAAAGCTCAGACCTCAAATCTTTCAGACCCTGGATAAAGTGGCTAAAGCCTTGAGGAAAAGGCTCCAACTCCATATCTTTCAATTTCAAGTTTCAACAATTTTGGTGGATTAATACAAACCATAGTCCAAGACAACCTTTAACCTCTCAGATTTTCATTCCAAAGAACTTTTCATTGAATGCTAAACATGGTTACTGAGTAGTAGTTTATATTTTAATCTCTATGGACAAACACATTAAATTTTTAACATTAGTATTCAGTTACTTAAATCTTTAGGACCACTGATTCAACAATAAAACAAATATCTTCATTTACTACAGATTAGGATTATGTATTAGGGAAACAGGGTCATGGAGGAGTTCAACTACTAGCAATAACTTTTTCACAGAACAATCAAATTGATTTGAGGAGTGCTATTAGCATTAGATTTTATCATAGTTTTATTTTGCCGAATATAATGGTAAGATACAACTCTTCATTTTTAGATTTCTTTTGCCGAACAATTTTAGATTTCTTTTGTTTAACATTGCTGCCACTCTTTGCACTTTAAAATGTTCTTCAGATGATGAGAGCCAAATGAGAGAAAAGAACCAAGAGGGTCTCAATCTTTACAAGAAATAACAATAACCCAGAAACCTATCTAAGATTATTGACATAACAAGTAGTTACAGAATAGACAAAGTGAAAATAGACATCCATAGCTTCAGTTGAGAAATTGAGAGAGAAAAGCAGGGGAAGTGAGATACAAAGCAAAAAGGGAACAAACCTGTAGGGGTAGACTGAAGCACCAATGGTCTCGTACGGCAGCAGCAAACGGCACCAACAAATCTTTCAAAATTCTATGGGACCTGGAATCTCTTTCTTCTCTCTGTGGGACCTGAGATCAATAAATAGTCTTTAATCCTTCATATCAAAATAAACAGCAACTATAATCAATATATATTTATATAATTAATCGAGAGAGAGAGAGAGAGAGAGAACTACCTTCAGTTTTCTTTGAAATTGATTTACTTCAAAAACCCTAAGAACTGAGAGAAGAATAATGGAACCCAAGCCAGCGGGGAATGCGGGAACCCATCCATGATTAGAGGAGAATAAGGAACCCAAACCGGGGAATGTTCGCGCCAAAGTTTTAGGGATTTTGGTTTTAATGTTTTCCTCAGCTTTATCTTTTCAATTATAACAATAATAAAATGCCATTTGAAAACTTAACTGATCTTTTACAGAATTTTTCGAAGACTATTAAAATTGGAATGAATGCTATAAATATATAAAAAAAAATTAAATTAATTTGAACACTAATCTATGTTTGGCACTTCTTTCTTAAAAATCTGTTTTCCAAAACGATTTACCGAATTTGGACTCTTTGGTGATTGATCAGTCTTGCATTGCACTTTGCGAGACTAGATTCAGAACCGTGACAATTTGAGTCCGAACTGTAGCTTGAGGCACCACGGGCGCGTCTACATATACATATATGCTTGAACTTCTATATTTCTACCTTTCCGTTTGCTGATTGAGACTTGTTTTGTGATCTAATTCAATGATCACTTTAATTTTACAATTCAATAATTAGAATATTTTAAAAAAATTGAAAAATTATAATAAAAATACAAATAACTAAATCACCTCATTTCACTACCAAAACTTTTGCCGACGAATAGTATTATCGTCGCTAAATGTTTAACTCTTTGCCTATGCCAACTTGTCGTTGCCAAAAGTAAGCACATTAATAACGATGCTTATTGCGTTGCTAAAAAATAAGCCTCGTAGCTAAAATTTATGAAATTTTGGCGCCAACCAATATTTTTGGCGCCTAGTCAATGTTATGTTTTTCTAGCGACGATAATAAATTGCGTTGGTAAAGGTCTACTTTTGGCTACGAAAAATTGACGTTGTGGCCAAAAGTAGTCGCCAAAAGTGTAATTTCTTGTAGTGTAGAGAGAAAGAAGAAGAACCAGAAAGCCAACCAGAGTATACTATGGAAATGATTCGAGCAGAGCTTGATAATTAGCTTTTGGTCAATGACGGCGAATGGTGGGATGATAATAACCTGCAGCTCGCCCACACTAACGATGAATGGGTATGTAATGTGCCTGACGAGACCTGGTACTCAGAAGAAATTGATTATTTGACTAGGAGTAGACGCTACCTCAAGCCTCCATACCAAGACCAACAAGAGTCGGGCAAAGACAAAAAATAGTTGAGACAGAGAAAGAAAAAGAGAAAGAAGTGGAAGATGACCTAGTTGTAAAACAGCAGAAAAAAATCCAGGCAAACATCTCCATTTGGGGGCTTCTAGAGAGCACCGACAAGCAATGTTGCCAGCCTTAAGCAAGGCTAAACTATCAATCGACACAATTCCAAAACAATTGGTGTTTCTAATCACCCCAAGAAAAGCAACTCGCATGATGGCCTTCTCCGATAAAGAGCTACCACCGGAAGGATCGGGACACTATAAGCCTCTATATGTGTCACTGGAGTGTAGAAAGAAATGGATTTCGATCGTTTTGATTGACACTGAATCAGCCATCAATGTCTGCTCTTCATGTCAATCAATAGGGCTAAAGCCGACAGATTCCACATCCACTACTCAATTGATCTGGGCTTATGATAATACTAGTTAGAAAGTGATGGGGACAATAAAAGCGCAAATAACAATAGGTCAAACTGAGCATGAATCTAAATTTCATGTCATGGATGTCCTCACAACATTCAACTTTCTATTAGGATGGCCCTAGCTCCATCGGATGAAGGTTGTATCATCCATGCTACATCAATTGGCAAAATATCCATATGACAGAGGAGTTACCATTGTCATTGGAAATCCATCCATTCATCCTCCGCCAGAAGTTACAACGCTTTTGCTAGAAATATAACATAGGGAAGAGGATGTGTTCCTCTTAGGTTTTACATTGGCAAAGGCCTAGCTAGTTCAAACACTCATGGAAGAAGACAAAGATGTATTCGTCAGTGCCCAATCAAGTTAAAATAAATTGGGTCATATTCTTGGGATGGGGCTAAGACAAAGTGGCAGGAAGGGCATTGCTATAGTTGGTGAAGTACTTTATAACCCGCATGCATTTGGACTGTGATATGCACCTATAAAAGATGAATGGAAAGTGAAAAGTAAAGAGATCAAGGAGAGGATTAAGGCAAGGAGAACCGGGCAACAGTTTGAGTTGGTCCATAAGTCAATTCATGGAATCTTGAACGGGCACTTTGTCCTGGAAGGAGAGGATTTCCATTTCTGTGGGTTTCTAGAACCATGGATTGACCAAGAGGAAAAGAACGGATATCCCAGGTTTAAAATCTTCTTTGATCATCAGCTTTCTGATAGCGATGAGGAACATGTAGATCGAAGCATCGACATCGATCATGACAATGATGTCAATTCTAAAAGCACAGAGGATATCCTAGGTCTGACACTGCCTGCTTTACTGAAAGAGTCTGATACTAGTGTCGAACCAATGAACTTGACAGATATGACTATTTCTGTGATTGGGGAAGGACCACTTGTCGATTGCTCAAGCTTCATCGTGGATGCATTGAATGGCACGTAAGCAAGTTGGCATGTTGAAAAACATTTTATTGAGAGTTCTGAAGTGGTTATTGAGTCTGAGTCTGCGGGCCTTGTTGGTTTGGAGTCAGATTCAAGTTTGTTTGACATGTCAGAGTCTTCTTTTTCCTTTTCTTTTTCTTTTGAGTTTGTTGCAACAGTTAGGCCCAATATTTTGAATCAAGATGTTGTGATTTTTGCTTACTTCTATGTACCTATAGTTCATAGCATTAACCAAAATTTTGATGAAAATGAAGAGAAAGAAATTCCTTGGGCTCTGAAAAATTTAATCAACTGGGAGGAAAAAAGGCATGCTAAGCCGTTGGTCAACGAAATTGTTTTCGTTATTATGGGTACTGAGAAAGATCTTCACATAGTCCAGATTGGTTCCACTTGATCTTTGGAGGAACGCGAACAATTAGTTTCTTTATTAAAGGAATTCAAAGATGTTTGTGCGTGGTCCTACAAAGATATGCCTAGAATTGATCTTGAGATTGTATAATATTGGACCTCTCTTAATCCTGATGCTCAACTTGTCAAACGGAAGTTTTACAGAATTCGTCCAGATTAGGCATTAAAAATCAAAGCAGACGTTACTAAGAAAATTAATGCCAGGTTGTTACTTGTATCAGAGTATCCGACTTGATTACTCAACATTGTGCCAGTTCGGAAGAAAGATGGCAGAATCAGGGTGTGCATGACTTTTGAGATTTGAACAAAGTTAGTTTGAAAGATGACTTTCCATTGCAGCATATAGGGCATGCCTTACTGTCATTCATGGATGGCTTTTAGGGATATAATCAGATCCTTATGGGTCCAGAGGACAGAGAAAAGACTACATTTACTACACCATGGGGGACGTGTTGTTACAGGGTCATGCCATTGGATTGAAAAATGCCAGGGCCACTTATCAGATAACCATTACCACACTGTTGCATGATATGATCCCCAAGGAAGTTGAGATGAATGTGGATGACATGATTGTCAAGTCCCAAGATCGGAAAGGTCATTATACCGCATTAAAGAAATTCTTTGAGAGAATCAGGGAATACAAACCGAGGCTAAATCCACAAAAATGCACCTTTGGGGTAACTACGGGCATGATGTTGGGATTTCTGATCATACAACCGGAAATTGAAGTTGATCCATCCAAAATTAAGGCCATCTTAGAAATACAGCCACCAATGACTAAAAAAGGTGGTGCGGGGCTTTCTGAGAAAAATGCAATTCATAAGGAGGTTAATTTCTAAATTAACCTTGACTTGTGAACCATTATTTGGTCTGTTAAAGAAAGGAAAGAAGTTCCAATGGGATAATCGGTGTCAGTTTGCCTTTGAGCAAGTTAAGTAGTATTTGCAAAATTCGCTTATGTTATCTCCACCTGAGCCAAGAAAGTCGCGGATTTTGCATTTATGAGTGACTGAAACAACCATAGGATGTATGCTTGCCCAAGAGTCAGATTAGAAAGTGGAGAAAGCTATCTACAACTTAAGCAAGAAGATGCTTGAATACAAGACCCGCTACACTCCCTTGGAAAATGCCTTCTTGGCTTTAGTTTGGGCCATCACAAAGTTGAGACACTACCTGTTAGCTTACTCGGTAATTCTAGTTTCAAGATTAGACCCCATCAAATATCTCTCTGAGAAACCAACGCTTACCGGTAGGCTAGCTTATTCGTTGCTTTTGTTTCATGAATTCAACCTCGAGTATGTTGCTCGCAAATCTATTAAAGGAAAGGTTGTGGCAGAATTTTTGGCTGACCAACTGAATGAAAGAGATGAAGATATGGATTATTCATTCCCGGATGAAGAGGTTATGCAGATAAAAGAAGACACTTGGAAGTTGTACTTTGATGGCATGTCCAATCAATTTGGCTACGAGATAGGTGTGTTGATCATGCGCCAGATGATTCCCATATGCTTTTAGCTTTCAAACTCTGATTCAGGGTATCAAACAACCAAACAGAGTATGAGGCATGCATTACCAGACTGGAAACAGCTCCAGAACTAGAGGCAATAAGGTTGGATGTGACTGTGAATTCGAACTTGGTCATCTCTCAAGCCAATGGAGACTGGAGGTTTAGGAGAAGAAAATAAAAGACTATCCACCACAGGAAATTACACTTTTGGCGACCAAATTTGGTGACTAAAAAAAATTTAGTCACCAAAAGTTGTGGAACTGGTGACTAAACAATATATTAGTTGGAAAAAAGTACAAGATTTAGCTACTATTTTTTTTTAGTTGGGCTATAATGATTATTGGTGACTAAAAAATAATATAGTCACTAAAAATGTCACAATTATCGACGAAAACAATTTTTAGTCGCTAAATATGCCACAATTGGCAACAAAACAAAAACTGTAGTAGCTGTATAGTTACTTTTGGCTACTAAAATTATTTAGTCGCCGAATGAAAAACAAAAATTTAGTTTTTATTTTTAGCGACCAAAAGTTTTGTCAGCAAATATTTATTTTCAGCGACTAAATAACTATTTTAGTTGTTGTATAGTTAGTTTTGGCTACTAAATTTATTTAGTCGCTGAATGAAAAATAAAAATTTACTTTTTATTTTTGGCAACCAAAAGTTTGGTCGGCAAATATTCAATCTTTTTTGGAAATCAAGAAGTTCAATCTTTCTTTGGAAGGTGAATTTTCAATTCTTTTATTTCCTTGTATTTTCTATCTTATATTTGTTTTTCTTATTTTATTTTCAATTCTTTCATTTCCTTGTGCTTTCTGTCTTATATTTTCTTTTGTTGCTATAGTTTCATTTGTTGTAATCTTTCACTTTCTATCTTATAATCATTTTTCTTGTTTTAGTTTTATATTAGCTTTGTTGTAATCTAACCGGAAATGGTTAGTTGAGCTACCTGCATATTCATTGTTTGTTTGTTTTTTCTCAGTGCTGTAACAAGACAGGTTTTGCTAGGGCTAGTTGGTTGGCCAGCCTATAATGCTGGCAGATTAGCTTCTTTTGGACGAAGCAATCCGACGTTGAGCATACTACTTTCCGACAATCCTCAAGACACATGAAGCTTCTATTTTTTTATTTGTTTTTAGTGTTTTGTGAGGTTTTATTTTGTTATAATATTTTTCTCATCCCTCTCTCATTTGGTTTGTAATTATTCTTTCAAGTTTGTAATAATTCCCTGCCTTGCTTCTTTATATCCCATTCATTTACTTGCTTTCCTTATTTGTGCATAAGCATCATATTTTATTTTTCATTATATCCATTCTTTGTATCCATGTTTCATGCATCTCGATTCGGCTAAGTTTACATTTATGGATTTAATCAATTCCTATGTGATTATGTACACTACCTCATGTTCTTGAGATGATTCACATGTCATATCTTAGAAGCCGAATCTTAGTTGCATCTCATGTGTGAATTATATTAGGATTTTGTATATAAGATCATGCATATTTTGCTAACTTTATTTTGTAGCTATCTGCGAGACGTCGGTAAACATGAAAGTTTTTATGTTTTGGCATCCTGCTTGTACGTGTTTTGTTTATTATGTTTAAGCATCTTACCATGTGGCTACTTACTTACTTGATATAACTGTATGAATGCCTGCGGATGGAGGTTGTCGCTTAATTTGGAATGATGTTGATTTTCATGCTTGTAACTCAATTTCTTTGAGTTATACATCTTCATAACTCTTTCAAAATACATGAAATCAAGTTGTTCCAAAGTGAGAGGCATAGTCTATACTTGTATGCTTCACATAGTAAATTTTAGGATTTATTTAATAATCAGAACATGAACATAAAATTCATATCATGATTTAGTAAAGGCCAATCTTTGATCAGGTGAGTGGGGGTGCTCAGTTAATGACCTTCCTCTCTCGCACCTAATGTTCCGAGCCAAGCATCTTTCGTTACGACGAATAGTGGCCTTGGAACGAGTCATGGGTTTCCTAATTTTTCCAAAAACATTAGGTGGTGACTCTAAAATCTAGTGATGTGGTCCATTTTTGGCAAAGATTTTATATTAAAACCAATTTTTCAGAAAAAAAAAAGTAGCCAAATCTGGACTCTATGCTTCACATTGCACTCATGAAACTAGATCAAAGAAGTCAAGAGTCCAAACTGTCTAACGCGCACGAGTACCCCCTAGGCATGTTACAAGGAGCAGTCATTCTTATGGGTTAAATGTCCTAGAAATCTCATAACCAATCAATATGGACAAGCTGAAAAATACTATTGTTGAGAGGCTCGTTGGGCTAAAAACCCGGGAGGACAACCCAGGCAAAAGTTAGAGCAGAAAAATAGAAAAAAAATAATGAAAAAAAATCAAAGGAAAAAAGTACAAAATAAAAAAATGAATGAAAAAAAAGCTCGCAAGGTCAAAAACTCAGAAGGGCGGCTTTGGCAAAAGTTAGAATACAAAAGGAGAGTATTAATACCCGAGTAAGCCTTCCCCTGTGAACTACATAAAGCCTGATTCCTATCTTCAAGATACGTAGACAACTTCATTTTGAAGTTCGGCCCCAACCATTTTTCAACTTACTTGTCTCATCCATGTTTGATTGGTATATTTTATTCAACCTCGTTATTACTATCCATGTTTGATTGGTTTATCTCCGTCCGATTCAGTTGTCCTATTCCTTTTTCATGACAGGTTCAATTGCAAGATAGATTCAGTGGTAATGTAGTATATCCTACTCGGGTTATCTAATTTGAGTTTGTGCATCTCAAGGGTTGATTTTGTGTTGGTCGGGTAGTGGCCATTTGTCAAAATAGATTTTAAGGACTTTTAATGTAGTTGACTAATTTTCTCAAAAATTATTCCACTTTTCCAAAACTAGACCAATTTTTGGACCCAGAAAGGAAATTCTCAGTGCTCATAGCTTGATTTACATGATTTCAAAACAGAGAGTGGAACAAGCGTACTAATTTAACTCTGACGTTGATCAAAATCTTTTTACCAGAAAATAAAAATAAATAAAAATAAATTCAGAGCAAGGAACTAGGGGCGTGGTTAAGTCAAGAATTCTGTTTTCTCCCTGCACTCTCGAGTCTCTTGTTATATGTTTCAGCCGGCCGGCTAATAATTCAGTCTCCCGTCTAAGTTTTTAGTTGACTTCAGGTGTTTTTCCTGATTGTTTCAGTTAGCAAACCACCTGTTTGGTCGACTGGCCATATTTTTTAGTCGGTTCATTAGTTTGCTCAGCCGGTCGGTTAATGAATTAGCCAGCCCGCTAATTTTTTAGCTTGCTGGAGAACTAATCATCTGGCTAGCCAATTAATTAGCTGGCCAACCAATTTCAATATCAATCCACAATGAAAAACGGCAGAATTTGTATAGGCTCAATTTTGTGCCCTTTCGAGTCGTGTTTTGAGTCCTTTTCAATTCAGGCAAGTGTTTGCTTTTGCTTTGTTTTTCTTTCATTGAGTCATTTTTTTTTTTTTAATTTCTGGTTAGTTGAAGACTCAATGTCCAATTCAAAACTCATTGAAATTCAATCATTCTTAGATTCAAGTTCAAGAACAAAATGTTTTCATACTCAAGTGTTGCGCCATTGCCATGATGTGCAAACAAATGAAACTTGTTTTTATTGAAAATTCAGGTTGAAGCCCCCAATTACAACATTTCAAAAAAAAATAAAAAAAAATAAAAACAAACAAACAAACAAAGTCTTCAAAAAACCAAAAAAATAAATAAATCTGAAGCCGAAACATTACATTGATGCCCATTCTTAAAAATAAAAAATAAAATAAAAAAATAAAATAAAAAATTTAAAAAAGAAAAAATTTTGAAAATATAAAACACACACACACACACATAGAGATGGGATTTTCTCAGATTCTGGCGGCAAGTGTCAAAGGCCAACTTCACTTGTATACAGCTTCATCGCTCAACTTCACTATCAATCACCACACCTCAAGATGTTCATTTTGAGGAATGCTTCGAAGGCCTTATCTAAAAATTTGTAGGATTTTGAAGGAAATCATCCCCCGTCGGTCATGAAATGAGGAACATCAAGGCACTGCAAATCTTTCCATGTTCGTTGCCTGGTGCTTCAACTCCTTGTTCTGCGTCTTTAAATAACTAATCTCCCACCGAGCATCTGGATACATACCCTAGAATAGAGAGAGTTGTGTTGTCAGCCATTGCACCTTATTTGTTCGGCTTTGCAAATGGTGTGACAAATTGGATACCACGGTCACGGTCTCCACACATGATTTCAATGTATAAGTGTAATACCCCTGTTCCGTAGTATGCTAATTGGTCCCTAATACGTATGTGACTATATGTTTTGATATGATTTTTGTGTGCCATTATGTGAATATATGCGACTTTGGAATTCTACCTGTTCACCGTAGGAATATCTGTTTGAATAATCTCTGGGAGGGAGAAATCTACGCTCGAGCGGACTGGTTTTCGCGCTCGAGC
>NW_021026086.1:561939-589960 GCF_004153795.1 Camellia sinensis
GAATATGGTTTGTTTTGATGTGCACATACGCACGGCTCTATGGACAAAATTTTAAATTTTTGCTTCTTTTTGGCCCCTTTACTCTGATGAGTTGTGTCTGTTTTGGTTTGAGGCCGTAGGTAATCTCATGATTACTAGCCGGTTACGTCCTTAACCCATGGGGGCGGGTTCGGGTCGTGACAATAAGAGTTCTCATCGATGTCAAATTGTGCTGCCATCATTTGCTCGACTAACAACACATGTAAATTGAAAATAGGGACAAGGACACTCTGTTGTGGCTCGGTGGAGCTAGTGTCTATTATCCCAATTGGTGTACCATTGAGGTCAGGAAAAAGAGAAAGAAGGCAACGGGAAGAGGCCATGTTAGATGAGAGTAATGTCAAAGTGGGAGTTTGCAGAGTAATGGCAAAGAAAGTTTGCAGCCTTTTGCTTTGTCTTTCTCACATGCCTCAGAATAAGAAGAAGAAAAAGAAGAAAAAGACAAAGGTGAAAGGTCGAGGCGATTGTTGAGAGATCAAGGTTGGTCTAGCTCTTGGCTGTCAGGTACCGTGATTGTTGACATCGTGCGTCAGACACAGTGCTCGAAGAAGACGAAAGAGAGAAACAAAAACAAGGAAGGAAAGAGATATGTATATGTATATATGCATGTGTTCGTGTATATATGTATAGATATGAATTTGCATATGTATATATTTTGTCTATATATATGTTGTATCCAATACGTATTTTGTATATAGTTTATATACATAAACATATATATGCCATGGTTCTAACTTGAATATTTAGACAACTATTACAAAAAGGTTAATACAATCACAAAACATAAATGGAAAACTTCTCCAAATACTTCTATTAGCTCTAGTCATCCTCCTTTATCTAATATTATTATTGAACATCATGGATCAGAAGTCGCAGCCTCTCCTTTTAAGTTGCCGGGCACTGACCCTGAAATTAAAAAAGTTATTGAACAAAATAATTATACTAATCAATGTTTAAAAACAATTGGTAAACAATTAGATAAACTAGAAACTAATTTAGATGATTATTCTGCTAACACTACATCCACTAAGCAATCTTTAGATCAACCTTTGATTAACTTACCCAGTAATCGTTCTAAAAGAAATAGTTTAGTCACTCAAGATACTTCTACTGTTAAAGCTATAGAACAACTATTCACTAAATTAACTACTTCGGAACAAGCTTCACCATCTAAGGAAAAAGGTCTTACTGTCCTAAACCAACCTTAAGACAAGACTTCTACTCAATCAGAAACTGATACAACTGATAATGAAATTGATCAATTAGCTCAACAATTTCAATCTTCTCATCTTAATAAACTCCACTATCCTAAATCTCAACCGACTACTCTTACTAAAAATTGGTATTCTCGACCTACTCCACCTGACCACCAATATAAAGAAACTAATCTTTCTAATCAATTTTCTGTATCTGCTAAAAAATTATACGAATGGAATATTGATGGTCTTTGTGAAGATCAAATACTTCAAAAATTAAATCTGTAGACACCCCATTTTTGACCGTCCTCAAGACTTGGACGTCACCATTGGAACACTTGGTGATTACCCTTGTTTGTGTTCGTCTAGAGTTCCCGGAGGTCTCGATTGCGCGCCTTGCCTCAGGACCTCTCGACTCGACCGTGTTGTGTCTGGTTTTGCACCAAACACTTGTGTTTTGCCTTGGAGGGGCAGGGAATGCCTTGTGAGGCATCCCCACACATCACCGGCCATGGCTTGAGGCCACCGGCCAGTGATTTTATGCTATCGGCAATGTATATTGCCGGTTGGCACTCTTTGTTGCCAGTCGGCCATTTATTTTACAAAAATGGCAATTTTGAATGGCCGATCACTGTTCATCTACTTTTGGTAGATATTTTGTACCAGCTGTGATAGCTGGCACCCACCTTTTCTCCCCTCCATACACGTGTATGGAGGGATCTCTCTCTTGACAAGCTTATTTGACAAGCTTTACAAGAGAGAGCTCTATAAGAGAGAGTCACCTCTTTTGGATTTAGGGTTACAAAAAATTTCAGAGGGAGCTCTGGATTAGGGTTAGGGTTGATACATATTTCCTATCTCTATATCTCTCTTGTGTGTGTCTAGTGTGTGTTTGTCCATACTATTGCACACAAACACATAGTGTTACACCTTCTCTTGGTTGTTGAGGGACCAGAGGGTTGTTCTTGGTGTTCTTGACTGGATTTGAGCTCAAGAAGGCAACAAGATCATCATTTGTGAAGAAGGACTTCAAGGGTAATCACTTTTCCCTTTTATCTCTCATTTTTGCACACTACTTTTACCTATCTTGCATCTGTATTTGAGCTTTGTGTATAACATAAAAAAGTTCTGTTTTTAGGCCCTCTAAACAGTTTGTTTAGAGTGTTTTGTGATTTGAGGCTTGTAAGGCTCCATTTTGGGTGAGCTCCGAGACCTTGGTGTTTGGGCCTCCTCACCACTGAAATCTTGAGGGATTTCAGAGGTGAGGATGGTGCCTTGAGGTCCCAAGAAGGAGAGGGCCACCCCCTCTCCTTGTTGTCCTTAGAAAGGACCATTTTTTGGCCTCTTGAGGGAGCACCATGTTTAGGTTCATGTTGACCATGCCTTAGATGATTTTTGTGCTTATTATGTCATAATATGCCTCTATTTTTAGTTGGTTTTGGTACACCATGCTTGCTTAACATACATGCCTTGTAATGCCATTTTGTTGCCTTAACATGCCTTAGGTTGTAAACCATTGTTCTAGCATGTTTTAGGCTTGGCTTTGTGAAAATTTCATGTTTATTTTGCCATGATTAAGGTCTGTCCTTAGTTGTTTGGGTCGACTTTGGCATTCATTGTATAGCCCCTTTAGTATCATTGTTACTTTAGTATCATTGTTACTAGTTTGAATCAGTAATGTTTTGTCCTTAGGACTTTTATGTAAAGCTTGAACAGTTAAATTGGTTTTAATACATTTATAATGGGCACGGTAAATTAAAGCAATATTACGAGTTTTTTCTCTCATATTAGTAAATGAACCATTTCATTGAATATTTAAAGTTAATGCATCTAATATGTGTGGATCTCTAAGTGTGAAATCAAGAAAACAATTAAAATGAATAGGTCCTTTGTGAAGACCAGTTTCCACCATACCTATTAAACAATCATTATAATCAAGAAAATGAGCATCTCTTAAACATAATAAAACTGAAGTATTTTTACCATGTGGAGTTAATGGTTTGATTCCAACTTGAATTAATCCTAAATGAATAAAATTGTGACCAGTTTTTAAATGACGTTTAATAGTGTTAGCATCAAATAAGTGACAGGTTTCTCTAAGCTTTTCTAAAGCATAAACTTGTTCTCATGTTTTAACATGCAGATTAACATTAAAAGCAGATTGTAAAAACGTAGTTTTATAAATCTCTTTAATTGATAATTTTGGTATATTCCAACTTAAATCCAGTTTATCATTTTGTATTTCTAATTCTTCTTCATTAATTACTAATCATTGATTAGGTATTGAGGGCAAAGTTGTTGACCTAGAACTGACTGAAGAGTTACTTCTAAATAATCGACTCATTTTTCTTTAATTAAACTGTTTTACAGGAATCTTAATACATTGTCTAAATTTATCATATTTTCACATACTAGGCTTTCACACATACCCATTTCGGAGGACCCCTAAAATCCTATACTGCCTAACCAAAGGACTGACCAAGGACAGGGACGAAGATTGGGTGGCTAGTAACAAAGTGGAAAACACAGATATAATTTTGACAAATTAAGATGACTGGAAACAGATTAACAGACAGAAAATAGAATTGACACAATAGAAGTAGCAAAGCAGTAAGCAAGAGATAGCAACATAACTTGGCTCTGATACCAAAGGGACGAAAGCAGAAATATAAAGAACATGAAGAAGGAAACAGCACTAATAATACTAAAAATAAGCTAAACTGAAACTGAAATATAATACTAAAAGAGAACAGTTTAAATAAAGCAGAAATATGAAGAACATGAAGAAGGAAACAACACTAATAATACTAAAAATAAGCTAAACTAAAGCTGAAATATAATACTAAAACAAAACAGTTTAAATAAACATTAGTAATAAAACTTACAATTGTTTAATGGAGTGAAATAAACAATTCTTCAAAATACATAACTTGAAAACGAACTTGAAAAGAAAATTACAGAGATAGGTTTTTCTCTTGAGGAAGGAATACTCTCAATTTTTTCTAACTCTGCCTTATTCTTGACTGAAAAGGCCCTTTTATTATCAAAAGAGACCACTATTAGCCTTGTGAGTGAATACTATGAGCCTTGTGAGTGAATAGTCTTGACTTGAAAGGAGCATCAGAAGCCCATGTGAGTTGTCTGCTGCTTTCGGTGAGTGACTAAAACTTTTACTGTGCTGAATTTGTCGGTGGAATGAATCATGATGAATGATGAATAGTAATGTTGACTTTTTGATGAATAGGGAACAGTAAAGTTGACTTTTTTACTATTCATTGCTTGGAGGCATGTGACTGAGGGAATCAATATAGATATATATACCAGCAGCTTTTCTCAAAAGACGAGTATTGATTGAAGCTGATAATTATAGCTATATAGAATCCAATGACTGAATTAAGCATATGGATCCTGAGCATCTTGGAACTCGGGTCCATATGGATTTTGAGTAGTTGAACCTTCAGAAGAGCTTGAACTGTCTGAACCATCTTCTGAACTGCTGTTATCCGAGTCTAACTTGGCTTGGGCCATGAGTAGACGAGCCATTTGGAGGACCTCATCTTTGGATGACTTGGACTTAGGCTTAATCTTTGATTTGGATTTATCCTCTGACTTGGGCTGGTCAGAACTGGGCTTTGCTGACTTGGATTTAATCTTTGATTTGGATGACTTGGGCTTGGAAGAACTGGATGATGGGCTTCCAAGATTGACTGGAGGAAGTTGGCTTCCTTGAGTGACTGGAGCAGTTGGGATCTACTGAGCTTTAACCATGGCAGGTGTAGGAGCATGAATGTTAATCGGGAACTCAGTTTGAACAATTTCAACAATTCGTTGAATCTTGAAGTTATCCCACCATTTAACCTTATGTAGCCGCTAAATCACTTTACCAGAAATACCATATTGCCATTTGAATATCCAAGGGATTTTACATTTGGATATAAAAATAAGCAATTGAGGGAATTCTCTTTGCTGTGGAGTGAATGAGAAAACAGTGGAGAAGTAATTGACTTGATCCAAAATTACTGATGGGAAGATGTCTGGAATGGCACCATAATGGGTCCACCATCTCAGAAACCAAGTAGGTAATTCTGACTTAAACTTTTGATCAAAATGAAGAAACCAGGAGTGACTAAATATTTCATTTTGATATAGGAGGACTTTGAACCAGGCATCAATATAATCATAATAATTATACTGAAGGGAGTGATTAGGTAAATCATGAAGTTGATAAGAGAACCCCATTCAACTAAGGAAACAAAATTGTGAATATAAAGTGAATGGTAAACCACTTTACTAGTGTAAGTACGATCATAAATGGGTTTAATCACAATTTACTGATGGTTGAGCAGGATGTCTTTATAGAAGGTGATTGCTCTCTGTGGATGGAGAGGAACAAAATGCCATCCAGGAGGGAAATAAGTTTTAACCAGATCATTAGCAGATTGACTCTTTGGGTGACTAGGTTCTTTGAAAAAGAGATTAGTAGTTGTTGAGTCAACATAATCAGATCGAGCAGTTTTAATAAGATTAGGAGGGTATGGAGTAACTGCTTGGCTGGATGAAGCAAAAGGATTAGTGGCCAAAGCAGATGTGAAACTGGGTCGAGGAATATTACCAAGAACTTGGTAACGGTTAATCATTTCAATAGGATGGTATTGGGTGACTAACTCCAAAGGAGGAATAAAAGGTTGACTAGTTGGGACCAAGGCTTTAGAAGAGGGCCTTGGGCGAGGCATCTGTTTGAAAAGAAATAAAGGTTTAGCAATAAAAATTAACAACCACTAAGGAGATCTAAATAAGTTTGATGAAAATCCAAACAGTTGTAATAATCAGCAAGTAAATGGCGACGAGCTTGAATTTGGTGGTACTGAATGTATTGAGCACGTTTAGTAGTTTTTCTGGCTAATTTTAACCGGGCAATGCGATAAGCAGTTTGGTGAATCAGATCACGGTAATGGGTAATTTGGGTTTTATGGTAAGCAATAAATGGAGTGGCCATCCCTATCCCCCCTGTAAAAATTCCCAGGTAAGGAAATCAGGAATGGAATTTTGACAACCAGGTATATATTCAATAGTAAAATCGAAAATACCTTTCATGAAAATTCTTAATATATGATAATGTGACTACATGTTTTTTCCTATGCCAAAATGCAGTAGGTAAAGTAGAACAAACGGTAGTTTCTAATTTTAATTTAAATTCATTAATTTGAGAAATAATAACTGGATTAGTTAATTGTTGATCAATTCTTTTGTAATTAATTTCTTTTTTAAGATATCTTAAATGACGAGTTAATCGATTAATCGTTTGAGAAATAGAACAATCTTTTAATTGATTTAATTCTGATATTTCAGGAGGAGATAAGAATTTAAAAGTAACAAGTTGCCCTAAAACATGAGTAGTTGTTCCTTCATTAGAGGTGGTAAATGGGTATAGTAAAAATATAAATGGTGTTCCTAAGATAACTTTATCAGTCATATTTTTAACCAAAACAAAGGAAGTTTTAAAGCAAACATTATTTTGACATATATGAACTTTAGGTATTTTATATTTAATATGCATTTTACTACCATTAGCAGAAGTTAATTTTTCACAACATTTTTCATAATATTTAGTAGGGAGTAATCCTTCTACTTAAATCCAGTTTATCATTTTGTATTTCTAATTCTTCTTCATTAATTACTAATCCTTGATTAGGTATTGAGGGCAAAGTTGTTGACCTAAAACTGACTGAAGAGTTACTTCTAAATAATCGACTCATTTTTCTTTAATTAAACTGTTTTACAGGAATCTTAATACATTGTCTAAATTTATCATATTTTCACATACTAGGCTTTCACACATACCCATTTCGGAGGACCCCTAAAATCCTATATTGCCTAACCAAAGGACTGACCAAGGACAGGGACGAAGATTGGGTGGCTATTAACAAAGTGAAAAACCCAGATATAATTTTGACAAATTAAGATGACTGGAAACAGATTAACAGACAGAAAATAGAGTTAACTCAATAGAAGTAGCAAAGCAGTAAGCAAGAGATAGGAACATAACTTGGCTCTGATACCAAAATTATCAATTAAAGAGATTTATAAAACTACATTTTTACAATATGCTTTTAATGTTAATCTGCATATTAAAATATTAGAACAAGTTTATGCTTTAGAAAAGCCTAGAGAAACCTGTCACTTATTTGATTCTAATACTATTAAACGTCATTTAAAAACTAGTCACAATTTTATTCATTTAGGATTAATTCAAGTTGGAATCAAACCATTAACTCCACAAGGTAAAAATACTTCCGTTTTATTATGTTTATGAGATGTTCATTTTCTTGATTATAATGATAGTTTAATGGGTATGGTGGAAACTAGTCTTCACAAAGGACCTATTCATTTTAATTGTTTTCTTGATTTCACATTCAGTCTTAGAGATCCACACATATTAGATGCATTAACTTTAAATATTCAATTAAATGGTTCATTTACTAATATGAAAGAAAAAAACTCATAATATTGCTTTAATTTACCGTGTCCATTATAAATGTATTAAAACCAATTTAAATGTTCAAGCTTTACATAAAAGTCCTAAGGACAAAACAATACTGATTCAAACTAGTAACAATGATACTAATATAAATATCCCTCAAATGATAGAATGGAAAGATATTACTCTCCCTGATCAATGGATGACGGTCAATGAAAATTACAAACATAATCAACAACAATCCACTAGTCAAGATATCCAAGATATTCAACAATTTACTGACAGCTCAGTCCGTATTAAATTTAATCATAGTCAATCTTCTAGACATAGTACTTCTAGTATATCTACTAATCTTGAAACTGAAGATGAAATATTTAATACTCCTTTATTCCGAAAAAATAGTCAAATTAATCTTGGTCAACCCTCCCATAGTAAATTAAAAGGCATTGATAACTCTATTACCTCTCAAATTAATAAACCTGTTTATTCTACTCATACACATTTCCGTGAAGAAGATACTGAATCAAATAATTCTCCTACTCAAACTGATTTCGAAGTAATACCTCCAATCAATCCTCAATTAATGACAATTAGTAAATCTTTTGCTCCTGATCTTGATAAATTACATGTCGAATTTAAATCTAAAGAAAATAGGACTAAAAGACATACTTATCGTGCTAAATATGATTCTACTCAACAATCTAAACTTACTAGAAAATGGTATGATTTTATGATTGAATATAGTATGGAAATTCCTTTCTTTGAATATTTAGACAACTATTACAAAAAGGTTAATACAATCACAAAACATAAATGGAAAACTTCTCCAAATACTTCTGTTAGCTCTAGTCATCCTTCTTTATCTAATATTATTATTGAACATCAAGGATCTGAAGTCGCAGCCTCTCCCTTTAAGTTGCCTGGCACTGATCCTGAAATTAAAAAAGTTATTGAACAAAATAATTATACTAATCAATATTTAAAAACAATTAGATAAACTAGAAACTAATTTAGATGATTATTCTGCTAACACTACATCCACTAAACAATCTTTAGATCAACCTTTGATTAACTTACCCAGTAATCGTTCTAAAAGAAATAGTTTAGTCGCTCAAGATACTTCTACTGTTAAAGCTATAGAATAACTATTCACTAAATTAACTACTTCGGAACAAGCTTCACCATCTAAGGAAAAAGGTCTTACTGTCCTAAACCAACCTTTAGACAAGACTTCTACTCAATCAGAAACTGATACAACCGATAATGAAATTGATCAATTAGCTCAACAATTTCAATATTCTCATCTTAACAAACTCCACTATCCTAAACCTCAACCGACTACTCTTACTAAAAACTGGTATTCTCGACCTACTCCACCTGCCCTCCAATATGAAAAACTAATCTTTCTAATCAATTTTCTGTATCTGCTAAAAAATTATACGAATGGAATATTGATGGTCTTAGTGAAGATCAAATACTTCAAAAATTAAATCACTTATCTATGGTTGCAAATAGTTATCTTACTAACTACCTTGATTACTCTCAACCTGAAATTACTTCTTTAATTGCCTCCGGTTTTACCACTATGCTCAAATCTTGGTGGGAAAAGTACCTTACTGAAGATCAAAGAGAATCAATCTTGCGTGCTAATCAAAAAGATGAAAATGATTTGCCAATCTTTGATGAAATTATTGGCTATTACAAACCTGATGGTGTTAACACATTAATCTATACCATAGTTAGACATTTCATAGGTACTCCTACTAATATATATTCTCGCATATATGATCAACTTAGTAACCTTACTTGTCCAAAATTAAGTGAATTTAGATGGTCTAAAGATGTATTTACCTCTAGTGTTATGTTAAGAGAAGATTGTACTAAATTGTTTTGGAAAGAAAAATTTATTAACGGATTACCTAGTTTGTTTGCTCACAAAATTAGAGATGTTCTTAGTCAATCTACTGGTATCATTGAATATGACACTTTAACTTATGGTGATATCATTAGCACTATTCAAAAAGAAGGGTTAAAAGTGTGTATTGATCTTAAACTCAGTCACAAAGCTACTAAAGATAAACATAAGGCTAAATATGAATTAGGTAATTTTTGTGAACAATATGGTTTTCCTCCTGTTGTACTTTCCCGTAGGAAAACACATAAAAAACATAGTAAATCCCATTACAAATATTCAAACAAGTATAAAAAGAATTATTCACCTTCTAAATCAAATGATAAATTCTATACTAAACCTAAAAAAAATATTACAGGAAATCACATCGAAAAGCTAAATCTAATAAAGATATTACTTGTTACAACTGTGGTCAAAAAGGTCATTATTCTAATAAATGTAAAGAAAAACAGAAATTAAAAGATAAAGTTAATCAACTTCAAATTAATGATGAATCAAAAAACCAATTATTTGAAATCTTTCAATTAAATCAATCTGTTAGCAATTCCTCTCCTGATAATTCTAATACTTCATCTAATTACAATTCACCTAGTGAGGATTCTGATAATAATATAGAATTAGGATGTAATGATGTTTGTTGTAAACCTGTTAAACAAATTACTGTTCTTACTAAACAAAATCAAGAAGAAACTGCTTTTATTGAATTAATTAGTAGACTTGAAGATTCTGAATTAAAAAAGAAATATACTGATAAATTAAAATCTTTGTTAATCAATACTAATCATAAACCTAAGTTTGATAAACCTATTATTAGTCTATCTAAAACCTTAGAAAGATTTAAAAACAAACACAAAGAAGTTACCTTACAAGATTTACAACAAGAAATTAATCAGATTAAACAAACCATTAAAGATTTACAAAATAAAGATCAACATTTAGAAGATGAAATTATTACATTAAAACTTAATAAAAATTTAGATAATTTCAAAACCAATAATGTTTCTCCTAATGAATCTGAACATGAATCTGATGAACCTACTAACCCTGATAATCTTTTATTTGATAATTGATCACATCAATCTCAATCTCATAATCATGAAGATAATAGATTAAATCTCCTTAATAAAATCCATATTCAAAAATGTTATTATAAAATTAAAATAGTTATTAGTAATTTTGAATTAGATGTTATCACTTTAATTGATACTGGTGCCGATCTTAATTGTATTAAAAAAGGATTACTCCCTACTAAATATTATGAAAAATATCATGAAAAATTAACTTCTGCTAATGGTAGTAAAATGCATATTAAATATAAAATACCTAAAGTTCATATATGTCAAAATAATGTTTGCTTTAAAACTTCCTTTGTTTTGGTTAAAAATATGACTGATAAAGTTATCTTAGGAACACCATTTATATTTTTACTATACCCATTTACCACCTCTAGTGAAGGAATAACTACTTATGTTTTAGGGCAACCTGTTACTTTTAAATTCTTATCTCCTCCTGAAATATTAGAATTAAATCAATTAAAAGATTGTTCTATTTCTAAAACGATTAATCGATTAAATCGTCATTTAAGATATCTTAAAGAAGAAATTAATGACAAAAGAATTGATCAACAATTAACTAATCCAGTTATTATTTCTCAAATTAATGAATTTAAATTAAAATTAGAAACTACCGTTTGTTCTACTTTACCTACTGCATTTTGGCATAGGAAAAAACATGTAGTCACATTACCATATATTAAGAATTTTCATGAATGTCAAATTCCTACTAAATCTAGACCTATTCAAATGAATCATGAATTACTTGAAATGTGTAAAAATGAAATCAATGAACTATTAAAAAATCGAATAATTAGTCCAAGTAAATCACCTTGGTCATGTCCTGCTTTTTATGTAAATAAAAATGATGAATTAGAACGAGGTGTCCCTCGCTTAGTCATCAATTATAAACCATTAAATAAAGTTTTAGAATGGATTCGATATCCTATTCCTAATAAAAAGATTTGATTAAAAGACTCAGTCAAGCTGTTATTTTTAGTAAATTTGATTTAAAAAGTGGTTTTTGACAAATACAAATTCATCCTCAGGATAGGTATAAAACTGCTTTTACTACACCTTTTGGTCACTATGAATGGAATGTCATGCCATTTGGGTTAAAAAATGCTCCTAGTGAATTTCAAAATATAATGAATGATATTTTCAATCCATTTAGTCATTTTTCCATAGTTTATATAAATGATATTCTTATTTTTTCAAAATCAATTAGTGAACACTGGAAAGATCTTACTATATTCTTTTATACCATTAAGAGTCATGGTCTGGTCATTTCTGCTCCTAAGATTAGATTGTTTCAAACCAAAGTCAGATTTTTAGGTTATGATATTCACCAGAATACTATTTTACCTATTAGTCGTTCCATTGAATTTGTGTCTAAATTCCCTGATGAAATCTTACATAAAACTCAGCTACAACGTTTTTTTGGATCGCTGAATTATATTGCTGAATTTTACAAAGACCTTAGGAAAACTTGTCAACCCCTGTTTGATCGGTTAAAAGACAATCCTCCTTATTGGTCTTCTACTCATACTACTATTGTTAAACAGGTTAAACAATATGTCAAGTCTCTTCCTTGTCTTGGTATTCCTATTGAAAATTCATTCAAAATTATTCAAACTGATGCCTCTGATATCGGTTATGGCGGCATCCTTCTCCAGCAAATTACTCCTCAGTCATCTGAACAAATTGTTCGTTATCATTCTGGTGTCTGGAATAAAGCACAAAAGAATTATAGTACTATTAAAAAAGAAATTTTATCTACTGTTTTATGTATCAGTAAATTTCAAGATAATAATTTAAATCAACAATTTTTACTTCGTGTTGATTGCAAATCTGCTAAATATGTTTTAGCAAAAGATGTTCAAAATCTTGCTAGTAAGCAAACTTATTTTAAGTATTTTTTATTTTACTATTGAATATATACCTGGTTGTCAAAATTCCATTGCTGATTTCCTTACCAGGGAATTTTTACAGGGGGGATAGGGATGGCCACTCCACTTATTGCTTACCATAAAACCCAAATTACCCATTACCGTGATCTGATTCACCAAACTGCTTATCGCATTGCCCGGTTAAAATTAGCCAGAAAAACAACTAAACGTGCTCAATACATTTAGTACCACCAAATTCAAGCTCGTCGCCATTTACTTGCTGATTATTACAACTGTTTGGATTTTCATCAAACTTATTTAGATCTCCTTAGTGGTTGCTAATTTTTATTGCTAAACCTTTATTTCTTTTCAAACAGATGTCTCACCCGAGGCCCCCTTCTAAAGCCTTGGTCCCAACTAGTCAACCTTTTAATCCTCCTTTGGAGTTAGTCACCTAATACCATCCTATTGAAATGATTAACCGTTACCAAGTTCTTGGTAATATTCCTCGACCCAGTTTCACATCTTCTTTGGCCACTGATCCTTTTGCTTCATCCAGCCAAGCAGTTACTCCATACCCTCCTAATCTTATTAAAACTGCTCAATCTGATTATGTTGACTCAACAACTACTAATCTCTTTTTCAAAGAACCTAGTCACCCAAAGAGTCAATCTGTTAATGATCTGGTTAAAACTTATTTCCCTCCTGGATGGCATTTTGTTCCTCTCCATCCAGAGAGAGCAATCACCTTCTATAAAGACATCCTGCTCAACCATCAGTCAATTGTGATTAAACCCATTTATGATCGTACTTACACTAGTAAAGTGGTTTCCCATTCACTTTATATTCACAATTTTGTTTCCTTAGCTGAATGGGGTTCTCCTTATCAACTTCGAGATTTACCTAATCACTCCCTTCAGTATAATTATTATGATTATATTCATGCCTGGTTCAAAGTACTCCTATATCAAAATGAAACATTTAGTCACTCCTGGTTTCTTGAATTTGATCAAAAGTTTAAGTCAGAATTACCTACTTGGTTTCTGAGATGATGGACCCATTATGGTGCCATTCCAGACATCTTCCCATCAGTAATTTTGGATCAAGTCAATTACTTCTTCGTTGTTTTCTCATTCACTCCACAGCAAAGAGAATTCCCTCAATTGCTTATTTTTATATCCAAATATAAAATCCGTTGGATATTCAAATGGCAATATGGTATTTCTAGTAAAGTGATTCAGCGGCTACATAAGGTTAAATGGTGGGATAACTTCAAGATTCAACGAATTGTTGAAATTGTTCAAACTGAGTTCCCGATTAACATTCATGCTCCTACACCTGCTATGGTTAAAGCTCAACAGATCCCAACTGCTCCAGTCACTCAAGGAAGCCAAGTTCCTCCAGTCAATCTTGGAAGCCCATCATCCAGTTCTTCCAAGCCCAAGTCATCCAAATCAAAGATTAAATCCAAGTCAGCAGAGCCCAGTTCTGACCAGCCCAAGTCAAAGGATAAATCCAAATCAAAGATTAAGCCCAAGTCAAAGTCATCCAAAGATGAGCTCCTCCAAATGGCTCGTCTACTCATGGCCCAAGCCAAGTCAGACTCGGATAACAGCAGTTCAGAAGATGGTTCAGACAGTTCAAGCTCTTCTAAAGGTTCAACTACTCAAAATCCACATGGACCCGAGTTCCAAGATGCTCAGGACCCATATGCTTAATTCAGTCATTGGATTCTATATAGCTATAATTATCAGCTTCAATCAATACTCGTCTTTTGAGAAAAGCTGCTGGTATATATATCTATATTGATTCCCTCAGTCACATGCCTCCAAGCAATGAATAGTAAAAAAGTCAACTTTACTGTTCACTATTCATCAAAAAGTAATATTACTATTCATCATTCATCATGATTTATTCCACCGACAAATTCAGCACAATAAAAGTTTTAGTCACTCACCGAAAGCAGCAGACAACTCCCATGTGCTTCTGATGCTCTTTTGAAGTCAAGACTATTCACTCACAAGGCTCATAGTATTCATTCACAAGGCTAATAGTGGTCTCTTTTGATTATAAAAGGGCCTCTTCAGTCAAGAATAAGGCAGAGTTAGAAAAAATTGAGAGCATTTCTTCCTCAAGAGAAAAACCTATCTCTGTAATTTTCTTTTCAAGTTCGTTTTCAAGTTATGTATTTTGAAGAATTGTTTATTTCACTCCACTAAACAATTGTAAGTTTTATTACTAATGTTTATTTAAACTTTTTTCTTTTAGTATTATATTTCAGTTTTAGTTTAGCTTATTTTTAGTATTATTAGTGTTGTTTCCTTCTTCATGTTCTTTATATTTCTGCTTTATTTAAACTGTTTTCTTTTAGTATTATATTTCAGTTTTAGTTTAGCTTAATTTTAGTATTATTAGTGTTGTTTCCTTCTTCATGTTCTTTATATTTCTGCTTCCGTCCCTTTTTGTAATAGTTGTCTATATATATATATATATATATATATGTTTATGTATATAATGTGTATATAAAAGTCTCAAAAATAAAAAAGGAAAAAGGAAAAATAACAGAAAAATAAAAATTGTATATTTGTGTTTGGGTTCTAACACACTTCACTTATAATCTTAGAAAATCAAAAAATCAAGGTTTGGAACCCAGTACTTTCCCCCATGAGGTACTTATTCGGAACACCATTTCCTAATGTATTTTCTATAAAATATTGCTTGTCGGAGCAAAATGGCTCCATACATTGAGTTCCAAAAAAATTTCAAACTTTCGTGCAATCCATCTTCCTTTATCATTTGTGCTGTGGCATACTTGTGTGCAATGCACTTCCCTATATCATTTGTGCGGTATGCACATTTGTATGTGATGCACCCCCTCTATCATTTGTGCTATGGCACATTTGTATGCAATGTACCTTCCTCTATCATTTGTGCTATGGCACATTTGTATGTGATATACCCCCCTCTATCATTTGTGCGGTATGCATATTTGTATACAATGCACCTCATTCTATCATATGCGTTGTGGCACATTTGTATGCGATATACCTCCCTCTATCATTTGTGTCATGACACATTTGTTTGCAATGCACTTTACTCTATCATTTGTGTTGTGGCACATTTGTATACGATGCACATTCTCTCTATCATTTATGCTGTGGCACATTTGTATGCGATGCACCTCCCTCTATCATTTGTGTTTTGGCACATTTGTATGCGATGCACCCCCTCTCTATCATTTGTGCTATGGCATATTTGTATGTAGTGCACTTCCCTCTATCATTTGTGCGGTATGCATGTTTGTATGCAATGCACCTACTCTATCATTTGTGTTGTGACACATTTGTATACAATGCACCCTCTCTATCATTTGTGCGTATGTGATGCACCATCTTTATCATTTGTGTAGTATGCACATTTGTACACGATGCACCCCCTCTACCATTTGTGCTTTAGCACATTTGTATGAAATGCACCCCCTCTATCATTTGTGCTGTGGCACATTTGTATACGATGCACTTCCCTCTATCATATATGTTGTGGCACATTTTTATGCAATGCATCTGCCTTTGTCATTTATGTTGTGGCACATTTGTATGAGATGCACCTCCTTCTATCAATTGTAATGTGGCACATTTGTATGCAATGCACCTCCCCTGTATCATTTGTATTGTGGCACATTTGTGTACGATGCACCTCCTTCTTATCATTTGTGTTGTGGCACATTTGTATACGATGTAACTTCCCCTTCTATCATTTGTGTGATGACACATTTGTATACGATGCATCCCCTATTATGCTTCATATTATTTGCACGAGGCTTGCTTCTCATGTTGCTACCTCCATATCTTTATTATCACATTATTACATTGCATTGTATAATCATGAATTTTCAAAACAATCGGCTTCATGAAACGTGTAAGTCCAACTTTTAGTTGTATTTTGAGCATGCCATTTTCATTCTGCCCCCTAAACTACACTAGTTTGATTCCTTGCAAAGGGATATGTAGGCAACCCTTAGGTTTTAACCAACTGTATTTGCATCATGTTTGTTTTCCCAAGTCTTACGGCCTTGTCAAAAAGGTCGTCTTCGAGCTTTGACATTCACTCACGTCATGAAATGACTTCAAGTTCTATCAAAGAGGGGCACATGTAGACATCCCATTTTGACGGGCTCTAAGACTTTCGCGCTTTTTTTTTTTTATGACCCGATGATAAAAACAAGAATATGCTATCTTACAAAATCCTCAGTAAGAAAAATGGCATTTAAGCTTTCTTCTAAGCATAAGCTTTTTTTGGGCAAGTGTTTATGACCAGTTCAAAACTCTTTTTCGAAAAAAAAATTTCCACGCTTTGTTCCAAGCATTTCTGTAATGTTTTGCGGCTCATTTTTAAACTTAAAAAATGAAATGTTTTCTCAGGAAATTGAGCAAAGAACAGTGTGAAAATAGGAGGAAAGGATGATAATTTTGTCCAAAAATTCTGTTGCATGCAAAATAGTCATGTCAAGGCCAATATTTTGGTCAGCCAACCAATTGCCCAGGACAAGGTAGTTTTGGCAGAATTATTGTTTAATACATGTGGGACATGCCACCTTAGATATTTCTGATATATTCACGTACGAGATGCATACACACTCAGCCTTCTTTGTTAAAAGCACCTGTCTCTTCAAAAAAGAAGTAGCTAAAGCAAGGGTCAAATGCTTTATCCTTGTCACCCCATAATCTCTTGTCTTCCACCCTGTCTCCCACCATCTTCTTAACTTAGCCTTCAATCATAAACAACATCAGATTGTTAGGAGAGGAGATGGATTGAAAAAAAGAAAGAAAAGAGAGAGAGAGAGAGAGAGAGAGAGAGAGAGAGAGAGAGAGAGAGAGAGAGAGAGAGAGATAGAGAGAGAGAGAGAGTCTTGCTTGAATTAGCGAGTTGGCCAAAACTTCCATTTTTGTAGCTATACACTGTTATAGCTCATCTTTCATTACAAAAACCATCCAAAAACTCATTGCAATCAAATTCTAGAATTTTGATCAATGAAAGAGTAAACTTTGCGAAGTTTAAGAAAAATCAATGAGTTAATCAATTTCAGCTGCACATTTTATTAAACAAACCAAAAGCACCATATTAGAATTCCAAGTTTTTGAATTGAGGGTTGTGAACAGCATTTATAACCTTGAGGGTGATCAAAAGAAAGTTTGGAAATCAAGAAGTTCATCCTTTCCTTGGAAGGTGATTTTTGTAAACTTTCAAATTTTTTATTTATTTATTTATTTTTATATATCTTATATTTGATGTTCTTGCTTTAATTTTATATTATAAACCTATTGTAATATAACTAGAAGCGGTTAGTTGAGCCACTTACATATTCCCCGTTTGTTTGTTTTTTTTTTTGTTTTTGGTGTTGCAACAAAACAGATTTCTTTTGCCAATTTATTGGCTAGGCAGCTAACTTTTTGGTCGGCCAGCTAACTTCTTCTGGACAGAACAGAGCAGTCTCCCGATTAGGAGCAGAACAATTTCCTGTGGTCTCCGAGGCATATGAAGTTTTATTTTTCTTTTAATTTTAGCGAGTTATGAAGACTTTTTTTGTATTTATTTTGTTGTAATATTTTCTTCTTCTTCTCCCTTATTCGGATATGTAATTATTCAAGTGTTATAATAATTTACCGCTCCGCTTCTTCTTATCCCATTCTTTTACTTGCTTTTCTTATTTGTTAATATGCATCATATTTTGCTTTTCATCATATCCATGCTTCACGCATTAAGATTCGACCAAAGTTGCATATGTGGGTTTGATCGATTATTATGTGATTTTGTGCGCTACCTCATGTCTTGAAATGATTCACATATCATATATTAAAAGTTGAATCTTTAGTTGCATTTCATGAGTGAATTGCAATAGAATTTTGTATGCAAGATCATGTATATTATTCCTTTGTTTTGTAGTTGTTCGCTTGACATCAGTAAATATGTAAGTTGCTATAGTTTAGCATCTTGCTTGTGTGTGTGTTTTTCTTACTATGTCTAAGCATTCTACCATGAGGCTATTTGCTTATTTGATAGAACTCTGTGCATGCCGGTGGATGGAGGTCATGTCGCTTAATTTGGAATAATGTTGATTTTCATGTTTATAAACTCAATTTCTTTATAAACTCAATTTCTTTGAATTGTACATCCTCGAAACTTTTTCAAAATACATGAAATCAAGTTGTTGCAAAATAAATGACGCGGTCTATATTTGTTTGCTTCACTTAGTAAATTTTAGGATTTATTAAATAATTGGAATATGAACATATAAAGTAAATAAATATCATATCATAGTCTAGTAGAGGCCGATCTTTTATCGGGTCGGCTGGGGTGCTCAATTAATGACCTTTCCCTCTCATACCTAAGGTTTCAAACCAAACATCTTTGGTTATGACGAACAATGGCCTTGGCACGAGTCACAAGTTTCCTAATTTTCCCTAAATATTAGGTAGCAACTTTGAGATCGGCTGATGTAGTCCATTTCTGGCAATGATTTTACACCAAAATGTATTTTCCACAAAAATTATCAGATCTAGACTCTCATCTATGTTTCACATTGCACTCGTGAGACTAGATCAAAGAAATCGAGGGTCCGAACTGTTTAGTACACATGGGTGCCCCTCAGGCAGTATTACATGTGACAGTAGGAATAGGCACGATAACACCCAAGAGTGCCGTTATAGACCAATCTGTCAAACTTGGCTTCAAAGCCTTTAACAACGAAGTCGAGTATACTCGCCTTATTAGGTTCAGAAACTTTGGTTGGCTTTGTGCAAAGCGACTGCAGATATTTTGTGATTCGAAATTCGTAATGAATAAATTGAAGGGAGAATACGCCGTTAGTAAAGATGGTCACTAGTCGAATTAGGGGCGAGTTTTTCATAAGCTGCCATCGCCTCATTTCATATTAGATGCAGGGAAAATAAGGGGGTGATGGTAGCGGAGCGGGTGCGAGGCAGGGGACGATTTTTTATTTTTTTTTATAAGTTGAAAAATAAAAGTATTAATAAAAACTATAGTATACTATAGATAATAATTCATACGTAAAAAGAATTTTAACAAATAAGATAGAAAAATAAATGATTAAAAATTAATATTAAATATAATGTTCAAGTGTTTTAATTTTACTAGAATGGAAAAAATTAAATTATATATATTATATATATAAACATATTTAATAAATATAATCGGGGTGGGATTCGGTAGAACGCGGTGGCAGATCCCATTGTTGATTCAAATTTGTTTGATTGATGACTCCCCAAGCTGGATGGATCCCATCGTTCTATACTTTCAAAATGAGGTCGTGCCTGAAGATAAGAAAGAAGCTCATCGAATGCAAGCTAGATCAATGTGATCTTGGTTAGACGCAGATGACAAGCTTTATAAGAAATCCATCATTGGACCATATCTAGAGTGTGTTCATTTCGATACGGTCGAAAGCTTTCTCAACGAAATTCATCAAGGAAGTTGTGGAACACATTCAAAGGGGTGTTCCTTTGTCCACAGAGCAATTACACATGGGTATTAGTGGTCGAGTATGAGGGAAGACGCTCAGAACTATGTGTAGAAATGCAAACAATGTCAATGTTGTTCCCCGATGACACACCTTCTGATTGAAGAGTTGAACTCCCTCACAAGCCCTTGGTCGTTTGCCCAATGGGGACTGGACATTGTAGGACCACTGTCATGAGTACTAGCAAATAAAGGGTATTTGGTAGTAATAACTCACTACTTCAGTAAGTGGATAGAGGCTGAACACTTGGCTAATGTACAAGACTCCGATATCTGAAGGTTCGTGTGACAAAACAACATAACCCGCTTCAGAGTACCTAGAGTTCTCAGTTGTATCTTTTACACTACTCTTCTTGCTATCTAGCCATCCCTTGTAATAAGTAATCTCTGTTCGTTTGTAACTTTAAATCACGTACTCATCAACTCCATATCAACTATCGTCAATCCACAGAGTCGGCAAGCTGCTTGTGTTGACTAGAGTAGCGTTCCTCAACTTGCTAATACTTAATTTTAGCCAATTTGCATTGTCATTCACTCGCCTCCAACTTCTCTGACAAGTTGGCAATCTTTCTATCCCTCTCTTTGATGTCCTTGTGCACCGATTGCAATCACATGTCGACTTTATATGAGCTATACAAGCTTGCTATCGTAACATGTACCCAGGGCGGAACACGTCATAATCACCCATGCCATCGATGGCACGGTGTATCTCCTATGGGAATATATTGTGAATGAAGTCTAATGCCACATTGAAATTCTCAATTAGTGATTTCGAGCTATCCGATGGGCACCAAGGAGCTGTCAGTTCAAACAATGCATTAATTGACATGAGTGTGCCTTGCGTACTCGTGGAGTTGGAATGACAGCGTGAATTAGTATGGTTGGATGGAGCGTCTCTCCCCTCGAAATGAGATGAATGATGATGATTATATCTCTATGGTAAATTATTTGCAGAATGGGGCTGTTTGTGCTGCTTAGGTGTGGACTCAATGACTGTCTTCATGTCCCCTTGATTATTTGTAAACTTTCCGGTTGACATCTCTTCCTTCGCAACTGAAATTGAGCACCTAGCTTTCTTCCTTACTTTTGCAATGGTGCGTTTCCCAACTTGTGAAAATCTCTTGATGCCATTTTTGAACTTTCAATAGTAAAGCTGCTCGATGCAAAGGGTGAGCATGGTCCAAATTGGTTCGTTGGGGATAAAAACCAGGACCAATCTGCTGTCTATTGTTCCGTAAAAATTGGAATCAAACCAACCCATTTAAATCATGAAGCCAATCCGAACCAAACCATTTAAACATGATTTGAATTCACGGTTTCGCATAATATGTTCACAAAAAAAGAATATAACATTCACCAAACAAACTAGTATTAAGCAAACATAGTTTGTGATGTCCTAAAAATCAGGAAGATCAGAGAATATATTAATAAATAAATATATGGTTTATCAAAGATTACAAGGGTAGGAAACGTCACTAATGAGTCCTTTCGCTAATAACCAAGCCAGTTCCTAGGAAGGTCGGAGGAGTCAATATAGCCTCCCTTCTAAGTCCAACCACCTTAAATAGCAAAGCTACCCTTTTAATAGATCTTGACAAGGTATTAACACAAGGCCTACATGAGTTAACGGAGTATAAGGATAGGTTACAAATGTTATATATAATAATTACAAAATTATGTCTTTAAATACAACAAGCGATTAATCACTTACAATCTCATAACGTGTTTAAAAAAATAGTTCCTAACTCTCATAGGATAGCCATACGTCTTCAAATACTTCAGCTTTGCCTTTGACCGATCTAATAGTCTTCAATACCTGGCATGAAATGCCATGAGCTTTGAATGCCCAGTAAACGCACACACACCCCTTCCCTTTTTCCCAATCGAATACACTGTCATAATTATAACAAGCATGTAATGAATCATGATAATCATTCAATAATAAAGGATTACAAGGTTAGATGTTAGCATTCTAGAAATCCCCCAAAGAGATTTCATCCTCCCAACCACAAGAATTGGACTCGGATTATTCGATATGCCCCCTCGTTTGCTGCTTTGCAGACCTTATCCCGGATGCCTACTAATGGTTATATACTGTGTAGTGCCAACCAAGGACCTCAAAAGATATGGTAAAATAAGGGCCTTGCCCATAACCTCCTCTAACCTTATCCATCATAAACACCTAGGATCTGAATACAACCGATCCATTCAAGGGTTCCAATACAACCACTTGCACAAGACTTCAACTTTCAATGGGGAACGTGTTCCACTAACCGATTCAATTTGAATATAACTTCATCTCATGACAATACTCATGTGGTTGAAACCCCATTAGCCACACCATTAAGTTTTCCGTTTACATTAATCGTTGTAATTACTTAGTACAAGTGAGAAGGAAAATAAATTTGCATAAGTGTAAGCATCATCAAATGCCCAAAAAAAAATACATGACCATGACATGTATAATATCATACCAAGACATGATTATATACAAGTAAGAACATTCATAAAGTCAAGAGCACAAAACATCAATGTAAACAAAATTTCCATATTCATAGTCACTTAAAGATCAAGATTAAAAGAACTATTTCAGATTTTTTTCAAATCCGGCCTTTCTATGGTTCGTAGAGAATTTTATATAGTTTTAAAAAAAATTCAGAAATGGAATAGCTTTTCCAGATGTTTAGTTATTTCAGAAATACTCCAGCTTTGTCCAGATTCGTCGACCGTTACGAAAATCGAATTTTCTCACAAATCGCTCACTCTTTTTCAATGAAACCAATTTTCCATGCATGCTAACTATTTAAGAAAGATTTGTAAATAAAATTGAGGTCCAAAAGAGGTTTTATAATTTTCTATAATTTTTGAAAGTTGGCTATAAAACAGATTTTTCGGGTACAGTTCTTGAAATAAGAAAGTTGGTGAAAAAGAGGTCACCTAAGGGAAATTTTTCACTTCTCTTGTGACGAAAAAATGCTAAATAATATATATTAAACTCAAAATTTAAGGTAAAGGTGTGCCTTTGGAAATTTTGAGAGATTGATATGGAAAAATATAGTCTTATACCGATTAAGAGAAATACAAGAAGGGTTGAATCAAGGCTCGACTCGTTTCATTTTTAATACAAGAATACCATCAAAACACATTTGAAATGAATGTTTAAAACTTCTAAGAGCATGTATTTAAATGGAAAAACAAAAGAGAGTTGTGTTGTGGCTTACTTGAGGCATGTTGGAATTTCTAGCAAACTTCTCTTCCTCTCCTACCTTCCACCAAGCTCACCCTCCTTCCTCTCTTTCTCTCTACTGAATATAATGTGGGATGTTTTGGATGTAGTTTGAATCCAATGGAATAGTGGAAGTTTAGAGGCATTAATTAGGTTCCCAAACATGATCTGGTCAAGGTTTTCCTCCTAATCAAACCAACCTAGTTATATATATATATATATATATATGAAAGTTTGTACCAAGTCAAAGATATTTTTCATAATTTATGCAAACCTATCTAAAAAGGTACATTCCTTGCACTTATATAGGTAATGGCCAACCATAAATGGTGATTTGAGGGACTTGTTTTATTATTTTTTTGGTGCATAAATGTTGGGAATTGTAAAGTATGATGTACAAAATAGATTTTAGGGTACAAGTGTATATGTGTATAACGGAACTTGTTTGGAGTCAATTTGTTATTTAATAAAAATGTGAAGGCTTTGAGTTTAATTTATGAATTGGAATATTTATTTTAGGGTAGAATTAAATTAAATTAGGGTTAGAGAGTCTAATTCGGTCTGGATTCTTGTTTCGAATAAAAAGGCTATTTACCAACGAACATGATGAAAATTGAAAAATCTAGGATTTTCAAGTGCCAATTCCACATTTAGGGAGTCAATTAATCAGTATTAGGGTATTAGAATTGATTCCTAAGTTACTGAAACCGATTAGGATTTGCGAGTTTTCAATTGTTGCAAGTATTTTTATCCTAGGGTTAAAATTGCAATTAATTAATAAACTGGGGGACTTCAAAGAAATAATTTAAAAGTATGTGACTTTAAGAAAGTAAAATTTTTAGGGGCCTCGCATTGTTCAACATTAATTTACCCATGATTTTTCCAAACATAAACTTTTTGTTCTACCACTAACTTAAACAAACAAAATATCTAGTAAATAAACATATTGTTCAACATGTAACAAGTATAAAACTTCCATCAAATAAGCATTGTCATGGTGTAACATCGCACAGCGGTCACTACAACAAAAGTAACCTATGGTGACGAAAACTAGTGAAGAAAATAAAATTCGTCACTAAATGAAAATAATTCGTGAGGAATTTTTAAATTTTGTCACATATGATAAAAAAATAAAAATGATAGGTGACAAAATATATTTTCGTCAATAAATACTTCATTTTAAGTGAGGAAAACTTAAGTTTCGTCACCAAAAATTTTCCCGCTATTTTTTTTCGGTGGCGCCAAAATTTTGGGACTTTTGGTGACAAAAAAATTTGTCACTAATTATAAAATTATTTGTGATGAATATATTTTCGTCACCAAAACGTTTTAATATTTCTGATATCTTTTGGTGAGGAAATAATATTGTCACCAATTTTGGTGGAAAATTTTTGATATATTGAGCGGCAATAAAAAAAAAAAAGGGTATTAATTTTTTTTACCCCTTTTCTATTTATCATCTATATCTCTCTCTCTTTGAAAATAGGGTATTAATTTGTCTTACCTCTTGCTCCTCCACCACGCCGATCGCCATCATTGTCTCTATTAGCCTTGCCGATCGTCACCGCCACTAGTAGCCTTGCCGGTAACTGCCACATCTTCTTCGCTCGGTGATTTGGTACGTGATTCCGCTTTGCTCTTTTTCTGGTGTCTCTTTCTCTTATTCTTTGTATTGGTATGGTGACGAAAATTAGTGAAGAAAACAAATTTGGTCACTAAATAAGAATAATGCATGAGGAATTATAAATTTTGTCATGTATAATAAGAATATAAAAATAATAGGTGACGAAATTTATTTCCGTCAACAAATATTTACTTTTAGGTGAGAAAAAAAATAAGTTTCGTCACCTAAATTTTTCCCACTAACTTTTTTTTTATGATGTCAAAATTGTCAAAATTTTGAAAGTTTTGGTGAGAATTTTGTATAAGTTTATTATGCCTGATTAGTTATAAACTCAAATTTTGTATACACTCAAATTTTGGGGCTTTTCACCAATAATCTCCAACTCCTTGGTATCGATCGAGAACTCCAAACACCAGATCGACGACGGTCTCCCTGGCCTTTACTCCTTTTCCATGGCCGCCACCGTCTTCACCCTCACATCCACCGCACACCACCACCACCACCGTCTTCACCATCTTCGTGCCATTCTCGGACGACGACGATATGAGATATGAAGGCTTCAAATCTGTTGGATTTATGGTAGATCTGAGATGTGAGGGCTCTTCCTCCGCTGCTACAACCACCGAGATGAACGATGGGGGCCAAATCTGTGTTCGATTTTTGTTGGTTCATAATCTATGTTCAAAGTTATATATATATATATAAAGCTTCAGTGATTTCTATATGTGTGTGTGTGTGTAATTAGGTATCTGATTGTTCGATTTCCAAACCCTAATGGCGGAAATTGAAATTCGAAGTCTGTATATGTGTGTAATTGGGTATCTGATTGTCAAACGTGTGGTACATCCAAGTATGCATAGGGTTTATTTTCCTTTGTATCACTCTGCAAGCTTTGTCCATTGCATTAATTTTGCATTAGATTTTGGTCTACATGCCTTGAATATGTTTCAGTATCTTTTGTAAATCTTACTCATAATCTTACTCTTTTTATAGCTCTGTATCTTTTGGAAAATATTCTCAATACTCCTTTTTTCAAGCATTTTTTTTGTGCCATAGATCTATTTTTATTGTGATGACATGGTATCTTCCTTGGCTTGCAGTCAGTATATGAGTGCATTGAATATTCACTAGCTAGCAGTAAGTATTTAGGGTTTTAAGCTTGTTGAGTTGAGTTGAGATGAGAGTTTGCTTGCATGAATGCACTGTTAAGGGAGCTTTGTTCGTACTTTTTCAGTATTATTTTGGCTTTATAGCTTAAATATGATTTCTGCTTGAAACCTCAGTGTAGGGCTGTACTTTAACTGTCAAACTGCAATCCCATTTCACCTTACTGTTCCCAGAACCTTGAGGTTGTACACGTGTAATTGAAGAATTTCATTGGTTAGCCAGGGACATGGCCCTTTCATTGCTGTTTTCCTACTCTTATATACTCGTAGAATCTTGCTTGCCTTTAACTTTCTTATTGCCAAATATTTTGTTTTGAAAGTAGCAACCCAATTGATCATATTAACATGTATTGTTTTGAAATTTTATTGCTGAATAGCCATTGTGCATACATAATTCTTATGGATTCAATACATGACGTGAATTTTCAGATTTTAGAGCATCAGATTTTAGTAAGTTGGTTTGTTTGACATGCTATTGTAGCTGATTTTTTTGTTTTTGTTTTCTAGATTGAACCAGGTAGTCAGACTGAGCAAGCTCCTCCATCAACTGTATTTTTGTTGGCTCCTGGGGATATGCATGGTTTCAGATTCTTGACCATCTCAGTTGCACCTAGTCCGGTATTGTTTCTTTAATTTCATCTGTTGTCTCACATGTGTTCTCCATTTCATAGTATCACAAGTATATATGCATCAGAAGGTTTTGTGAAACCCTTTGGCTGCTTGTGTTTGTTTATATCAGAAAAATTCTGGCATAAATTCACCGTAGTTAATTTTCCAAAGCAATCTCAGAAATCAGAGCAATGCATATTATTTGAAAAACATTGTTTGTAGCATGACTTTCTCTTTAATATTGCCAATGCAATTGCCATTGGAAAAACATGAGATCTTTAGAGCCACTTTACTAAAGACTGGATATGCACTGATGTTTTTATTTCTAATTTTTCTTTTCCCCCATTTGTTTTATGTTTGAATATCTTGTTTATTGTGCCCTTCCTTCTATTTGAATGTCTTTTTGGAGTGTTGCGTAAAAATCAAAGCATTGATGCTGTTTGCATTAGCCTCGCCTGGAGTCCAGCCTCAATAAAGCCTTTTAAATACACAAGTTTTGCTTTGAGTGGCTGTGTTGTTGTTGTTTCTTTTTCTCTTTCTTTTCTTTTTTTCCCTGTTGCTAAATGAATTTCTATTTTCTAGTATAATAAAATTCTCATTATGCCATAATCTTTGTTTGTTTTGAGGAGTCTCTCATTTTCTCATCCTGTATGCATGTTATATTGTGATACTCTGTTGATCATACAGATTTTATATCCTATGTATCTGCGGTATCTTTTGAATGTTACTTCTGCTCTTGTTGAATGTGATAAACATCTCTTAGTTACTTTTGAAAGAGGTTTAAGTTGAGAATGTATGTATTATGACTTTCGGGCTCTCAGACTGTTTCAGGAAGGCCTTCACCTGCTACTTCCATGGCAGTTGGACAATTCTTTATTCCAAAAGATGGGGAATTAGAGTTGTCTCATCAGTTGTTGCTTCTCTCAACTTATTCTCCGAAGGTCAGCACTTCCATAAAGCAGCTTCTGGGCGTGTGATTTAATCTGGATTATATAGTTTTATTCATCTACTAACGGCTTCATTACTTAAATTTTGCACAGGACATAATATTGAAGGAGGACCATCCTCTTGATTTCAATATGTCATTTGCTATTAGCTTAGGTCTTTTTCCTGTTAAACTATCTCTGGAAACTACAGGATGTGGAATAAAAAAATCTGTACTCCCCGTTGAAGAGGCTGGAGATCTGGAGAATGGCAGTAAGGCTTTCTTTATGTATTTATTTTCCATGAAGTCAACCTGATTTCAGACATGGATTATATATATATTAATTTGTGGAATATGATGAACATAAGT
>NW_021026086.1:593878-706080 GCF_004153795.1 Camellia sinensis
TAAATGACTAATCTCTGGTCACAAAACCTTTAATCACTTTTTTGATTTGCCTACCAATCTAATTTTTAAAACATTACTTCATACATATAAATTAAACCAGCTACCTATTCACCTAATTACTTTTCTGATTCACTCCCCGTATAATTTTTAAAACACTGCTTCATACATATGGATCACATTCTTATTGTGACGAAATTATTTCCTCATCAATGATCAACATGCGTGACAAATTTATTCGTCAACTAAAGTCATAAATATGGTACTGAATAACTATTTGGTGACGAAAATGAGAATTTTTGGTGACAAAATGTTGTTTTATTGGTGACAAAAAATTTCGTCACTGAAGTAATTTCATTGGTGACGAAATTATTTTTCGTCACGTTGGTTTTTAGTGACAAACATTCAATGACGAAACCAGTGACGAAAATATTTCCTCACAAATATCTATAGTGACGAAATTAGCTCTTTAGAGACAAAAAAATTTCGTCATTCAAGACCCAACTTGTTGTAGTGGGTACCCATGCGCATTAAACTGTTCAGATCCTCAATTTCGTTGATCTAGTCTTAGGAGTGTAATGTGCAACATAGATGAGAGTCCAGATTTGGCAACTTGTATAGAAAATCCATTTTATTACAAAACATTTGCTAGAAATGCATCACATGACCTAGATCTTAGAGGCGCTACCTAATATTTTGAAAAAATTAGAAAACTTGTGACTTGTGCCAAGGCCACTATTCATCGTAACCAATGATGCTTGGCTCAGAACTTTAGGTATGAGTAGGGAAGGTAATTAATTGAGCACTCCTGCTCACCCAATCAAAGATCAGCCTCTACTAACCATGATATGAATTTTATTAACTTTATATGTCCATATTCCAATTATTTAATTAATTATAAAAATTACTATGTGAAGCATACAAGTATAGACTATGTCATTCATTTTTGAATAACTTGATTTCATGTATTTTGAAAGAGTTTTGAAGATGCACAACTCGAAGAAATTGAGTTTACAAACATGAAAATCAATATTATTCCAAATTAAGCGACACAACCTCCATCCACCGACATTCATATAGTTATATCAAGTAAGTAGCCACATGGTAGGATGCTTAAACATAGTAAGAAAAACACACACAAGCGGGATGCTAAAGTATAAAAGCTTACATATTTACTAACGTCCCGCGAACAGTTACAAAACAAAGTCAGTGAAATATACAAAATCTTATATACATAATTCTAATACAATTCACACATGAGATGTAACTAAAGATTCGACTTCTAATATATGACATGTGAATCATCAAAAAAACATAAGGTAGCACACATAATCATATATAACAATTGAATAAATCCACAAATGCAAACTTAGCCAAATCAAGATCCATGAAACATGGATGCAAAGCATGGATATGATTAAAAACAAAATATAATGCATATTCACAAAGGAAAGCAAGTAAAAGAATGGGATAGAGTGAAGCGGGACGGGTAATTATTACAACACTTTGAATAACTATTTACCAACCAAATAAGAGAAGGGGAAGGAAAATATTACAACAAAATAAAATAAAAAATTCACAAAACTCTCAAATGAAAAGAAAATAAAAAGTTCATGTGCCTTTAAGACCACCGGAAATTGGTATGCTCAACATAGGAAGACTACCCCGTTTTTTCCAAAAGAAGTTAGCCAGCCAACCAACTAGGCTGGCCGACCAACTGGGCCTCGCAAAACCTGTCTTGTTGCAACACCGAGAAAAGAACAAATAATGAATATGTAGGTGGCTCAACCAACCACTTTTGGTAAGATTACAACATGACTAATAACAATTTTCTTAACTTTATATGTCCATATTCCAATTATTTAATAAATTATAAAAATTACTATGTGAATCATACATGTATAGACTATGTCATTCATTTTGGAATAACTTGATTTCTTGTATTTTGAAAGAGTTTTGAAGATGCACAACTCGAAGAAATTGAGTTTACAAACATGAAAATCAATATTATTCCAAATGAAGCGACACAACCTCCATCCACTGACATTCATATAGTTATATCAAGTAAGCAAATAGGCACATGGTAGGATGCTTAAACATAGTAAGAAAAACACACACAAGCGGGATGCTAAAGTATAAAAACTTACAAATTTATCGATGTCCCGCGAACAACTACAAAACAAAGTCAGCGAAATATGCAAAGTCTTATATACAGAATCCTAATGCAATTCACATATGAGATGTAACTAAATATTCGGCTTCTAATATATGAAATGTGAATAATCTCAAAAACATGAGGTAGCGCACATAATCATACATAAGAATTGAATAAATCCACAAATACAAACTTAGCCAAATCAAGATGCATGAAACATGGATGCAAAGCATGGATATGATTAAAAGAAAAATATGATGCATATTCACAAAGGAAACCAAGTAAAAGAATGGGATAGAGAGAAGTGGGGCGGGGAAATATTATAACACTTTGAATAACTATTTACAAACAACATAAGAGAGGGGGAAGGAAAATATTACAACAAAATAAAAAATAAAAAAACCTCCTAAAACCCTCAAATGAAAAGAAAGTAAAAACTTTACATGCCTTTAAGACCACCGAAAATTGGTATACTCAACACCAAGACTACTCTGTTTCTTCCAAAAGAAGTTAGCCAGCTGACCAACTAGGCTAGCTGGCTAACTGGGCCTAGCGAAACCTGTCTTGTTGCAACACCGAGAAAATAGGAAACAATGAATATGTAGATGGCTCAACCAACCACTTCGGTTAGATTACAACAAGACAAATATGCAACTAAAGCAAGAATACGAATACAAGATAGAAAGTTCAAGAAAATGAAAGTATTGAAAATTCATCATTCAAATAAAGATTGAACTTCTTAATTTCCAAACTTCCTCTTGATCACCCTTAAGGTTTTGAATTATGATCTCAATCCTCAATTCAAGAACTTGGAATTTGAGCTAGAAGGAAGGTTGTGTACAAGTGTGTTGATCACTCTTTAATCTTCTTCAACTTAGCAAGAATTACTATCTCTTTGATCAAAGCCTTAGGACATGGTTCTTGAGTGGTTTTTGCGATGGAAGATGAGATATACGGAGGCTAGGTAACTTCATTATTTTGGCAAGACAACTCTCTTGTTTTCAAATCTTTCTTTTCTTTCTCAAACTCTAATTCAAACTCAACATTTTCTCTACACTTCTTCTCTCAAATTCTCCTAAAATTCAAGAATTGAGCTCTCCTTATATAGACAATGCAAGTGCAGCAATGGTGGAAGACAAAGTGGAGAACTAATGGAGCATTTAGGGAAGATAATGGAGCTAATGAAGTAAAAATGGAGTTAATGGAAGACAAACATGGAGCATTACCTTCAATGGGTCAAGCACTAGGCAATGAAGGCTGAATATACATGCATTCAATCCGTAAATGCATCAGAAAATAGGGTATTCAAGTGCCCCACCCGAACCAACAGCTACCCAGTCTTTGTTATCTCTAGGTGGTCGACCGGGCGATCGACTGTTCAGGGTAAAAAATGTTCGTTTTGCTTTGGTTCAGTCCAACTTTGCTCTAGTGCCCGATGGATCTTAAACACTTGGCCAAAATAGGTTTAGGGTTAGGAAGAAAGCTCAAATTCTATCTTTTTTACTGAGGATTTTGTGAAAAAAAAAAAAACATTCTTATTTTCATCATTAGAAAATTAAAAGAAAGAGCACAAGTCTTGGTACTAGTCAAAATGAGGTATCTACAATCGGCCCTCTTTGAAAGAGCTACCCCTCTTTGACATAGCTCAAAGTCGTTTCATGACGTGAGTGATTGTCAAAGCCCAAAGACGACCCTTTTGACAAGGCCGTAAGACTTGGGCAAACAAACAAGATGCAAATGTAGTTGGTTAAACCCAAAGGTTGCCTACGTATCCCTTTGCAAAGGAATCAAGCCAGTGTAGTTCAGGGAAAAAATGAAAATTTGCTAATGTAACTGAAAGTCATAATTACACGCTTCGCGAAGCCATTTTTTGTTTTTTGTTTTTTTTTAAAATTCATGATTATGCAATGCCATGCAACAAGTAATATGCGAGGCAAGCCTCGTACAAATAATATGAAGCATAACAAGGGGTACAATCCTAACACTGTCATATGAGAGGAGAAAAAAGGGTTTTAATCAACAAGTGATATCCAAACTATTCCTTAATACAAAATAGGAATTGACGTTAACCAGGTAAAAGAGAAATGGGTCTTGACCAACATGCGAGGCCTAGACCGTACCTTAATACGGAATAGGAGACAGGTTTCAATCGAGTAAAAGACAAAAAGGATCTTAACCAACATGTGAGACCTAGACTATATCTCAATACGAAATAGGGGATGGGTTTGAACCGAGTAAAAGAGAAATGGGTCTTAACCAACATGCAAGACCTAAACTGTATCTCAATAGAAAATAGGGGATTGGTTTCAACCTGGTAAAAGAGAAATGGGTCTTAACCAACATGCGAGACCTAGACTGTACCTCAATATGAAATAGGAGATGGATTTCAACTGGGTGAAAGAAAAATGGATCTTAACCAACATACGAGACCTAGACCATACCTCAATATGAAATAGGAGATGGGTTTCAACTAGGTAAAAGACAAAATGGTCTTAACCAACATGCGAGACCTAAACCGTACCTCAAAATGAAATGGGGGATGGTTTTAATCGGGTAAAAGAGAAAAGTTGTAACCAATAGTTTGAACAAATGGAGCCAAGTGGTGTGAATGGATTGTAACCAAGAGATGGAACAGTGTGACAATTGGATCCATGAATAATAGATGTAATAGTTAGTACAAGTGTGATGGTGAATGCAAAACCATGAAGGGGCAACGTGAGACATGCAATATGCAACGTGACAATATGATGCAAAAACAGATGAATACACAAAATGTTTTTTTTTTCTTTTTTTTCTATTTTTTTTTTCAAAATTTTCGCTCTATCTCTGTCTCTTTTTTTTTTGATTTTTTTTGTTTTTTCCTTTTTTGATTTTTTGATTTCTCTCTCTCTCTCTCTCTCTCTCTCTCTCTCTCATTTTTTTTTGACACATACCATAAATACATATACGGATACAAATAATATATAAAATACGTATTACATACATATAAATATATACGCAAAATATATATATACGTGGACATATACCGATACAAACGACATACAAAATACGTATTACATACATATACATTATATATAGATGAACTATATACATATACGGACACATATACGGATACATGCAGTCATACAGATAAACATATACATATTATATACATATGGCATATATATATATATGTACATATACATATATATACAGACACATATACACAGATACACACATGCATATGATATACATATATACACATACACAATATATACATCTCTTTCTCTCCCGTGTTCATGTCTCTTTCTCCCTCCTCTATCTCCTTCGAATGTCGCGTCTGGCATGCGATTTCAACAATCGCAACACTTGACTGACAATAACTGGATCGGCCTTGATTTTTGACGATTGCCTCAACAATCCCTTATATTTGGCTTCTTCTTCTTCTTCATTTTCTCCTTCATCTTCTTAAGGACAATCTATAAGGGAGAGGCAGAGCAAAACCAACAACTACAAAATCACTCTGCAACTCTCTCTTTTGGCATTACTTTTCTTTTCTGTCATGGCCTTATCCCGCCGTACTCTTTCCGTCTTTCCTAACCTTGATGATTCCCCAATAGAGATTGTTGACACCAACTCCTCTGAGCCTCGACAGAGTGCCCTTGCCTCTGGCCCTACTTTCAGTTATCCTACGCCTTCAGTGGGGCAACTGATGGCAGTGTGTAAACACCCCATTTTTTACGGTCCTTACGACTTAGACATCCTTGCATGCACACCTAATGATGAGTTTATATGCTCGTCAAGTGCTCAAAGTCCTCAGCGGAATGCCACAACTTGGAGCCTTTCAAAACATGTGCCTTTGTTGTCCCAGTTGTGGACCAAGCCTAGTTTTTCCAGCTTGTAGCCTCTGGTGGCCTGCCGGCCACCCCTTTTGGGCTGCCGTCCACTGATGCGACTTGCCGGCCACCAGTGTATTTTGTAAATATTTTATGTTAGTTGTGCCAGCAGTTTGCACAGATGCATGCATCGATCCCTACGTGTAGGGCTAGATCTCCTTGAGGAAATTTCATGTTTTCTATATATAGGATGCCCCTCTCTCATGTTTTTAAGGTTAGAAAATTTTGAGATAAAAAATTTTCCTCTCTCTACCAAATCTGTACATTTTTCCTTTTGCCTACAAATCTTCAACCTTTGCCTATACGCCCTTAACCAAATCTTCTCATCTTTGAGATGTGGTATTCTTGAGCTTGGTTTGAACTCATGAGGGTGTTATTTGCTTGGTTTTGTTGCTTGACTTCTTCTTTTCAAGAGGTATAAGGCTTTACCTATTTGCTTGCTTTCTATACTATTTTTCCTTTGTTTTGGGCTGTCAAAACTCTGTGTTTTTTGGGTTGAAGCTTGGGTTTAAGGCCATTAAGGGTTAAGGGGTTGATAGCCCTTTTTTGTACCTTGTTTTGGAGGCCTTTGCCCTTGTGTTTCCCACCCTTTTTACTATCTTTTTCCAAGCTTTTAAACACTAATTTTCAGAGCTTTTTCAGTAGCCAAAATCATGTTTTGAAGTCCAAATTAGGAGGGTTTAGCCTCCCCTCCTTGTGTCTTGCTTACTAGCCTAGTTGGTGCCATGTTTTAGCATGTTAATCTAGCTATTTTCAGCTCAATTCCAGCATGTATTAGGACTTATTTTAGACTATTTCAGCACTATTTTGGGCTGTTAGTTGCATTTCAGCTTGTTTTGCATGCTTATAGTGTAATAGTCCTCATGAGTTTGGTGTTCTAGGCCTTAGAAACCATCTTTTTTGAGTTGATAGCATTTATTTATGCTTTTCTTGCTCATTTTCAGCACTTAATCATCTCTGCAACCTTCCTCCTTTCTTGGCCTTTTATTTGACTTTGAAAGTGGTTCAAACTATTTGTTTGTTTAAAGCATGAGATTGAGATGTCATGCTTAATAGTTTAATACCTTGGGGGGTTCATTACCAACGGTATGATGTCTGTTTCATGCATATAACAACTTTTGGCTTGAGTTCTCTTTCCATTAGAGGACTTAAACTCACCCTTGGACTTAACTGGATTAAAGGATAGAAAGGTAACTAAAATGGAGTAACTAAAACTTGAAATTAAAAGTGAGAAAGATAATAATTTGGTTGTGTTCAATCGTACATTAACTGAACACATGGAAACTTGAACCATTTCATACTCACTAGTGATGAAATGATTCAACTCTCCAAGGTCATCACTTCCCTTGATCATTCATGAAAGGGAGGTGGTATGAGTCTTGTTTTGTTGCATTTATTGAACTTGCACACTTGGTTTCACAAGCCATCATGCAATGAAATTGCCTCCATTGATGGTTTGTGAACCGAACTTGCTACTGCTTTGATTTGCTCATGAAAAGGAGGGGTGAGTTGTGCAAACAAACCGCTAAAATACCATGTATATGCTCTGCTTGTCCTCTATTGTAGCAAGATGAACCTGTGCAGTAGTGGCCGGCAGACATTTTTCATGGTCGGCAGGTGACCAGCAAACCACTTTGAGAAGGCCAAGCGTGAGCTATGGAAAATCAAGTATGCCAAGTCTCAACCAGCCAGCCATCCCAAACCGGTGTAGACACCCCATTTTTTACTGACCTTAAGACCCAAACGTCATCGTTCGTGCACTCGGTGATTGTGCATGTTTGTGCTTGTTTTGAGTTTCCAGAGCCTTCGGCTGAGCGCCTTGTCTCGGGACCTCTTAACTTCCTCCTCTTGGCCTGGTTTTTGGACCATGCCTTGTTGCCTTTGCCTAGATTTTCCTAGAGGGAAACAAAGGCCGGTAAGCCACTTTTTGTAGCCGTAGGCTACCTTTCCCTCTCGTAGGCCACTTGTAGTGGCCCGTAGACTAGTTTTTGGGGCTTCCGGCTGAGTGCCTTGTCTTGCGGACTCTTGTCTTTCTTCATTTTTTGTTTGTTTTTTTTTGAACCAAACCTTGTTACCCTTTGTCTGGAGGGTGGAACAGGGGTGTAGACCAGTTTCCCCCCCCCCTGTAGACCACTTTTCTTCCCTGCCAGCCACTTTTGGTGGTCAGTCAGCTAGGGTGGGTGGTCAATAGACCACCTAAGATGGTCGGTAGCCTGCCACCACCTTCTACTTTCTCTGTAGACCCTCTTCCTCCCTTGCCGACCACTTTTCTTCCCTATAGACCACTTTTTCTGGTCGATCGATTAGGGGGAGTGGTCGGTCAACCACTTTAACTGGTCGGCGGCCTTTCTGCACTTTTTACAGATATTTTCCTTGCCAACTTTGCAAGCTGTTGGGCACAGAAAGCATCCTCCATACACGTGTATAGAGAGATTGCACCAAGCCTCTAGCTTGTCTAACAAGCTTGAGGCATGAATTCTATATAAGGGAGCCTTGTCTCGCTTGTTCAAGGTTCAGAAATTTGGATTAGGGCTATACATATCCCTCTCTCTTTATATTTGTGCTATTTTGTGCCTTAAAGTGAGTTTTGTTCACACTTTTGCACTAAACACCTAGTGAAACACCTTCACTCTTGAGTTGAGGTTCTTGGAGGTTGCATTTGAGTGTTTTTGGCTTGGTTTTCCCTCAGAAGTGGTTGTTTGTGTTGTTCTTCAAGGGTGAGTCTTATTTCCCCTTAAGCTTTGTTTTGATTGCATACTTAGCCACCTTTGCATGCTTCTTTTGGCTTAACCTTCAACTGCAAAAAACTTTGTTTTAAAGTGTTTTAAAAGGTTGTTTGAGGCCTTGTTTGAGTTAGGGGTGTCTCTCATTCTTTTGTGCCTTATTTTCTTAACTTCTTGCTATCTTTTAAAGCTATTGGGACCACCTCTTTTTGGCTTTCTTAACACTGAAACTTAGAGGAATTTCAGTGGTAGAAAGGTAGTTTTGAGGTCTCAAATGGATGGGGTTGGTCCCCCCCTCTTGTGTTTTGTTTGCATGTGTTGTTGGCTTAACACTTTGGCATGCTTTTCTACCTTCATAAGGCTCTATATTAACATGTTTTAGGCCTTATTCTAACATGATATAACTCTATTTTGGGTTAGTTTGGTTGCTTCTTACATGCTTCATGTACTTGTAGTGCAATCTTCTTAGTTAGCCTAATATGTTCTATGCTTTGGACCACCATTTTAGCATGTTTTTGGCTCCACTCCAATAGGCTTTTACTCATGTTTTGGCATGCCTTAGCTCTATTTTTGGTTGGTTTTCTCTATCTTAGCATGTATTTGCCATTAATTTGACTTGCCTTAGCTCCATTTTGAGTGGTCTTGGCCATGTGGGGCTTGTTGTGCATGTTTGTAGTATAAGGGCCTTGACTAGCTTTGAGTTTCAAAGGCCTCTTGCATGCTTACTTGTGATGATTGCATGCCTTAGCCTCATTTCTCACATGATTTCAGTGTGTATAGCATAGTCACACTCTCACATATTCCAATCTTTCATAGCTTTTGTGAGTTGTGCTTTGTGCCTCGTTTATGGGCCAATGCGTATGCATGCTTGTCTAGGCTTTTGAGCTCCCATCTCAGCATGTTTTGGTCTTTGTTTTAACCTAATTGAGCTCTGTCAATGGCTGGTTTAATCATTTGTGCCATGTATTGCATGCCTCTTGGGTAGTCCTCTTTACTAGCCTTGTGCCTTAGGCCTTCTAGCATGCTTTATTTGTGGTGTTTATGTGATATTGCATCATTTCTCACATGATTTCAGAGCATATAGCCTTCCTAAACTCTCATGTTTATTACTCTTTAATTGTGTTTAAGAGTTGTGCCCTTATCCCTTGTTGGTGAGCCAATGCATGAGCACCATCATCTTGCCTTTCATGCTATCATTTCAGAGTGTTTTGGCCACTATCTTGGCATGCATGAGAGTTGTCTAGGGCTGGTTTAGTCCATTGAGCATTGCATTGCATAGTCCTAGTGTTGTGTACTTCACTAGCTTTAATGCTTAAGGACCCTAGTATGCCATACTTGTGTTGTTTGCATGATATGTCATCCCTTGGCATATGATTTTAGTGCTTGTACTTATGCCATGCTCTAATATATGTCGCTCTTTCAATGTGTTTGAAAATTAAGCTTTGTGCCTTGCTTGCGAGCAAACGAATGAGCATGCGTTCCTTGCTTTTTTATGCCTAAGTTTTGGTGTCTTGGCCACTGTTTTGGAGCATCTTAGGTCTGTCCATATGTGGTTTGATCATTTGAGCATTGTAGTGCATGCCTCGTGTGTAATACACTTCATTTGCTTTGATGTCTTAGCTTCTAAACATGCCATGCATGCATTGTTCACATGATAAACCCTTGTGCATGCCACATTAGCATTGATAGATAGGCATGTTGTATGCATTGCATTGTATTTGGATTGGACGTTAATCCAAACACGAGGAATGTGGCACGTTTCATACTTAAAGTGATAAAACGTGTAGCATTCCTTAGTCGCCGACCCTCTTGATCAAGCATGATAGAGGTAGAGGCCCTTATGTGTTATTTGTGCATTCATTGACATTGACTTGTGCAAACTTAGCTTCTCGGCCATCGTGCATTGCGATGCTCGGTTGGTGGCCCGAGAGTCGAGTACTGCACTCCCTTGAGTTTGAGAAATGATAGGGAGGGTGGTTGTGCACACATATCTTGCAAATACACTGCTATGTCCCTTGTTGTTCTCTGTTGCAGTAAAACTGGAGTTTGGCAAATTTTCTAGTCTACAACCAATTTTTTCTGGTCGACATCCCCTTTTCTGGTCGGCAGCCCACCAGGAGGTCCCCATGTTGGAGCGGAAGCAATCTGGAAGTTAGTGCACTTTTCAGAGATCAAATCAAATACAAACAGAGGCAATTCTGGGCATAGCAATGGATTTCTGACTGAGGCGATCGAGCATGTATGCACCCCTCGCCCTAAGGACCTCTTTTAATTGTTGTAGCTGCTTTGCTTAGTTAGCTAATTCGTCGATTTTGTACTTAATTAGTTAAAGTGCTTAATTAATCGATTTGTTTTGTAATAATTAGTTAACTAGGAATAGTTAATTAGTTTTGGTTTGTAATAATTAGTTTAATTAGCATAGCTAGTTAGCTTATTATTTGGACCCTCTGTCGAGAGGGCAAATGTTGTAATAAGCGTGTGTGTGTGTGATGCATGTCTTCCAACCCCATTTCTTTCTCCCTTTTACTTATCAGCTTTCGATGGTGAGTTTAGGGCATGTTTCAATTAGCATACTTATGCTTTGCATGCGTGCATCATTCATTTGTCTTGCACACACCGGGCTCAGCGCATCATTCAAACTGCATTGTATTTCAATACACTTTCTTGAATACGTGTTTCAAAGCATGTTATCAAGTGTTGCATTTATATTCCATTCTAGATAGCCGAGCCTATTTTAGTTGCATTTTTACATGTGTTGCATTAGGCATCTAGCATAGTTAGGATCATGCATGATTACTAACTAGCTTCTGTTTTGGCCCGGAGTACACTGTGAGTGTTTATGCTTTAGCATCCTTGCATGTGTGTATGTGACTGCCATGATAGCATGCTTGCCATGAGGCTAACTGCTTAAGTGTTTAACTGCATGAATGCCTGTGGGTGAAGGCTCGATTGCCTGAATTAGGACAACTTGATGATTGTGAGTTTTACACCCACTTTGCGAAGTGGCAAAGTCATGTTTTAAAGCCCACTTAAGGGTGGCAAATCCGCGCTTTAGCCTACTTGCGAGTAGCACTTTCAAACCACTTTTAAAAACAAACATGAGTTGTTTTGTTCCAATCCGCGTGATTGAGTCTTTACTTGTATGTTGCGTGCATCACATAGTAAGTTAAGCTAATAACAGAATAAGAACACATGTGTTTTCAAAATAATATATCATGTTTAGTAGAGGCCAATCTGTGATCGGGCGAACGGGGGTGCTCATTTCAGGACCTTCCCCCCTCGTACCCAAGTTCCTGAGCCGAGACAACTTTGGTGATGACGGACACGTGGCCTTAGGCACAAGTCAGGGTTTCCTAAATTTCCTAAAAATAGAACATTTAGGTGGCGACTTTGAAATCTGGCAAAGCAATCCATGTTTGGCGCTTTTTTTGATTAAAATCGATTTTCCAAAACAATTTGCTGGATTTGGACTCTTCGGTGATTTATCAGTCTTACATTGCACTTTGTGAGATTAGATTCAGAACCGTGACAGGAGTCCGAATTATAGTAGCTGGAACTAGAATTCGCGCCCTCGCGCACGGAGCGGAGTTCGGGCGGTCTACAACCGGCCACTGGTGCAAAATTGAGCACTGAGTTTGTAAGGCAGAGCAGAGTGAGCAGCAGTGTTGATGTTCAATGTTGAAAATAGAGGCATTCAGAAGCAAAACGGTGGTCTTTTCGAGTGGAAATCGAGCATGCGCATGAACATCCCTCATTTCCTGAGGCGTAGTAGTTAGTTGTTTAGTTTAATTACTTATTTTAATTGCACTTGTGGTGTTATTATTTAATTAGTTAATTAACTAGTTAGTTAATTCAAGTGTTGTAATAACTAGTTAAGTAGCTTAGCTAGTTTATTCATTTTGGTTTGTAATAATTAGCTTAATTAGCTTTAGCTTAGCTTAGTTAGTTAGTTAGCTAGTTTATTCATTCAAACTCTCCTTGGTGAGAGCGCAAACTTGTAATAATGTGCACTTCTTCCAACCCCACGTCTTTCTCCCTTTTATTTACTAGCTTATGATGGTTAGTTTATGGATATCACGTTTCGTTTAGCATACTTCATGTTTGCATCCATTTGTATTGCATGTACCGGGGCTTGATTCATTATTCAAACTGCATTGTTAGTTTAATACTTCTCTGAATACGTGCTTAGACCCCATGCCATCAAATTGTCACATATACCATATTAGTAGTCGAGCCGAGTAATTACATATTGCCTGTGTTGCATTAGTTATATTACATAAGTTAGGATCATGCATTTTTCTAACTCGTTTGTTTATTTTGGCTTGGAGTACTAGGTGAGCCTTTACTCACTTTAGCATAATTGCATGAGTGTTAATGTTGCCATGTTTAGCATGCTTGCCATGAGGCTAAATGCTTAAGTGCTATAAACTGCTTGAATGCCTATGGATGAAGGCTTATTGGTTGAATTGGAATGATTTGAGTAATGTTTATATGCGGTCACTTTTTCAATTGGTACATATTTTGAAACAATTTTCAAAACAAACATGACTCGAAGTGTTCCAATTCTTGTGATTTAGTCTATACTTGTGTGTGTGCGCATCACATAGTAATACTAGCCTAATAGACTAGAACAAGAGCATATAATGTACATAAGATTCATATCATGATTAGTAGAGGCTGATCTTTGATCGGGCGAGCGGGGGTACTCAAATATATTCATGACCTTCCCCTCTCGTACCTAAGTTCCCGAGTCGAGACAATCTTGGTGATGACAGACATGTGGCCTTTGGCACGAGTCATGGGTTTCCTAAATTTTTCAAAAATATTTTGGTGGCAACTCTGTATCTAGCAAAGCAGTCTATTTTTGGCATTTTTGATTCAAAATTGATTTTCTAAAAGATTTGCCAGATTTAGACTCTTTGGTGTTTATCAATTTCACATTGCACTTGTGAGATTAGATTCAGAATCACAGGAGTCCGAACTGTAGGGCTTATATTTAGAACTTCCTAAAGGGGGCGCGAAAAAGGCGAGCTACAGTTTCTGGCAACTCTACTGAGAAATTTAGAGAACTTCACTTGAAATTCATGATATGCATTTTCTTCACTTGAATTTCGTTGCATTGCATTGCATTTGCATTGGTGTGTTTTAGTCACTGTGTTTGACATCTACTATTCCTGGACGGTTTGCCGAAGGCTTGCCTAAAAGCTTGCCAAAAAGCTGACCGGTCATGGGCTCTGCCATGATGAAAACACAACCCTTGGATCTGGACTACCGCTGTACCATTTGATCCTCCTTTCACTTCTCGGTGTTAGGCATGAGAGGTATATTAGGTGGTCTTGTCGAGGGCTCTTCCATTTGACCATTTGGCCTAGTTGCATATCGAAAGCAATAGAGACTGTTCCAAACTATGGCAGGATGATTACCCGAATCCAAGATTGCGTGAAACCACTTTGTTTGAGTAGTGAACCCTAGTTCCTGATGAAACTAGGACAAGGTAACCCTACCCCCTCATAGGGGTGTTTTGGATCTCACTTAACTGGCATGTGCTTTACAGTGAAACTGTATAGGAATGTGCGTATCAGTTACAAGTTGGGTATCAGTTTTGTAGGCAGAATTCAGTGTTTAGTGCAGTCCTACAACTTTGATTACATCTGTATGTTCTTAACATTAGAGCTGAGGTGTTGTGCGGTTTCTTATTACTGCTTTCTTTTTGCTAGGTAGTATAACATCTTAGCTTTGGAGGGAGGTTGGCCGTAAATGATCATCCTACCCTTGTTCACGTTCATTCAGATTAAAGATGCCATGAAACAGGGCTTGATTGCTAATGAAAAAGAGCAGGCCAAGAGCCCTTTTGTGCGCAGTTCCAATACAACCACTAGTGGTAGCACAGCTGCATGACCATCTGGTATGAGTGTTGTCACCACTGCAACCAAGACCGCCAATCCCTTTGCCAGCACAACTCCACAAACTTCAAGTAACCCAGCCCGATCCTAGAGGACCTTTACCCCATACTACATGCCTTTATACCAAGCCATGAGGATGTTGATCAAAAAGGGGCACCTCAAACCATTAGAGCCCCGCCTTCTCCCTGACCCTCTTCCACCAAAACATAACCCAGGCAAGTACTGTGCATTTCACCAACAGCACGGTCACGACGCCGACCAATGCTTCAGGCTGCGTCATGAGATTCAAGACCCCATTGACAACAAGGTGATCACACCACCCCAAAAGCCAAATGTAACTACCAACCCTCTCCCGGCCTACAACCAAGTTCCTCCACCTCAGAACCTAAACCTAATCCATATACTGGCCATGTCACGCCCCAAACCCGCCCCTAAAAGTTTGGGCATGACCCGTTTGAAAACGAACACTTAACCTGTAGTAAATAACATATGGGGCCTCATCGGAAGCATAAAGTAGGAAAATAACTATACATATAAATTCCATTGAGCTACATCTACATGCCAGGACCTCTTATACATCACATTCATCATGGAAAATAGATAAAGCTCCAAACCATATGTTGTAGCATCGGTGATAAACAACCATATGTACAGACCCAGCCCCATCATTAGGCTTATATAAAAATCATTGAAGTTCTACCTCTTTAACTTTAAATGGGTAATCAAAATTAAGCCAACATTTCAATAGACTTTACAAAAATAAATGGCTTCGTGCAGTGCCTGAACCCACGAAGGTTGACAAAAGAAAACAGGTGTCATGACTAGGACTGACCACTTGGTTGGTTACCTACAGAAACATACATTAGACAGAGTGAGCCAAGCTCAGTGAATAGTAATACATAAATAAAACGATGCTTAAATTGAAACATAACACATAGCAATGCATATAAAGATGTAGAGTTCACATAGTTAGTCTGATTCTGTGCTACGTACATAACGGCCTTAAGTTCAATCTTGCAACATAAACATGGTGGCTATAAGCCCTTGAAACTTGTGGCACTAAGGCCCTTGAAGCATGTGGCATAAAGCCCTTGTAACATATGGCACTAAGGCCCTTGAAACATATGGCATAAAGCCCTTGAAAATTGGCATTAAGCCCTTAAAACATATTGGCATTAAAGCCCTTGGACGTGCATATATGAACCCAAGAGGTGTCTCACACGGACTCTAGAGGTAACTCACATCGTAGCACTTAGTTTCGTGTAGCACTTTGTTTCATTTCATAACAACTTATACAGATGGCCATGAGCCTCATAATTTTCACATATGTATGGACTCAAGAGGTGTCTCACATGGACTCTAGCGGTGGCTCACAATGTAGCACTTAGTTCCAAGTAGCACTTTGTTCCATACCAATAATTAGCAGGTCTTACAGACCAAACCATACATAAATGTCATACCATAAACGGAAATAAATTCATACATATGCATTATGCTTGAATCATTAACAGAAATCAGAATTCATACTTACTTATACTTAGCCTTTTAATAGCGCTGGCAAATCAATAAAAAGCATTCTTGTTAGTTCCATAAAGAAATTCCTCAATATTGTGAACTTATAGTACACTTGAACTTGTACATAGGTAAGCTTGTAACGCATCTTGTAGCATACTTAAGCTTGTGTCGTACTTAAACTTGTAAAATACTTAAACTTGTAACGCACTTAAACTTGTAACATATGTAACCTTGTAACATACTTAAACTTGTAACATACTTGAGCTTATAACATGCGTGAACTTGTAACATGTGTCTACTTGTAACATACTTGAACTTATGGCGTACTTAAACTTGAAAACTTGTAACATATTTAAACTTGTATATACTTGTACTTGTAACCTTACTTAAACTTGTACATGCTTCAACTTGTCACATATATAAACTTGTAACGTTCTCGAGTTTGTAGCATTCTTGACTTATAGCGTACGTAAACTTATAACAGGCTTAAACTTAAAACATACATAAACTTGTAACTTAATTATTTGAACCACGATATTATTACCCATGGGTAGGGGCCTTGTGCTAAAGATGATGTGAATGCTTCTACATATATGAATAATCATTAAGTTAATAGAAACCAGAACATTTCTTGTTATATCATGTCATTATCATGCACTTAACAAAATAGAATAATTCATATTCTTATGTGGGTTGCATACTGATGGTAAACCTTTACTTTCATATCATAGATTCTAAACGTTCTTGGGTCCCTTCGTAACATAATCTTAGATTCACACAAATATCATTCTTCAAGGATGAACATAAGTTCCACTTATTCTTTAAGAAATAACATAGTATGCTAACAAATAACAAAGGGCTAATATTCGTCATTAACAGAACATAAGGATTCCGAAATCATACCGACGTACGCGAATCTTTCAGTGTTCATATAAGTTCACATTGCTTCCCAATTGTCATAAATGTTCGTATAATACTTACAAAGAACAGAGCATTAGTGACAATAATTGTCAATGGTAGAAAAAAATGTACATTTTTGTACTACTACTCACAGTGATCGGTTCCCGGTGGTAATGGTACAATGTCCTCGTCTCGACCTACAATTACAGTGTACAACACATAATATGAGGTTATACTCGATCCTTTACTTATTCTCTTTGATCGTTCAATCAATTAGTCATGGTGGTACCAAGCTCATTATTCTTTAATATGTTGTAATCCATGTCTTACAAAATAGGAGAAATCGATAGGAATTGGTTTAGGTGAAGAAATGGTACATAACTAATTGACATAACGTGAACATTCGTCACTAATTTGGGTATAACTTTTTCTGTATTTAGAATTTGGGAGTGAGACTAGCGCCATTGGAAACTAGACTTCCGGGGCTTAATTTTAGGCTCAAGAATCGCTCAAAACGGAGTCCGGATGCAAAAGATATACCTATTCAAAGTTGGCTGGACAGAGCTGTCTCCGCACGTGCGGCCCTGGACAGCAGCAGTCCGAAAATGGCTGAAATTGTGGGACTTCTCATTTTCAAAAATCAAACCTTAATTACATGTAAATCAAAGCTCAAAACCCTTTAATACATGACCAATTTCACATTATTATTCTTCATCAAACACCATAATCTCACAATAAACAAATTTAATGATTTTACTTCTTCAATCAAGGAATTCTTAGTAAATCAAGGTTCATGGGTTCAAAGCTCACATCTTCTATATCAATCCATGATTTCAAGTAGTAGATGGATTCTATACAAGGTTAGTAATTAGAGCCACATACCTTACCCAAACCTTTGTTCATCCCTTAGACTCTTCAATTTTCCCCAAGCTTTTGGTTGATCTTTCCTCTCTCTTCTATCTTCTTCAACCATCTTCAAGCTTCCATGGATGTTGAATTCCTTAGGGAGAAGCTTTGCCTCTTCTCTCTCTCCCTCTCTCTCTCTCACGGTTCTCCTTCCCCTTTCACTAGATATTTTTATTTTTTTGTTTGGTTCCAAATAGATGAGTTTAACAACTCACAAGGCATATATGCATATATAAAAGCTTCCCACAAATAGAAAGGGCCAAACACGCCCTTACGAATCGCACAAAATCACATTTCAATTAAACTTCCCAGATAACTCTAAAAATTATGCTGATCATAAATATGTCCCCTGTTCCGGTATCTGAAGTCTTTAAGGCCTTTAATTTGCAGTATAAAGTTAATCACCCAAACGTCCATTAACGAATCAGACAAATTAAATTTCAAATTAATTTTCCCAAATAATTCCAACAATTCCCATTAACACATCCAAGTACTCAATTTTGATTTTTTGAACCCATAAAGGTCGGTAATTCCCATTTTAAGTCCGTAACTCAACTGATAATGCTTCACTTCTAATAGATATAATTAAATTAAACCACATCATTTCATAGGGAAATAAAGATGATTTCTTATACGCATTTTGGGGTCATTACAGGCCATCCTCTATGGCCCTAGCATATACATTACCCATTTCCACTTACCCAGATCGATGGTGTTCATTCTTGAAAGCACGGACTTGTGCATGATGGACACGTCTGTACTTCAACCTAAGCCTGTGGTGGTGGCAGTCGCAAAAGAAGGGAGGTTGGCCGTAAAGAAGAGTACGAGTCTATTGCCTGAGTGCTCTAAGGACTTGTCTGAGGAGGTACATAATCCGAGCTGCTACATTGTGTCGATTGATCAAGTCAAGCAGGAAGTGGTATTGCCAACTATAGCGGAGGTCAATGTGGTTAAGGAGGATGGCCTGAGCCAAGGTTTGGATGATCTAGCGGAGCTTGAGAAGGACTTAGACAACCTGCAGTTCTTCGATGAACAAGATCAAAGGGATGTGCAAATTGACTGGTTTCGATTTGAATGGGTCGATGGACAACTCTAGGTGGTTGAGTGATGAACTGGACAGAGAGGAAAGAACTAAAACAAAACCAGGAAAAAGGGAAGCAAGAATTGCTGCAATGGCCGGAATGGCCAATGAAAATGGGAAGTTGCAGGAGAGCACCGGCATCATGAATTTAGCTCAAGAATTGTGAGTATAGCGGACACAGAACAAAAAGCTATGTTGAAGCAGTTTGAACAAGAAAGGGTTCGAGACAACCAGAAAGCTGGAACAACCCAACACCTTGCGGGAGATACTCATGATGTGAGAATGATCAGAACGGAGCCAAACAATTGTTTGTCAGTTGCCGGAGGTGTATGATAGGAAGGCGATAATCTACTACTGGCTTACACCGACAAGGACTAGGGTGAGTCCCTTCTAGACAACACATGGTACGCTAAGGAGATTAATCACATGAGGAGAAGTGGGCGGTATTTCAAGCCACCGCACTTAGACTAAGCTAAGGTCTCTGGGAAAGATAGAGAGGTTTAGAAACAGAAAGAGAAGCAGTTGGAGGAAAAGGCAGTGTTGAAACAACTGAAGAAAATCCAAGTCGACATTTCAATTTGGGGTTTGCTCATGGCTTCTCGAGTGCATCGACAATCTGTGTTATCAGCAATGGACAAAGCTAAGTTGTCCATTGCGACTACCCCTAAATAGCTCATGGGATTAGTTTTCCCAAGTGGTGCCAGCCCAACCCTAACCTTTTCCTAGAAAGAACTCCCACCAGAAGGCTTAGCACACAACAAACCTCTGTATATATCTGTTGAGTACAGAGAAAAATGGGTGCAAGTGGTGTTGGTCGACACCGGGTCAGCTATCAATGTATGTCCTTCTCGCACAGCTTATGCCATTGGCCTGAAACTAGCAGACTTCGTGCCCACAGCCCAAGTGATTCAGGCATATGATAATAATAGCAGGGAGGTGATGGGCACAGTACAAATTTGAGTTCAGGTCGGCCCAGCTCAACAGGATGTCAAGTTCTATGTCCTGGATGTCCCAACCACCTTCAATTTACTGCTAGGAAGACCGTAGCTGCATCTGGTGAAAGCAGTCTCTTCTACGCTCCACCAAATGCTGAAGTACCCTCGCGAGAAAAGGGCGGTGATTGTTTTCAGGAATTCGTCTATTTGTGCCCCGCCAGAGGTAACTACGCCAGTGCTGGAGATCGTTTATGGTGAGGAGGATGTATTCCTTTCAGGGTTTACTCTGGCTGAGGCCCGGATAGTGCAAACCATCTCAGCAGCAGATGACAACATGTATGTCAGCGCCCAATCAATTTATTTCATGAACAAACTCCAGCACGTGCCAGGAATGGGACTGGGATGAAGTGGCCGGAAAGGTGTCACAACATTGGCCGATGTGCCACATAATCCGCATGCCTTTGGTCTTGGCTATATGTCCACCAAAGAGGATTGGGTCAGGAAAAGAGAAGAGATGGCAGGTAGAGCTAGAGCCAAGTAGGCTAGGAAACGCTATGAGCTTGTTCACAGGCTAATCTGGGGAATGCTAAATGGTCACTTTGTTCGGGAGGGAGAAGATTTCCCATTTTGCGGCTTTCTCGAGCCCAGAATGAATTCTACGAAGCAGCGTGTTCCTGGCTTTGAAATCTTCTTCGACCTCCAGTTGCAAGACAGTGACGCTGAGGAAAAGGCAGAACCAAGTGCTGAACTTGAACAGAGCATGGAAAGTGACTCGGACAATAGCAAGCTTGGAGTAGGGGCAGCACTAGCATGTCTCCTTTCAGATCCTCCGGCCAACTCAAAGAGCTTAGAGGATAACCTGACCATCTCTATGATTGGGGACCAACCAGGTGTGAACCCGTTTAGCAGCATTTTGGATGCATTTGAAGCACCATCTCTCGTCTGGCAGCTGGAGGAGGGTTACCAGTCTAGTTTTGAGCCAGGTAATGAGCCTGAATCTAATTCCACAGAGTCTGTGGAGTCGCAATCAGATTCTGGTTCTTTTGAGTCTGAGTCTGGTATTCCTGGGGGTGATAACTTGGATGCCAAGGTCTTGTCCAGGTCCTCTTTTTCTTTCGCTTTTGAGCCGGTTGTAAGCGAAGAGCTGGATGAGCTGGACTTTATGAATAAGAATGCCACTACTGATTTTGAGTGTTTTTCTGTGCCGCTTGTTTATTGCATTGACCAAGATTTTCAGAATTTTAATGAAAACAATGAGGAAGGAATTCCTTTAGTTTTGAAAAATTTGATTAATCGAGAGGATGAGAGGTTTGCAAAACCCCTTGCTGATGAAATCATTGCTTTTAATGTGGGTAGTAAGAAGGATCCGCGTCTAGTCTAGATTGGGTCCACGTTGTCTTCAGAGGAGCGCGAGTGCTTAGTCGCTTTATTAAAAGATTTCAAAGATGTTTTTGTGTGGTCCTACGAAGACATGCCTAGAATCAATCCTGAGATTGTACAGCAACGGATCCCTCTTGACCCCGAGGCCCGACCCGTCAAGCAGAAGTTGCGCAGAATCCGTCCAGATTGGGCGTTGAAAATCAAAGAAGAGGTCACCAAGTAGATCGAGGCAGGTTTCTTGTTAGTATCTGAATATCTGACTTCGTTGGCCAATATCATTCCAGTGCCAAAAAAGGATGGTAGAATCCGAGTGTGTGTTGACTTGCGTGATTTCCACAGAGCCAATCCGAACGATGACTCCCTTTTGCCACACATTGATGAATTAGTGGACTTCACTGCATGGCATGTATTACTATCCTTCATGAATGGGTTTTCCAGGTATAACCAGATTCTGATGGCGCCTGAGGACATAGAGAAAACTGCATTCACTATGCCGTGGGGTACCTACTGCTATTGGGTGATGCTGTTTGGGCTTAAGAATGCCGGGGTTACCTATTAAAGAGCTGCAACCACTATTCTGCATGATATGATCCACAAAGAGGTCGAGGTGTACGTGGACAACATGATTGTTAAGTCCAAAGAAAGAGAGAGCCACAACACCGCCTTGAGGAAATTCTTTCAACGGATCAAAGAATACAGACTGAGGTTGAATCCGCAGAAGTGTACTTTCGGTGTAATAGCAGGGAAGATGCTAGGTTTCTTGATCACACAGAGGGACATTGAGGTAGATCCTTTCAAAATCAAGGCCATCCTAGAAATGCCACTGTGAAGGACTGAAAATGAGGTACGAGGCTTTCTGGGTAAAGTGCAATTCATAAGACGGTTTATTTCTAAATTAACCTTGACTTGTGAACCACTTTTTTGTCTCCTAAAAAAAGGAAAGAAATTTCGATGGGATGATCGATGTCAATTCACTTTTAAGTAGATTAAGCAGTACCTTCAGAATCTGCTTGTGTTCTCGCTGCCAGAGTCAAGAAAGCCTTTGATTCTGTATCAGTCAGTAACAGACACCACAATGAGATACATGCTTGCTCAGGAATTTGAGGATAGGGTGAAGAAAGCTATCTATTACTTAGGCAAGAAAATGCTGAATTACAAGACCCGTTACACTCCGTTGGAGAAAGCTTGCCTAGCCTTAGTATGGGCTACCAGGAAGTTGAGGCACTACTTGTTAGCTCACTCAATAATTCTAGTTTCAAGATTGGATCCCATCAAATATTTCTTTGAGAAACCAACACTTACGAGTAGGCTAGCCCATTGGTTGTTTCTTCTCTCTGAATTCGATCTTAAGTATGTCACCCGCAAGTCGGTCAAGGGGAGAGCTGTAGCAGAGTTCTTGGCAGATCACCCAGTAGAAGGGGATGAAGCAGTAGAATACCTATTCCCAGATGAAGCTATTCTGCAAGTTGAGGAGGAGACTTGGACAATGTATTTTGACAGAGCGTCCAATCAGTACAGTAATGGGATAGGCATGTTGCTGATAGCACCTGACAATTCCCATATACCTTTAGCCTTCAAACTCCAGTTCAAGGTCTCCAACAACGAAGCAAAATATGAGGCGTGTATTGCTGGTTTGGAAGCCGCTCTCGAATTAGGGGCAAAAAGGTTGGATGTTATCGGCGACTCGAACCTGGTTTGGATGCGTCCGATCATCATTGAACAAAGATACACGCCAGCCTATGAGACTCTTACCGCAATTGATGAAGCGCAAGATAAAAACCCTTGGTACTATGATATCTGGAACTTCTTGCAAAATGAGATTTATCCACCAGGGGCAAATGCCAAGGACAAAAGGGCAATACGGCAGATGGCCGTTCAATTTATCATCTGTGGAGGTAAACTATACAAGAGGGGTCATCTAGGAATGCAAAAGTTATGTGTCAAAGCGCCTGATGGAGGCCATTCATGGAGGAGAGTGTGGAGCGCACATGAACGGAGTGATGTTTGCCTGGAAGTTTCTCAGGCAAGGTTACTACTGGTCTGCCATGGAGAAGGATTTTATTGGTTTTGTTCAGCAATGCCACAAATGCCAAATTCATGCTAATCCCATGAACATCCCGCCATCAAAACTGTACAACATGAATTCGCTATGGCCTTTCTCAATCTGGGGAATCGACGCCATCGGCACAGTCACACCAAAAGGGTCGAACGGGCATGAATACATTCTAGTGGCAATTGATTACTTCACAAAGTGGGTGGAGGCTCAATCCTACGGAGTGTTGAAAGTAGTGCATGTAGCTAAGTTCATCAGAAACAACATCATTTGCCGTTATTGGGTCCCAAACAAGATCATTTTAGATAATGGCTCCCACTTCAAGAAAGAAGTGATAGACTTGTTAGAGAAATATAATGTGGCTTTCCACAAGTCATTTACATATCGGCTGCAAACCAACAGAGGCCACCAATAAGAACATCAAGCATATTTTGCCGAAGATGGTTGAGACCTACAGGGACTGACTAGATAAATTTCCATTCACAATCTGGGGTTATAGAACTTCAATCCGAACGTCTACAGGGTCAACTCCTTATCATCTTGTCTATGGGATGGAAACTGTTTTGCCAATTGAAATAGAAGTCCCGTCGCTGCGAGTTATGGCTGAGTGTCAAATAGCAGAGGTAGACTGGCAACAGAATAGGTTTGAAGAAATGATGATGTTTGATAAGAGAAGGTTGAAAGTATTGTATCACACTTAGGGCTACCAGCACAGGATTGCTAGGGCTTTTAACAAGAAGGTTAAGTCCCGAAATCTCAAGGACGGGGATATAGTGCTGAAGGACAACCGAGCTCTCATTCATGACCCTAAGGGCAAGTTTAGACCCAATTGGACTGGTCCTTACATCATCAAAATTATCTGGATGGCCTAGAATTTTTCTAACTGATCAACATGGACAAGTTAAAGAAATACTGTCCCTGAGAGGCTCGCTAGGCCGAAAACCCGGAAGGGCGACCTAGGCAAAAGTTAGAACACAAAAAAATAGAAATAAAAAAAAAAAAACTAAGCTCACAAGGTTGAAAACCCTAAAGGGTGGCATTGGCAAAAGTTAGAGCATAAAAAGAGAATGTTAATACTCGAGCGAACCTGAACCAAACTACGTAAGACCTGATTCCCATCTTTGGGATACGTAGGAAACTTCATCCTGAAGTTCGACTGTAAGCATCTCCAAATCAACTGTCCTGTCCATGTGTCTGATCAGGTCATCTTTGTCTTTTCTTTACCTGATGGTTTGGTTATGATCTCTAGTCTGAGAGAAGAGCTGGTTACAGTGCTGAGCAGTGGTGTTCAATCAAGGGGCAGTTATAAACTTTTGATTCGGGGTTGTATATCTTGTGGATTGATTCCGTGCGTGTCAAGTGGTGATCCTTTTCAAAAATAGTTTTGGAAAGCTTTAATAAAGTTGATTTTGTTCAAATTTGCCTTTTACAACTTAGACTATTTTCAGACCAAAAAGGAAAATTTTCAATGCTCGCAACTTTAATTCCATTGATTTCAATACAAAGTTCTCCACCTCTCTGACACAAATCAAAGTTGCTTTTATTACATCAAAAACTTGAAAAGAAAGGTCAAAGCAATAAACTCGGGGCATAGATGAGTCAGGTGCTCTTGCGTCCGCCACTCGTGCTTGTGGAAGCTTCTAAAGCTAAAGTGGGTCCGGTTTGTGTCTCTTCCTCGAGCCAAGCCAAGCACTCACCAGAAAGGGCACAACTGAAACTAGGGGCAGAGGCCAGAAGCTCCCCCGTTCTCCAAGCAGTGAGGTACCTAGCTAAGTGTGAACCACGGATGGGGAATGAAACTGGTTACTCTACCCCCTCCTCCGGGTGGATCTGATCATGCCCAAACTGATGCCTGAATCGGAAAGGGAAGTAGAACATACAGTGTGTGAGGCCAATCAATTGTATCACAAGTTGCCAAGCCATGCTGTAACACATCTTGGTCAGATCGAGCCAGGGGCAACGCCAAGCTATGTCAGCAGCAGACCTGTTGCACATCCAGTGGCACCACCATCACTCATTCGGAAAATCCACTAGTCGGTGGCAGAAGAAATAGCCTCGAGCTGAGTACTCAGGGCAAGAGTCCACTACCTTCAGCTTATCCATAAGCCACACCTGGGAAGGGATGAAAGAAAAGAGAGATTAAAAAATAGAGAGATGTATAATGAGAGAAAATTGAGAAAATGGTTTTGAGAGGAAAACAAAGCAGGAGTGTGGAGAGATGTGAGAAACACATATGAGAAATGGTGGGAAACATTACCTGAAGAAGTAGTGGACTCCCTGCGAATTCGGTAGTCTCTCGCCAATGAAAGGTGTCTAAGCCAATCAAAGTCTTGGCCAGTGCCAAACCAATACAACTCTTGACTTTTTCCAAACCTGGGGCCACTTCGATCAATCAAATGTTGGATCTGCCAAAACTGGGGGCATGAAGGAAATGAGCCAGCATGCATAAACAGAGGGCATGTTGCCAAAAACTCTGCCAAAGACGGTCGCCGCGGTAACCAACATCGGAAAATCAATGAATCAAACTGGGAATATCTAGCTCTCCATTGTGGGCCAGAGATCGAGCATCGTGCAGAGTGAGCCCACCATCTGTCCCAAAGCTTGGGCATGGCTAAAATGGGGCGAAGGCAAGATTTCCTCGTCGCGCCAGGATTCCATTAATGCCTGAAATTCTTCAATTGTCGGGTACATTTCTTGTCTCCTGAAAATAAAGACGTGTGTAACCAGGTTCCAGCACGTAGCCGCGACATGAAGGAACGGAAAACAAAGTGGAGTTTGGCTCAACAAAAAAAGTTCATTTATGTCGAAACTTCTAAAATTTACCATTTCCGAGCCGTCTAAAGTCGATATCCAATCTAAGAGTCTTTCAGTGAAAAATGGCTCTATTTGTAAAGAATTTGCAGCTGAAATGAAGAATTCCCGAAGTTTAACCTTTTGTAGAAGATAAGGCAGTGAGTGGAAGCCAACTGTCACTAATCTGGAGGTTTTGCACATTGATGGCCGGCAGGTGGCTGGCAGGCTACCTTGGTGGCCGACAAGCCATCTCTTGTGGCTAACAGCCTTCTTTTCAGGCCTGTTGTCCACCTTTGTGCTGAACAATGCTGAAAGCATGTGTTTTGTTTTGGTCTTTGTGTGTTTTAAGGTTTTGTTTTGAGTCTTTTTGGTTTTAGCAAGTTTGTTGAGTTGTTTTGTTTTGTTTTGTTTATCGAGTTGGTATTTTGTTTATCGAGTTGTATGTTGCTTTTTGTATTTTGATTGTTGGTTGGTTCATTGCCCGATTAAGAATTTTGTTTCAATCAAGTGCTCTTGGCCATTTCAATTCCATGTCCATATTCATGCTAATATAGTGCTCATGATGCAAAAATGATATAAAAACTACGAGGTTTTATTTCGATCATGGCTTTTTACAAAAGAAGAGTACAAGTTTTAAAACAAAATAAAACCTATCTGGAGCTATACATCTGGTGATGCTACTAGCAAAAAGAAACTAAGCAAAAATACAAAAAAAAATCAGCGTCAGCAGCCTCAAGCCAGAGAGGCCCTCTTTGTCCTCTTCCTCAGAGGAGAAGACTCTGGGGCACTATCTCCATCGGCTCTATTGTTTGAATCTGCCTCTGAGCCGGAACCAGAGCCGACATCGTCTCCGCTCTTTGCTCCAGAACCCCCCTCAGCACCGTCGTCTCCACTCTAGGAACTGAACCGACGTCATCATCTCCGCTCTCAGACGACCCAGAGTGCTGACTCGCTGCCTCCTCCGAGCCACTGGTCTCAGGATTGTCGTCCCTTAAGATGGGCTTGGGAGGACTATTTCGGTCTCGAGTGCCCCTGTCTCTGCCTCTCCTCCCTGCTACTGAGGAGATACTACTGGCGCTATTGTCGCCGGAGCCATCGGTATAGCTGGGATGTAAAAAGGACAGTTATCACATATCAGTTTTAGTCTGTGTATCAGATGCAAGCATAGTATGTAGTGTGTGCATCAAATGTAAGCATGGTATAGAAAATGAGTGTATGCAGAAGTTGGATATAGTGTATAAGTACAATGTGTGAATGCAGTGTGCCAATGCAGTGTATCAATGCAATTTGAAATAAATTACAGTTAAAATGCTAGTTCTTCAGTGGAAATTTGATAGCATAAAGTGCAAACTAAAGAAACTACCGAGATGTCGTGAAGACCAAGCAACGTCTCCCTTCTCTGTATCAAACCCATCAAGGAGGCTATCAACTCAAGAGTGCCCCTTGTGTACTCAATGGATGCCTGTAAATGCATTTGGATTATCAGTGTTTGCAGTGAATATATCTGAAATGAAATGTGGGGTGCAAGTGGTAAAGAGTGGTTCATACCTTAGTCGGGCCGCTAACCACGACAAGCTCGTGCCCGGCTGCTACAGGCTTAATCGGGACCTGGTAAGCATCCCTAGTGTGCCGCCAGCATGTTAGTGTAGTGGGAAACTCTAGCCAATCGGTTCTCTGCCTCGCTCGGGAAGCCACTCTAGCACGGGTCCTGGTCGCCCTAGTCACTACAGGCACTTCTCTCATAGTAGGAGCTCTCGCTCCCTCACCTCCATGAGCATCGGTCAAAGGTGGCATGAGGTGTGTCTGAATGAACGTCGCATAGTCGCTCTCTGCTCAAATGTAGTCAACATCCAAGCCCACCATAAACTGATTGACCTCATCAATGGATATGCTGTCTGCTGATCGCATGGACTATGGTCAAGCAGGCCCATAGTCTGGCAGACTAGGCCTTCAAGTAGAATGCAGAAGCGAGAAGTGGCCCAGGCCCCGGCGTACTGGTCCTGAATCCTGGCCAGCATCATGGCCCATGGTTGCCACATGATCTACAAATAGAGGTTGTACAGATTATTAGTTGCTGTAAGTTGCTAAATATGAATCAAAATAGTTGTAAAGAAAAAATGAATGTGCTTCGGGTTACCTCATGAGTAGCCCCAATGTTGAAGTAATGCCAGAAGAATGTGAAGGTCTCGCGGGTCCTACGCTGGTACCGGCCATCATACCTGTATAAGTAAGGGACTGTCAATGGGAACTCTTCTATGGGCTCTGGGGTTAAAGTCAGAAAATATACATAGACCCATAACTGCGAAGAAAATGCAGTGATATGTAAGTACAATGTATGAACAGATATAAAAAGTGCAAAGCAGAAAGCACAATGTATGAACAGATACAGAAAGTGCAAAGTAGAAAACACAATGCGTGAATAGATATAGAAAGTACAAAGCAAAAAGCACAAAGCGTGAACAGATGCAGAAAGTGCAAAGTAGAAAGCACAAGTGTTCAACAGATGTAAAGCAGAAAATGTAAAGTGCAAGGAGGGAACTGAGATGCATACCTCCCAGGCTCATCAATAGCCTCCGATCAAGTCTCCTCTCAGACAGGAGGTCGAACTCATGTATCCATATATGGTTGCAACGCCGACTCCGACCTAATCATAGAAGCGCACCCGAGGAAGGGTCACCAGGGTGCTTAGCAGATATAAGCCTGCGGTGTTCCACCTGTTCGAAAACAAGGTGTTACCGAAGACAAACATCAGAAAGCCTCTGGCGTACTGCTCCATCTCCTCTACTGTCTCAAGCTTGCTCCCTTTGAACTACTCCGCAAACCAAATATATCTGACCATGCCTACCCGATGTAAAGGTGGACGCGCTCCTAGCAGCTCCACCCAGGCCGCCTTTCACTCCCCTATGTCTGTATCGAAAGGGATCGAATCACCTCTTACGTCTAAGCTGATGAGCATGGCAAAGTCGTAGGGAGTCATCGTCATCTCCCCTCTAGTAGAAAAGTGGAAGGAGTTGGTGGTGTCCCACCACCTCTCCACAAGTGCACCAAAAAGAGGACGGCTCGTAATAACCTGCGTCAGGCCAGAGCAGAATAGGCAAAAGCCGGTCTTGTCTACGATGTCGCGAACTCTTGCGGGGAGCTCGTCGTACCAATCTTGTGTGGTCTTGGCTTCGTGCCCCTTGTAGGCACGGGAGTCACCCTGTGGCAAAGAGCAGATGAATCAGATTAAAGGCAGTGTAAGAAATGCAGTGGTGAACTCACAGTCAGAAAATGTAGTGCAAGAAATCCAAGTAAAGACAGGCAAGAGCGCATGAAAATAGAGCTCATACCTCAACTGCGACGAATGAAAGGTGAGAAGTCGGCTCCTTCAACGGGAGATACTCCCGCACACCGAGAATGAAGTCCCTAAAGCGCCTAATGCCACCAGCTGGCAAGATATGTGTCCGGGGATGGTACCTCTCTGGATCAAATGCCCGTACTCTCACTGGTAGTGGCTCTTGCTCTGGCTCTGGCTCTGGCTCAAGCTCAGGCTCGAACTCCACCTCGAGGTCAGCCTCAATACCTCCAGCCGCCTCGACAACAATCGGCTCATCTGCCTCAGGAACAGGTGGAAATACAAGGGGGAACCTCTAGAGGAGCCATGTGGTGTGGTGAACCATCTGCCATCTGGAAAATGGGTGAAAAGTAGGTGAAAATGAAGAAAAATGGAAAAAAAAAAAAAAAAAGAGGGTAAACTTGGAAAAAGTCAACCCTAGGAGAGAGAAAATGGAAGAAAAAGTCAAAGTCGAGAAAAGTGCACAGAACTTGAGAGAAACTTGAGAGGAACAAGCCTAGAAGGGTGAAAATGAGGAAAGGTGTGTCGAAATCAAATTCCAATCGGTTCAAAGCGAAGAGTACTAAGAGGGTTTGGTGAATAAAGTTTGCGTGGGGCGTTGGAAAATGCATAAAAAAGTAAAGTTCTAGAGAGAAGTGTCTAGAGAAAGAGAGAGAGAGAGGAATTTTGGACCTAGAGAAGTGAGGAAATGAGGAGTCTTGATGTATATTTAAAGACCTAAGGCGAAATGTCCAAAAAAACCCCGAGCTGCCATCGTTGGCCGGCAGGTGGCTAGCAAGGCTCATCTGTGGCTGACAAGGTTCTTCCATGGCCGACAGATGGCCAGCGGCCTCCCCTTGTGGCAGGCAGGTGGCCGGTGGCCTCCCTCTGAGTCTTGATATTGTTTTATGTCTTTGTTTCTCGAAACGTGTAGCGAGGTTTCACAGTTGGGTTCAGATTGTCTCTGTAGAAACTCAAAACTGTGTTTTGGCACACGATGTTCATCTCTTGTTGACATAAACAAGGTGTATCCTTTTTAAACATATTGTAACTCTTCCAAGAGGTAAATCAGAAATTGCTACTGAATTCATTTTGTTAAATTACACTTTTGTTCCTTGCATAGAATATCAATTTCGTTTTGCTCCTCCCATCGAATATGCATTTCACTTTGTTGCATAGAATATGCATTTTGCGTTGTTATTTAGATTATGCATTTCACTTCACATATATATTGCATGGGAGTCTTGCATCAGTTATGAGTCACGCATAGAATATGCATCTCATTTCACGCATAACATTATATCTCGGTTGTTTATCTCGCATAGAACACGCATTGTCGTTGTATCACACTTGTGAAGTTCTTTACTTTCTTCCTTTGCCAGCATAGGCAAACGATATTGTATGTTCAGTTCATTCAAGGGAGTTCTAGATTAAGTCCTTTGTGCATCTATCGCACTTGTTTGCCTTGTGCATCTATCGTGCACCTCTCAGTTTAATCTTAGGACACGTGATGCGCAGCCCTGGGCGGGTTTCATCTCAGGACGTGTGAAGCACAAGCTCGAGCGGTTTTCTTGTTATCTCAAGATGCGTGATGCGCAGCCTTGGGCGGGTTTCATCTCAGGATGTGAGAAGCCCGAGCCTGAGCGTGAGCGATTTTCTTATTATCTCAGGATACATGATGCGTAACCCTGGGCGGGTTTCATCTTGAGACGTGCAAAGCACGAGCCCGAGCGGTTTTATCTCAGGATGCGTGAAACGCAGCCCTAGGCGGATTTCATCTCGGGACGTGCAAAGCACGAGCCCAAGCGATTTTATCTCTGGACGTGTGACGTGTGGCCCTAGGCGGGTTTCATCTCGAAACGTGCAAAGCACAAGCCCGAGAGGTTTTCTTGTCATCTTAGGACGCGTGATACGTGGCCCTAGGCAGGTTTTATCTCGGGACATGTGAAGCACGAGCCCGAGCGGTTTCGTGTTGTATCTCGGGACGTGTGAAGCGCGAACCTGAGCAGTCTTCCTTGTTTCTCAAGATGCATAAACCGCGACCTCGAGCGATTTTATCTCGGGACACGTAAAATGCGATCCCGAGCTGTTTTTTTTCTTCAGTTTGTCAGGGCTTGTGAAACACGATCCCGAGCGATTTTTGTTCTCAGTTTCTCAGGATGCGTGAGACACAATCCTGAGCGGTGTTTTCTTTCCTCGTCTCATGTTTTGGCATGGTTAGAGCATGTTTTATGTTCTTTTTGCATGGAACCTATGTTGGTTTGCTTGAAGTTGTTCATTCATATATTGTTATCTCATTTTCTTGCTTATCACATTTGTTATTGCTTATTGCATCATCTCGTATGATCATAAGTTTTCAAAATAGTCGATTTCGCGTAGCGTGTGAGTCCATCTTTCAAAGTTGCATAGTGCATATCATTTGCATTTTGCCAAGAACTACGCTGGTTTGATTCCTTGCAAAGGGATACGTAGGCAGCCTACGGGAGCAACCATTTCTTTTTGTCATGATTGTTTGTCTAAGTCTTACAGCCTTGTCAAAATGCGTCGTCTTCGAGCTTTGACATTCACTCACATTAATTCATGACTTCGAGTTCTGTCAAAGAGGGGCAACTGCAAACACCCCATTTTCGACGGCCCTTATGACTTGGGCGTCCTTGCATGCACACCTGATGATGAGTTTATATGCTCGCCAAGTGGTCGAAGTCCTCAGCAGAATGCCATAACTTTGAGCCTTTCAAACCCCGTACCTTTGTTGTCCCAGTTTTGGACCAAGCCTAGCTTTTCCAGCGTGCAGCCTCTGGTGCCCTGCCAACCACCCCTTTTGGGCTGCCAGCCATTAATGTGGCTTGCCGACCACCAGTGTATTTTGCGGATATTTTGTGCCAACTCTTTACACAGATGCATGGATCCATTCCCACATGTAAGACTGGATCTCCTTAAGGGAATTTCATGTTTTCTATATATAGGAGGCCCCTCTCTCATGTTTTGAGGCTAGAAAATTTTGAGATAAAAAATTTTCCTCAGTACCAAATCTCTACACTTTTCTCGACAAATCTTCAACCTTCACCTATACAACCTTAACCAAATCTTCTCATCTTTGAGCTGAGGTATTCTTGAGCTTGGTTTGAGCTCTTGAGAGTGTTATTTTCTTGGTTTTGTTTCTTGACTTGCTTCTTCTCTTCAAGAGGAATAAGGCTTTACATATTTGCTTGCTTTCTCTACTATTTTTCCTTTGTTTTGGGCTATCAAAACTCTGTGTTTTTTGGGCTGAAGCTTGGATTTAAGGCCATTAAGGGTTAAGGGGTTGATAGCCCTTCTTTGTACCTTATTTTGGAGGCTTTTGCTCTTGTGTTTCCCACCCTTTTACTATCTTTTTCCAAGCTTTTAAACACTGATTTTAAGAGCTTTTTCAATGGCCAAAATCATGTTTTGAAGTCCAAATTTGGAGGGGTTAACCTCCCCACCTTGTGTCTTGCTTACTAGATTAGTTGGTGCCATATTTTAGCATGTTAATCTAGTTATTTTTAGATCAATTCCATCGTGTTTTATGATTTATTTTAGACGGTTTTAGCACTGTTTTGGGTTTTTTGTTGCGTTGAGCTTTGTTTTGCATGCTTATAGTGTAATAGTCGTCATTAGTTTGGTGTTTTAGGCCTTAAACACCATCTTGTTTGAGTGGATAGCATTTATTTATGCTTTTCTCACTCATTTTCAGCACGTAATCATCTCTGCAACCTCCCTCCTTTCTTGACTTTTTATTGTGCTTTGAAAGTGGTTCAAACTATTTGTTTATTTAAAGCATGAGATTGAGATGTCATGCTTAATGGTTTAATTCCTTAGGGGGTTCATTACCAACAGTATAATGCCTCTTTCATACCTACAACAACTTTTGGTTTGAGTTCTCTTTCCATTAGAGGACTTAAACTCACCCTTGGACTTAATTAGATTAAAGGATGGAAAGGTAATTAAAATGGAGTAACTCAAACTTGGAATTAAAAGTGAGAAAGATAATCATTTGTTTGTGTTCAATCGGACGTTAATTGAACACATGGAAACTTGAACCATTTCATACTCACTAGTGATAAAATGATTCAAGTCTCCAAGGTCGTCACTTTCCTTGATCATTCATGAAAGGGAGATGGTATGAGTCTTGTTTTGTTGCATTTATTGAACTTGAACACTTGGTTTCACAAGCCATCATGCAATGAAATTGCATCCATTGATGGTTTGTGAACCAAACTTGCTACTCCTTTGATTTGCTAATGAAAAGAAGGGGTGAGTTGTGCAAACAAACCCTTGAAATACCCTATATATGCTCTGCTTGTCCTCTGTTGCAGCAAGATGAACTTGTGCAGCAGTGGCGGGCAGGCCATTTTCTAATGCCGACAGGTGACCAGCAGACCACCTTTGATGGCCAGTCGGCCATCACTGGTGGCCGGCATTCTTCATCACTGGTCGACCGACCACTGGTGCAAAATTGAGCAGGGAGTTTGTAAGGTAGAGTAGAGTGAGTAGCAGTGTTGGTGTTCAACGTTGAAAACGGAGGCATTTAGAAGCAAAACGGTGGTCTTTTTGGGTGAAAACCGAGCATGCGCATGAACATCCCTCGTTTCTGGAGGCGTAGTAGTTTGTTGTTTAGTTTAATTACTTATTTTAATTGCACTTGTGTTGTAATTATTTAATTAGTTGATTAACTAGTTAGTTAATTCAAGTGTTGTAATAACTAGTTAAGTAGCTTAGCTAGTTTATTCGTTTTGGTTTGTAATAATTAGCTTAATTAGCTTTAGCTTAGTTAGCTAGTTAGCTAGTTTATTCATTCAGACTCTCCTTAGTGAGAGTGCAAACTTGTAATAATGTGTATGTTTTCCAACCTCACATCTTTCTCCCTTTTATTTACTAGCTTATGATGGTTAGTTTACGGATATCATGTTTCGTTTAGCAGACTTCATGTTTGCATCCATTTGTATTGCATGCACTGGGGCTTGGTTCATCATTCTAACTGCGTTGTTAGTTCAATACTTCTCTGAATACGTGCTTAGACCGCATGCTATCAAATTGTCTCATATGCCATATTAGTAGCCAAGCCGAGTAATTGCATATTGCATGTGTTGCATTAGTCATATTGCATAAGTTAGAATCATGCATTTTTCTAACTCTTTTGTTTATTTTGGCTTGGGGTATTAGGTGAGCCTTTACTCACATTAGCATAATTGCATGAGTGTTGATGTTGTCATGTTTAGTATGCTTGCCATGAGGCTAAATGCTTAAGTGCTGTAAACTACTTGAATGCCTATGGATGGAGGCTTATTGGTTGAATTCAAATGATTTGAGTAATGTTCATATGCAATCATTTTTTCAATTGGTACATATTTGGAAATAATTTTCAAAACAAACATGACTCGAAGTGTTCCAATTCTTGCGATTTAGTTTGTATTTGTGTGTGTGCATAGTAATACTAGCCTAATAAACTGGAACAAGAGCCTATAATGTAAATAAGATTCATATCATGATTAGTAGAAGCCGATCTTTGATCGGGCGAGCGGGGGTGCTAAAATGTATTCCTTACCTTCCCCTCTCATACCTAAGTTCCCAATCTGAGACAATCTTGGTGATGACGGACACGTGGCCTTTGGCACGAGTCATGGGTTTCCTAAATTTTCAAAAAATATTTTGGTGGCAACTCTGTATCTAAAAAAGCAGTCAATTTTTGACTTTTTTTTATTCAAAATCGATTTTCTAAAAGATTTTTTAGATTTAGACTCTTTGGTGTTTATCAATTTCACATTCATTTGTGAGATTAGATTCAGAACCACTGGAGCCCGAACTATAGGGCTTATATTTCGAACTTCTGAAAGGGGGCGTGAAAAAGATGAGCTACACAGTGCAGTCTGACATCAATGCCAACTCTTACACTTTGAAATCCTGTGTAGAGACCGTGACTGCAGTCTCCAATTTGTCCCGCCTGTTGTAGGGCAGGACAAGTGAAGTACATCGATTAAACACCCAGCTCTCCCTGCTCCTGTGTATGTATAAGGATGCTCAAGAAGAAATTAGCTACTTGAAAAAGCAAAACAAAGAGCTAAAACGACAAGCGACCTCCGTGGCCCGATTTGGAGCTCCTTGGTGTTCTTTATTTGACGGTCAGCGAGGAGTAATCTCTTTTGGAGGCTCTGCCAATATTGAGGCAAAGTCTTCAAAGGCATCCAAGGAGTAAAGATGTGGCGAGGCAATCATTGATGGAAGTAGATGGTGAAATTAAGGCATCAGCCTGTACCCCTTTGCTGCCAGAAACACAAGTCATCGGAAATTGAGAACAATGCTTGCATTTTCTTTTTCTTTTTCTTTTTCTTTTTTTGTATTTTTGCAATTTTTTTTTTTTTAAAATATATTTTTGATTGGGAGTGGGCATTATAACTTCAACTCTCTTTTGTACAACTTTGATCGGGGTTTGATCCCTGACATTTAATGAAAAGAGTTTTGTTTTGCATATCTGAATGGCATGAATGGCACTTGAGCATGAAAACCATTTTGTTTTGAATTTTGACATTGAGAATGGTTGTATTTCAATGAGTTTTGAACTGAATGTCGAGCTTATAACTAACCAAAACCCAAAATATAACTCAATGAAAGGAAAACAAAGCAAAAACCATCCCAAACGCACCCCTTTACGCTTGAAAAATGAAATGGACACAAAACAAAACATCACTGGTCGACTGCCTAACTGAAGGACATCGCCGAAGACAACTATTATGTATTTTCTGACGAGTGCTCGATTTTGAGAAAAGTATAAGTAATGTGACTTTGGTGACAAGGACTCGAGAGTGCGGGGAAAGGATAGAAAACCTAACTTGAATGTGCCCCTAGTTCATCGCTTTGACATTTTTTCTTTTTGTTTTCTACAAAAAAGATTTTGACTAACATGAGAGTTAGATTAGCATACTCGTTCCTCTCTGTTCTGAAATCATGTAACTCAAGCTGTGAGCATTGAAAAGTTTTCCTTTTTTGTCCAAAGAATGATATAGGTTTTGCAAAAACGGAATAATTTTTGGAAAAATCAGTCATCTTCAATAAAAGTCCTCAAAATTTGTTTTCTCAAATGGCTATTACCCAATCAACATGAAATCAACCCTTGAGATGCACAAACTCAAAATCAGTCAACCCTAGTAGGATATACTGTATGCCCACTGAATCTGTATTGCAACTGAACCCGTCATGAAAAATGAACAAGACAACTGAATCGAACGTAGATGAGCTAATCAAACATGGATAGGACAGCCAGTCAAGTAAAGATACACCAACCAAACATGGACACGAACTTCAAAATGAAGTTGCCTACATATCCCAAAGATAGGAATGAAACTTTACGTAGTTCACTGGGTAAGGATCACTCAAATATTAATACTCTCCTTCTGTGCTCTAGCTTTTTCCAAAGTCGCCCTTCTGGGTTTTCGACCTTGCAAACTTATCTTAATTGTCTTAGTTTTTCATTTTTTTTCATGCTCTAACTTTTTCCTGGGCCGCCCTTTTGGGTTTTTGGCCCAGTGAGCCTCTCGAGGATGGTACTATGTTTTAGCTTGTCCATGTTGATTGGTTATGAGAACTCTAGGCCATCTAATTCCGTGAATATGGCTGCTACACTTGGCCAGATAGGCGTGATGATGTAGGGACCCGGCTAATTGGATTTGAATTTGCCCTTAGGGTCATGAATAAGAGTTCAATTGTCCATCAGCGCCAAATCTTCTTCCCTCGAAATTTAGGATTTTATTTTCTTTTTTTGGTCTCCACTGGCTTCAGAAACGACCTTGTTGGAATGTTCAATCACATCCAACCTTATTGCCCCTAGTTCAAGGGTTACTTCCAATTTGGCTACGCTAGTCTCATAATCTGGTTGATTTTAGGACACTTTGAATCAAGGTTTGAAAGCTAAGGGGACGGGCCTTAGGTTGAGAGAGATCTATGTTGTACAATCTCAGGTAGGACTACGCAAAAACATTATTTGAAATCTTTTAATAAAGCAACTAATCGCTCGTGCTCTTCTGAAGACAATGTAGATCCAATCTGGACTGAGCCAGGATCCTTCACTATACCCACATTAACTAAAATAATCTCATCCATCAAGGGATTAACACGCCTTTCTTTCTCCTAGTTGATCAAATTTTGCAAATCTCAAGGAATTTCTTCCTCTTCATTTTTATTGGAGTTTTGGAAAAAATTTTGAAAATTGTGAATCAAGGCAATGAACTAAAGGCACAGAGAAGTAGGCAGAATCTACGGCACTTTTATTCAAAAGAAACTCTGACTTAGTGATGACAACAGACTCAAAAGCAAAAGAAAAGACAGAAACAGAAAGGATAGTGATTGTTGGGTTATCACCCCCAAAATCACCAAACTTAGACTTGCTAGAATGACTTGAGCCTGATACCAACTCTATAGACTTGGTGGAAACACAAGTAGGATGCTAAAGCATAAAAACTTACATATTTATTGACATCCCGCGAACAATTACAAAACAAAATTAGCAAAATATGCATGATCTTATACACAGAATCCTAATGCAATTCACACATGAGATGCAACTAAAGATTCGGCTTCTAATATATGACATGTGAATCATCTCAAGAACATAAGGTAGCACACATAATCATACGTATGAATTGAATAAATCCACAAATGCAAACTTAGTTGAATCAAGATGCATGAAACATGGATGCAAAGCATGGATATGATTAAAAACAAAATATAATGCATATTCACAAGGGAAAGAAAGTAAAAGAATAGGATCGAGAAAAGCGGGCTGAGAAATTATTACAACACTTTGAATAAATAATTACGAATCAAATAAGAGATGGAGGAGAAAAATATTACAACAAAATAAAATATAAAAAAAACCCTCGCAAAACTCTCAGATGAAAAGAAAATAAAAGTTTCATGTGCCTGGAAGACCACCAGAAATTGGTATTCTCAACACCGGAAGACTACTCTATTTCTTCCAAAAGAAGTTAGCCGGCCGACCAACTAGCCCAGCCAGCCAACTAGGCCTAGCAAAACCTGTCTTGTTGCAACACCGAGAAAAGAACAAACAAAGGACTCAATCAATCACTTCCGATTAGATTAAAACAAGACTAATATGAAACTAAAGCAAGAATACGAATACAAGATAGAAAGTGTAAGACAATGAAAGAATTGAAAATTCACCATTCAAAGAAAGATTGAACTTGTTGATTTCCAAACTTCCTCTTGATCACCCTCAAGGTTGTGAATTATGATCTCAATCCTCAATTCAAGAACTTGGAATTTGAGCTAGAAGAAGGGTTGTGGACAAGTGTGTTGATCACTCTTTAATCTGCTTCAACTTAGCAAGAATTACTATCTCTTTGATCAAAGCTTTAGGACTTGGTTCTTGAGTGGTTTGTGCAAGGGAAGATGAGATATATAGAAGCTACGTAACTTCACTATTTTGGCAAGACAACTCTCTTGTCTTCAAAGGTTTATTTTATTTCTCAAACTCTAATTCAAATTCAACATTCTCTCTACACTTCTTCTCTCAAATTCCTCTCCTAAAACTAAAGACTTGAGCTCTCCTTATATAGGCAATGCAAGTAGAACAATGGTGGAAGACAAAGTGAAGAACTAATGGAGCACAAATAGAGTTAATGAAAGAAAAAAATGGAGCATTATCTTCAACGGATCAAGCACTAGGAATTGAACCTGAATATACATGCATTCAATGCATAAATGGGTCAGAAAATGGGGCTATGAAGTGCCCCACTAGAACCAACAAAAACCAAGTCTTTGCTGTCTCTAGGTGGTCAACTGGTCAGACGACCGGGCGATCAACTGGTTACGGTAAAAAATATCGATTTTGCTTCGATTCAATCCGGCTTTGCTCTGGTGCCCAATGGGTCTTAAACACTTGGCCAAAACAGGTTTAGGGTTAGAAAGAAAGCTCAAATTCCATCTTTTTATTGATGATTTTGTGAAAAACACATTCTTAATTTCCTAATCGGAAAATCAAAAGAAAGCGTCCAAGTCTTAGTGTCGATGAAAATGAGGTGTCTACACATGGCAACAACAATTACAAAACTAAAATTATGCTAAATAATTTTTTTTTTAAAAAAAATTAGCTCTAGCAACGTAGAGGGTAGGATTGTATGCATTAGGGTGTATGGTAGGTATATGGCATAAGTTATATGTGGTCTAGTTCGGTTCAAATCTAAAACTGTGGACTTAAATCTGGAACAGATCTATGGAGACCGGTTCCCCAATTTCCAAACCATGGATTAAAAACCATACGAAAGGTACCAGATTGGACTGGACTAGTTCTATAACACCCTGCTATATCATACTCCAATACACCACGACAAAGCATTGCAAAAATACCAAAAACCATTTTCTCATTAAACTAAGATTTATGAAATTACAATTTCAAGTTTACAGTTCCAAGATACTTTGAACTCATCTCCATGTTCAATGAACTAGATGACGTTACAAAAGGGAAAAGCCTTAAGGCCACAAAACAACGACAAAATAAATTTAAAAGTCTAGATAGAAAAGTGTCTTCAAGCTATCAGTCCCAGCTGAGTAACCGCTCACTTTAAGTCATCATGGTGGTGTGGTACATCCTCATGTCCTGAAAATTTACATAGGGTTGAGCTATATGCCCAGTAGGAATACATTTAACCAAGTATCTAATCATTCCATTATGACCAAAACTAAATTAATAGTTAACAAGAAAGCATGATTAATTAGGTAATTAAATTCAAGATAATTCGGAAGTCACATTTCCATCTCACACCAAACCACTATTCATATCAAAAAATGAAACATACCATAAGTCCCTTGTAAAAGTCCAAAACTACATACTCAAATCATTTTTGTTCAAAACTATCCTTACATTTACCGACTATTATGCAGCAGGATGTGGGCACCCAAAATCATCCATTTTTCCACTTTTACTAACTATAATACGGCAGAACCACTGGACACCCAAAAATGTTTTCCCACATTTGTCCGGCGATAAGCTTAAGACAAGACAATTGGGCACCTTGACTCCCCGCGCTGGTACCAACACAACACAACAACATCAAGACCGACTCTTACTCGGACTTATGCACAATTTACCAAACTTTCATTGAATCACAAGTATTCAACACTCCACAAAGGGAAACACAATCACAATATTCAAGATAAATCAATCCCCCAAGCCACAATTTGGTTATCACAACAATATCCACATCTTTTACCTTCTATTATTCACAATATTCCAAAACTCTAAGAAAATTCCAATCTAAACATGATTTTCTACACAATTATAAATTAGGGTTTTGGTCAAATTTAGGGCTTTCTCCTTATCTTTATATAGATGTAGATTCTCAACATTAATGTTCCTCATTTATGTAAAATTAGATGAAGTTGTAATGAAAATTGAGTAAAATGCACCTTTTGTTAAAAACAAACTCTAATCCATCCTAATCATTTAATCTAAAATTGAAGTCACATGATACCATATAAACTTCTTCAAAACAAAGAAATACTAGGTTAAAAGTAACTCTACCTCAAGTTATGAGTACAAGATTCAAGCTTCTGGATGCTCTTCACCAAACAAGAATCCAATCAGTAGGAAGGATGTTCTTCACAAGTATTCCACTCCTTGCAAGTGATTTCAACTAGATCTTAGAGGAATGAGGAGTATTTTTGCCAAGAAATCTAGGGTTTTTCGGGCTAGAGGCAAGAAAGAGAAAGAGAGAAAAGAAAAGTGAAAAGAATGATCTAGAATGTCCTTTTCAAACTGCTGAATTCACACAGATCGCTTGAACACAACTTCCTTCGCTCGAGCGGAAAACACAACTACAAAAGAATCACTCGAGTGACAATTCCACCACTCGAGCGAAAAATGAAAAATACCAGAAGTTTTGCAGAGCTATGGTGAAATTACTGGGAGCTCACATTCTACACTTAAAGTGATGATTCCTGCGCTCGAGCGGCCTCGCCTATAAATTTGCAAGATACTGGAAGCAGTAATTCTCTGCTCGAGCGACACTTTCTTCACTCGAGCGGTAAACTGGAACACGATGTCACAAGTTTGCTTGGCAAATTTTTCAGGTTCCTTGCTCAGCCCTACAATCTACAAAATTCCAAGCTCTCTGCAATACAGACAAGTTGACACCTTCTAATTTAGTTGAGAAAGCATTCAATGGTCGCCCATCTGCACCAAAACAATCTAACGTTAGTATATCTTCCAAAATTTTCAAAAATAAGTCAGGACAGCATGTACTCGGCAACTCGCAGCCTGAAGCAAGTATGAATCTAGAAATGGAAAAAACTCTTCACCAATCTACGTCCTATTTTCCCCACACTAAGACAACATTTTTTCCCTCGACAATCTAATTAGTACTCTATCTAATGACTTCGGCTTCAGGTGATATAGTCTATCGCCATGGCTATACATAATGTAGTAATACTTAATCTCAGCAACTCTAAGATGAATACCTAATTTTTGCCCAAGTTCTAGCACACCTATTACAATCTTGAAGAAATTTGTGCTAAATATCATAGGGGCACTCTAAATGTAAATGATATAGCTCGAACTTTTGTCTAAGGGAATACTTAGGTCTTTCGTCAGCCACAGCTTCAAGGGGCAAGATAGAGACATCTCTCAAATGAAGAAATCTAGGGTATGTTTGGTTTGGTTTTTGGAGAGTAATTTTTAAAAATTATTTTGAGAAGAGAGTTTAAAATTTTTTTTTGGTTTGTTTGGTTGTGTATTTTGAAAGTAGTTTTGGCGTTTGGGAGTTTGGAATGATTTGATATTTTGTTATAATTTAGTAGATGTGTGTGAGAGAAAAAGTGATTGAGAAAGAGAGAAGAGAGAGAAAAAGTGATTGATTGATAGGTAAGAGAGAGAAAGTGATTTTGAAAATTGTTTTGGAAAATTTACAAACCAAACAAATTTTTAAATTTTTTTTCCCAAAATCACTCTAGCAATCCAAACCAAACATACCCCTAGTCATCTTAATGTCTACACTACCTCTAACCAATGCAATTTTCACATTGTCTGGAACGTTGAACAAATTTAAGAAATTTGAAACAAATTTCAAAGAATCAAAGAAATGAGAATAAAGGCCCATACCAAGGTTCAATGGTGAAATGAATATAGGAGATCACACCTGATCGAAACAACAAATTAGAGAAGCAAGGGACGAAGTAAAAAGATCTAAAACAAAGCTAAAACAAAGTCGAGTTGAAGACGAACGAACACACACAATTCCTTCGTAGTAGTTAACAACCAACTTTTAATAACAAAGCGACACATTTAATGAGGATGTACAAATTACTCTATAGTCACCACGTAATCCAAGAAAGCCTCATCAAATTACGACCAATGTTATGTCTGATCGATAGATTTAGAGTCAACATGTTGAGTACACACTGAGTAAGCTTCATCATTTTAAACCACTTAAACGGTTCAAGTTCAAATGGAGGAGATGTTCTTGGCAAAACGATTTGAACTCAGTGAATCATCATCCAAATTGCCTATGTACACAAGTAACACTCGGGAAAAAACAATTCATGGATAAATTGACAAGCATCTATAAGAGAGTTGGCAAGCATCCAGACAAGTCACCAATTATCTGATTTAGAAAACCGTTGCTGAAACATGCAAGTGTTAGGTTTAGAAAGCACAAAGTAGATGCCAACAAATAATCATTGAGATCAAACATTAGTTGGTTGCCGATTAACTTAGACGTCGAATCCAAACATTAGTTAGCCAAATTAGAGCAGCAAAGGCAAACAGAATGCAATAATTGAAAAAAAAAAAATTGCAAAAGGCAATGGATGCGTTTCATTACTTAAAATACTATCAAAATTACGTTGGCAAAAAGCAAAAAAGGCAATTACAAAAAAATCCTAATCTATTTGCACATTATTATCATGCTTGTCAATGACATTTGCAGTAGAGGCAGCCTCAGCGTCAACTTCAGCTCTAGTGGATTGATTAGGAGCAAGAGCTCCCAATTCTGAATCTATTGCATAAGGTTCAATCCCTTCAAACTCGTATGGCGGAGAAAGGGTGGCCTCGACATAAACTGCAGCAAAAGCTTTGAGCCTGTCATGTTTGAAGCCCTTGTTCTCAAGTCCCACAACATCAAGCACATAACTATTCAATGCTTCGGTCTTTCCCCACTTAAACTCTGCCTTGGAATGTTCATCTATGGCCAGAAGCTCCTTCTGAAGGTTATCATTCTCTACCTTTATAGTGGAAACCAACTTCTCAACCTTAAAAAGCTTTGCCGATAGCTCAGAGTTCTTTTCTTTCTTAGCATCGAGGTCACTGATTGTCAAGTGAGCCTTTGGCTCCTCCTTTGAAAGCTTCACTTGGAGCTTGTCGGCTTGCCCCTTAAGAACAAAAACTAGCTCATACACCTTCATGTTGCGCTTACCAAGGTCAAGTAGCCTCACTGCCACATGGAAAAGAAATGAAGTGTTAGAAATAAAACGGGCCAACAAATTGAGCAAAACCACTTTTGATATGAATTTAGATATCTACTTACCAAAATGGTTGCCTGAGTTGTTGAGTTAAAGGCATCGACATCGGTTAGAGCCTTAATAGACTTTGCGTTGGCAAGTAAGGTTACGGCCTTGGCAAGAGCCACCGCTACGTCAGTATTGCCAAGAGTTGAGTCAAACTCTGCAACATGACTTTTTTGTGTCTTCGTCTTAACAGCATAAGTTGTGTTAGTTTTCCCTTTACTGAAGGAAGGCTCGGATTTTTTTTCTTCTAAGGGTTGGGCTCTGCCTTCAAGGGAGAATTTCTCCCCCTTGTTGTACTAGATGGATGGCCCCTATGGTGGCAAACTTGCCACAATAGTAGCTCAAGTAGAAGGAAGAGTCTGGGTAGGAAGGTTAGAGCTGACTTGAGCTAAAGCCTTGGCTTCTGCAGCAGCCTTGGCCTCGACAATCTTGATTTTTGCCAGGTTACCGAGATTGACTTTTTCTTCCATTGGATCGGCTAGGTTGTCTAAGTTATCAAAAATACTATTGTACTCAAACTCTTTCCACTCCAACTAATATTCTCTAGATGTAGAGGGAGTGCTAGTGCGATCATCTACTTCAATCCTTTGAGCTAAAGGATCATCTTCAGAAAGAAGCTCAGGAATCTCCTCTACACCAAGATCTTCATTGGCGGTTTGAAAAATGATGATTAAAGTCTTCTCTTCTTCAAAAGAGGAAACCTCTCCCTGATCTTCAGTGGCTTTCATAGGCTTAAACGAATCAGAAAGTGTTGGGGTATATCTCCTTATTGGAGTTTGAGACCCAATTGATTTGTTAAAGAATTTTAATTTGGTTTGGTTTAGGTATAATATATTTTGATATATTATATCTAATTTGTGGAGAGCTAATTCAGTTTGGTAACCATTAGGGTTTTGATAACAAAACTCAAGGATCAATTATATATCTATATAATAAGGCATGAAGGTTTTTGAAAATGTATAAAATGTGTGAGAGATACAATTGATTTTAATGATCAAGATGAATCCTAAGTACATATACATTTAAATCAATGGTCTACATACATTTAGTTCCCACCCGTTTGAGAAATACTAAAAAAAGAAAAAAGAAAAAATGAGCAGTGGGAGTCGAGTGTTCTGTAAATCCTTCTTGGTACCTTCACTCGCTTCGACTGAACTCATTCGATTCAAGTTTTTCAGAGCTCGAACTTCCTCGTCCAACCGTTCTAGGGTTTTTCGAATGGCCACCGAGCCTCCTTCTTCATCCTCATCATCACCACCACACTCCGCTTCAGCTTTCTCTAATGGCAATTCATCCTCGATCCCCGCTTCTTCTGCCATCGATTTTCTCTCTCTCTCTCACCGTCTCAAGGTATTTTTGTATATATGTATGATTCATTTGAGTGTTGATTGTTTTGGACTCGAATATCATTGCCTAAATTTGTGATTTTGTTTTTTGGGTTTGGGGGTTTTTTGGGGTTTGATCAGACGACGAAGAGAATAGGATGGGTGCGAAGGGATGTTGAGAATCCAGAGTCCATAGCCGATCATATGTATCAAATGGGGTTGATGGCTCTCATTGCTTCTGACATTCCTGGAGTCGATCCAGACAAGTTAGGGTTTCTGTTACTTTTAGTTTTTTTGTGTTCCATCTGGGTTATTTGTCATTATTGCATTTTCTAAAGATTTTAACATATTTTGCTTCTTTTATTTTTTTTCCAAATGTCCGGTGTATAAAAATGGCAGTTGTCCATGATATTGCAGAAGGTAATAGCTTTGCATTTAAATTTTTATATATCTATTAGGTTCTCATATGTATCCGTTGGTTGATAAAGTATGCTTGATAAAAGAAAAAGGATTAATTACACTTTTATCTCCTTCACTGTCACCATTTTTTTTAGTTTGTCCGTAAACTATAATGATTTGAGCTCATGTAGTCCAATTGAAGATGATTGTAAAAATTAGTAATGGTAAAATTCTAACCTCATGAGAAAAAAGTCATTTCTACATTTTAAACAATCTAAGCCAAACCAACCATCCATCTTCTTACTTACATTATATTGGACAAAATACTCCCTGCAACCAAACAACCATCTCCTTCCCCACCCCCCTCTCCCACTGTTTTTCTCTCCTGCTCTCCTCCCTCACCTGATAACCTCCCCTACCACCACTATTGAACCCCTTCCCATAACCCATCATCGAATAGGGAGATATGTTTTTCTCTCCGAGTGAATTTCTCTGCACTTTCAATATTTTTTTACTTTACCAACCAATTAAATTAATGGTAAAATTCTATTGTATGTGTATTTTTTATTTTTATTTATTTATTTATTTTTGCTCTAATTCTCAACCTTAGAACTTTCTTTTGTTCTAATTTATTTATTTAATTCCGATCGTACGAACTTTACTCTCTCGAATTGGATGTACTTACATTTGTTATATATTATTGCTACGTGGTTTACTTTGTGGATTACCTACTGGATCTGTTTGAATGATTTTGATCGATTTTGGTGTTTAACTGACTATCTTCAATTGAGTCCCGTATGAATAGGATTGCTTTAACGGTGGTCTATGATAAAGAAATTTAAAACAATTTTTTTTTTTTGATTGACTATTTTCCGTCTGTTGCAATTCGGGTTTGAACTATGTATAATATTTTGTTTTGCCTCTGGTTTGGAGATATTACCTGCTTAATTTTATGGTTTCTTTGTGTATGTGGACTATGTATGTATGTATTTAGTTCATTTGTGAGGATGTGAAGGATTGCAAGGCAAAAACTTGGAGCTGGAGGATTTCCTGTTCCGGTAGGTCTTTCAATTGTATGTTTTGATTTTGAAAAAGGAAGATTTTTTTGCATCTAATAGATAGTATTTGATTTCAGATTTTAGAACAATCCTTGCAGAGGATACAGCAGCCTGCAGTATCCGCGTTGAGATGTTATTCATCTGCTACCAAAGAGGTAGTTGTGGATTATGTTCATTGTGTTGTTGTTCAATTTTTTCGTTTTTTTTTAATGGTTATTTGGTTGTTTAGATGTGTTAGAATTAATTTTATTTCATGAGCTAATTTTTCCTATTTTGAAAATCATGAAAACATCAATTAGGTTATTGAAAACTTAACTTCTCACTTTATTTTTAAATTTATTTATTTATTGTCAAATACCATGACCTGATTCTAACATATCCCTTTTTAGTAATATTTATTGAGATGTTGGTAATGTTTATTTATTGAGATGTTGGTAATTTTATTTTATTTTTTTCTAGTTAAATTCTCAACCTTAGAACTTTCTTTGTTTTTTTAATTCTGTTGTATGTGTATTTTTTATTTTTATTTATTTTTTTATTTTTGTTCTAATTCTCAATTTTAGAACTTTCTTTTGTTCTAATTTATTTATTTAATTCCGATCGTACGAACTTTACTCTCTCGAATTGGATGTACTTACATTTGTTATATATTATTGCTGCGTGGTTTACTTTATGGATTACCTATTGGATCTGTTTGAATGATTTTGATCGATTTTGGTGTTTAATTAACTATCTTTGATTGAGTCCCGTATGAATAGGATTGCTTTAACGGTGGTCTATGATAAAAAATTTAAAACAATTTTTTTTTTTAATTGACTATTTTCCGTCTGTTGCAATTCGGGTTTGAACTATGTATAATATTTTGTTTTGCCTCTGGTTTGGAGATATTATCTGCTTAATTTTACGGTTTCTTTGTGTATGTGGACTATGTATGTATGTATTTAGTTCATTTGTGAGGATGTGAAGGATTGCAAGGCAAAAACTTGGAGCTGGAGGATTTCCTGTTCCGGTAGGTCTTTCAATCGTATGTTTTGATTTTGAAAAAGGAAGATTTTTTTGCATCTAATAGATAGTATTTAATTTCAGATTTTAGAACAATCCTTGCAGAGGATACAGCAGCCTGTAGTATCCGCGTTGAGATGTTATTCATCTGCTACCAAAGAGGTAGTTGTGGGTTATGTTCATTGTGTTGCTCAATTTTTTCGTTTTTCTTTGATGCTTATTTGGTTGTTTAGATATGTTAGAATTAATTTTATTTCATGAGCTGATTTTTCCTATTTTGAAAATCATGAAAACATCAATTAGGTTATTGAAAACTTAACTTCTCACTTTATTTTTTAAATTTATTTATTTATTTAGTTATTTATTTATTGTCAAATACCATGACCTGATTCTAACATATCCCTTTTTGGTAATATTTATTGAGATGTTGGTAATGTTTATTTATTGAGATGTTGGTAATGTTTTTTTTTTTTCCAGTTAAATTCTCAACTTTAGAACTTTCTTTGTTTTTTTAATTCTATTGTATGCGTATTTTTTATTTTTATTTATTTATTTATTTTTGTTCTAATTTTGTTTCCACATTATGTCATTTAGTTTTCACTACTCATGGATTGCAATGTGCGACATGGAAATTGTTGTCATTGTTATTATTATTATTGTTTTGTTTCATTTCAGGTGTCATCTTTCAATCGCAATCTGAATTCTGTAAAGTTTCAATCAAGCATTTTTGGTACTGTTGTTCCTGGCAAGCCATCTTTCTTACAGTTGAGTAATCCACTGTTTCCTCTTTGTGCAGTTGAGTAGTGTTTGCTTATATTGTGATGAAGACAAAATGATTTGATCCAAACCATAAAGAAAATGTATTGCTAGGAGTATGCAGCCTATCAAAGCAACTGCAATGCCTCCTACAGTTGTTCTTCAACCAACATCACGTACTATTCTTTGTTTCTGTTTTTTATTGACAATGTATGTAATTTATTTTCCTTCGATAAAAATTTGACATCATCTTTGGGATTCTTTGTGCTATATAGTAGAAATCTGGTGATCAACATCTGGTAAATAAATATTATATGCCCCTACTTTTGTTCACAGTATGTCCAATGAAAGTTACCTGTTAACTTCTGTTTCATCTTTAGATTTTTTCTAGTAAGTATATCATCTTTAGATTGGATGTTCCTTATGTTTTTTCGCTCTTTTTGTTCAATTCCCCCACTGGTATTTGCTAGATGAAGAAGATCACTGTGCTGAGGTCCACAATAACCAATCTTCAGCCTAAGGTAGGGTCCATACTTTTTTCTAACTCTTTTTAGTGTATTGAATGTCTGTTGTGGTGTGTAGTGTGGCTATGTAATGATCAGCTATTGCAACTGCTGCTTTTGATAGATCTTAGTTGGATTAACACTTGAAAATTTCTCTGTAACCATATATATTCTATATCAGGGATTCAAATGTGGGTCTGACAAACGTAACCCATTGTCCCTGTGATTGATTTGAATAGAAGTAGCTAAATCAGTTGCACAACATTATCTTGAACAGTATGATTACCCAATTCTAGAAACAGTTCTACATTTAGGATATTTTTTATCACTCATTAATCTCAGTTGTTTTGGGGTGGTCCATTTACCATATTTATTGTGCCTTATATTTTCTGTAGGCAATCATTTTTGTTTTATTTGTATTTCTTTTAAATAATGTATTATTAATGTTAGACAAAAGAAAGCACCTAAACTGATATGGAATATGATAGTGAAAAAAATGTCAATTTTTCTCTATGCTATACAGTTAAACAATGTATTGTTCCTCTTGCTATTAGGCTTCATTTTCAAATTATCCATATACAGTTAGGTTCCATCATCTGAGGAGGCGTCTTATATGTCATGCATGTGTATTTTAATGCATGAAAGGTGTCTACTGATGCACTAATTCTGTGATTACATGTCAAAATGATATATAAATTTGGTGTAAAAATTGGTAATCACACAACAATACTCTACAAAAAGTAGGCATCTTCCATTTGGAGATGAAAACAATTTTGTTCAATGATAGAATAGATGTGTCTGCGCGTTATATTTTCTAAATTTTATGGTTGCCAGATGTCATAGGATGAATTTTGTTGTGAAACTACATACCATCTATAGATTTGATTGGCAGCAGTAGCACTAACTGGTTTGCATTTTAATTTTAATTTCTTTTAAATTGTAGAGCACTGGCTGATGTGCATTATTTGATATTTAATTTTATTTTTATATTTGATTTGTTTGGAACTATAGAGTACAGTAACTGGTGTGCATTTTAATTTTAATTTCTTTTAAATTGCAGAGCACTGGCTGGTGTGTATTATTTGATATTTAAATTTTTTTTATATTTAATTTGTTTGCAATTGTAGAATACAGTCTGTTAAATATATTTTTATAACTGCATTTTAATCTTAATATTATTTACACCGTGCCTTTAGGCACGGGCATACGCTAGTATATATATATTTGGTATTGGTTTTGCCTAAGGAAAAAAGTGTACGGCTGATACATACACTTCAATTCAGTGGAGTCAAACTTTTGGGTGAGTGAAAAAGTGGAATTAATTCGGCTGGTTCCTTGTTTCGTTTTTCAATTTTTTCGAAGTCCTATTAGTGTGCATAATTGGGTGTTTTGATGAAACTGATTTGGTTCGTTATTTTGGGCCTTCTTCAATTCTGATTTTGAAGATTTTGGTTCATCTATTTGGTGAGGTTTTTCCTCTTGTTTATTTGTGATTATTTGGAATTCACCAAAGGGTGGTTTGTGAGACCATTCGTGTCTCGTTTGTAATCGTTTGGAAACTTATTTGGTTGATAGTGGAATTGGATTTCGATCCCGTGGACATACCTCACATTGAGGGAACCACGTAAAATTCTTGTGTTGCTTTTGAATTCATTTTTTCGCATTAACTTTTACTCCCATTGATTGATTTACTTGTGGGAAATCTTATATTTCTCCTAACAACTGGTATCAAAGCTTACGGTTTATTTGGGTCTATTTATTTGTGTAAATCAATAGAGGGGAATGTGGGTCGTATGTCTAGCTTTAATGGAAGCAATTGGGTAACTTAGAAAACTAAAATAGAGGACCTATTATTTTGTAAAGATTTGTATGGACCCATTGAGGGTGATAGTGGCAAACCCGAGGGTATAAAAGATGATGAATGGAATAGGCCTAATCGAAAAGTCGTTGGTGTTATCCGTCAATGGATTGATGACAGTGTGTTTCATCATGTTGCTACTGAAACTTCGGCACATAATTTATGGGAAAAATTAGAAAGTCTTTATGATAGAAAATCAGCCACAAATAAAGCATTTCTATTTCGTAAGTTGGTTAATTTAAAATATAAAGATGGCAGCCCAATTCCAGAACATTTGAATGAAATAAAAAGTATTGTTAACCAACTTGCTTCTATGAAAATTGTTTTTGATGATGAGTTACAGACTTTGATGCTACTTAGTTCTTTACCCGAAAGTTAGGAGACTTTGGTTGTGACCGTTAGTAATTCGGCGCCCGATGGAGTTGTCACAATGGGCCAAGTCACTAGTAGCCTATTGAATGAAGAAACTAGAAGAAAATCAGCGAATTCCTCTCATATAGAAGCATTTGTTGTGAGAGGCCGAAGAAAAACAAGGGGGAGCAGTAAGACTCCTCATAGTCGTGATCAAAGCCGTTACAAATAAAAAGATGATGTTTTTTCAAAGAAAGACATTGAGTGCTATTATTGCCATAAGAAATGGCACGTGAAGCGTGAATGCCGAAAGCTCAAGAATAAGGAGAAAAGGCGTGACAAAAGTATGGATAAGAAACAAGAAGACACACAGCAGTTACTACCGATGATCTCATGGTCGTTTGTAAAGATGATTGTATCAATTTTGTGGGCCAAGAGAGCAATTGTGTGATTGATTCCGGTGCTTCTTTTCATGTGACTTATCGAGTTGATTTCTTCACTACCTACACCAGAGGAGATTATGGTTTTGTTCGAATGGGTAATGAAGGTTTGTCCAAGATTATCGGCATGGGTGATGTTTTCCTGAAAACAAATTTGGGCTGCAAGTTGTTGCTTAAAGATGTGAGGCATGTTCCCAACATTCACCTCAATTTGATCTCTACTGGGAAGCTAGATGATAAAGGCTACAACAACAAATTTGGTGATGGAATATGGAAGCTCACAAAGGGTTCTTTGGTGGTGGCTAAGTGTAAGAAGACTCATACACTTTATTCGATGCAAGAAAAAATTTGTAAAGGTATTGTCAATGCACTTGAAGATGATACATCTACCGAATTGTGGCATAAGCTGCTTGGCCACATGAGTGAAAATGAGCTGCAAGTTTTGTTCAAGAAAGAACTTCAACCCGATTTAAAAGGTACACATCTTAAAACTTGTATTCATTGTTTGGCGGGTAAACAACATAGAGTTTCTTTTGAGAAAAATGTTGCTTCTAAAAAATAAAATGTTTTGGAGTTGATTCATTCGAATGTTTGTGGCCCTTTGAAAGTTAGAACACATAGTGGTGCATTTTATTTTGTTACTTTCATTGATGATTATTCAAGGAAAGTTTAACTTTTCTACTAAAAACTAAAGATCAAGTTCTAGAAGTATTTAAACATTTTCAGGCCATGGTTGAAAGAGAAATTGGTAGAAATTAAAGTGCATCCGATCAGACAATGGTGGTGAATACATTGGGCCATTTGATGTGTATTGTCGCAGCCAGGGTATTCGGCACCAAAAGACAGTTAAGAAAACTTCTCAACAAAATGGCGTTGCCGAGAAGATGAACTGCACCATTATGGAAAGAACAAGGTGTTTGCTTTCACAAGCTAAATTGCCAAGATCCTTTTAGGGTGAGGCAATGAAGACAGCGGTTGACGTGATCAATTTGTCTCCTTCCTATCCTTTGAATGGTGATGTTCCAGAAAGAGTTGGAACCGGTAAAGATGTGTCTCATAAGCACTTGAGAGTGTTTGGTTGTCGAGTTTTTGTTCACATTCCAAAGGATGAGAGGTCCAAGCTTGATAGTAAGTCAAGACAATGTATTTTTCTTGGCTATGGACATGATGAGTTTGGTTATAGATTGTGGGATCCGGTCGACAAGAAAGTTATTCGAAGCCGTGCTGTTGTGTTTCTTGAAGACCAAACAATTGAAGACTTTGGTAAATGTGATCAACTGAAGCCAAAAACTAGTGATCTTATTGACATGGATCCATCTCCTTCATCTTCAGTTGATGATGAAAATGGGACAGATGTGCAGCCACCTATTGAAGATGTAGAGGATGATCCTAATCCTAATGAAGTTGAGCTAGAAATTGAGGAAGAACATCCAACTCAAGTACCGTCACCACAACTTGAGTTGAGGAAATCTACAAGGGACCGACAACCCTCGAGAAAGTATCCTCCCAATGAGTTTGTATTAATTTTTGATCAAGGGGAGCCTGGGAGCTACCAAGAAGCAATTGAGCACACAAAGAAAGGTGATTGGAAAAAGGCGATGGACGAGGAGATGAATTCCTTACTTGAAAACCAGACTTATGATTTAGTGAAGTTGTCTAAGAGGAGGAAAATTCTGAAAAAATAAGTGGGTTTTCAAATTGAAGAATGATAGCAAGAATCTGAGGTACAAAGCATGTCATGTTGTGAAAGGCTTTGGGCAAAAGAAAGGTATTGACTTTGATGAGGTTTTTTCGCCAGTTGTGAAGATGCCTTCTATTCAGGTTGTACTTGGCATGGTTGCAAGTATGAACCTTGAAGTTGAACAACTTGATATGAAGACCGCATTTTTTTTACGGTGATCTTGAAAAAGAAATTTACATGGAGCAACCAGAAGATTTTGTGGAGAAAGAGAAAGAGAAATTTGTTTGCAAATTGAAAAAAAGTTTGTATGGCTTCAAGCAAGCCCCGCGGCAATAGTACAAAAAAAATTGACCCTTTCATGATGAATAATGGTTTTTGTAAAACCACTTCGGACCATTGTGTGTTTGTGAAAATTTTTTCGGATGGCAAATTTATTATTCTTTTGCTTTATGTTGATGACATGTTAATTGTGGGTCAAGATTCTACCATGATTAACAAGTTGAAGTTAGAGTTGAGTAAATCCTTTGCTATGAAAGATTTGGGACCGGCAAAGCAAATACTTGGTATGAAAATTGCTCGTGATCGCAAAGAGAAGTTGATTTGGTTGTCTCAAGAAAGCTACATTAAGAAAGTTCTTGAGAGGTTCAACATGAATAAAGCAAAGCCGGTTGGTTGTCCACTTGCGAGTCACTTCAAGCTTAGTTCGAATCAATGTCCTACAAGTGAGAAAGATAAGGAAGAGATGCAGAAAATTCCTTATGCTTCAGCAGTTGGTTCTTTGATGTACACCATGGTTTGTACAATGCCGAATATTGCTCACGCCGTTAGTGTGGTGAGTCTGTTTCTCTCTAATCCGGGTAAAGAACATTAGGCAGCGGTAAAATGGATTTTAAGATATCTTTGAGGGACTTCGAATGTGTGTTTGTGTTTTGGGGATGGTAAGCTGATGCTTGATAGGTTCACGGATTCTGACATGGTTGGTGATATTGATTCTAAGAAATCTACTTCGAGGTATTTGATGACTTTTGCAAGGGGAGCTGTGGCATGGCAATCTAAATTACAAAAATGTATTGCTCTCTCAACTACCGAAGATGAATTTATTGTCATTACCGAAGCTTGCAAAGAAGAGTTATGGTTGAAGAAATTTTTGCAAGAGTTGTGTTTGAAGCAAGAAAAATATGTGCTTTATTGTGATAGTCGAAGTGCTATTCACTTGAGTAAAAATTCGACTTTTCATTCGAGATCGAAACACATTGATGTGAGATACCATTCGATTCGTGATGCGTTAGATTCGAAATTGTTACAACTCGAAAAGGTTCACACAGACGATAATATTTCAGATATGTTGACTAAGACTTTGTCAATGGACAAACATTTAAAGTGTCGAACTTTGGCGGGTATGGTTGATATCTCCACCTAAGTCGATAGGGGGAGAATTGTTGGGATATGTCTCCTTATTGAAGTTTGAGACCCAATTGGTTTGTTAAAAAATTTTAATTTGGTTTAGTTTAAGTATAATATATTTTAATATATTATATCTAATTTGTAGAGACCTAATTCAGTTTGGTAGCCATTAAGGTTTTGATAACAAAACTCAAGGATCAATTATATATATATATATTTGGTATTGGTTTTTCCTAAGGAAAAAAGTGTACGGCTGCTACATACACTTTAATTCAGTGGAGTCAAACTTTTGGGTGAGTGAAAAAGTGGAATTAATTCTGCTGGTTCCTGGTTTCGTTTTTCGATTTTTCCGAAGTCCTATTAGTGTGCATAATTGGGTGTTTTGATGAAGCTGATTTGGTTTGTTATTTTGGGTCTTCTTCAATTCTGATTCTGAAGATTTTGGTGAGATCTTTCCTCTTGTTTATTTGTGATTATTTGGAATTCACCTAAGGGTAGTTTGTGAGACCATTCGTATCTCATTTGTAATCATTTGGAAACTTATTTGGTTGATAGTGGAATTAGATTTCGATCCCATAGACGTACCTCACATTGAGGGAACTACGTAAAATTCTTGTGTTGCTTTTGATTTAATTTTTTCGCATTAGTTTTTATTCCCATTAATTGATTTACTTGTAGGAAATCTTATATTTTTCCTAACAGAAAGAAGGTTAAAAAAGCAAATAGACCTTCTTCTAGAGCACACTTTGGTTCTATTACACTTGTCGATCGAAATGTTCTCGAAAGTAAAGTAAATTGAGTATGAGAGAACGTAGTTCACCAAGGTATGTGTCGATCTACCTTGGTAGCATTGCCTCTTTCCTCCAAAGCAGTCCAAGGTTGTTTTGATCTTGGCAAGGGTATTAGGATCGTCAAGAGTGATGAACCTGACATTGTTGTCTGCAGATAAAAACAAAGATAAATTTAGCTGATAGTAATAAAATCAAATTTAGAGTTATGAATGCATGACCTCATTAGAAATCGACCTGGAGACCCTCTCATGTGCAGAATTGAATCACTTTGATCCTCCTCTGAGGAGAATTTCCAATTGCCCAAAATGACAACCATGACATCGTCTACTCCTTTCCCAAAACTTGACAGCATGTGAACTAGTTGATGGTTACGGTTGAAAAGATTTGAGCAGGCCCTAGCAGTGCCAAATAGCATCTAGTCCTACTTTGATCCCATGGACTTGATTCAGGAACACCACACATATTATTAGTCTAACGAAATTTATGTTGTGTTGAGATGGGATCAAGCCCCAAAATCTTAAGGCTTTGCGGAGTAATGGGTGCAGCGAAAATGGAACTCCTCCTTCCGCAATTGACAGAAGGGGAAAGACTATATTCATCTCATCCTAGAGTTGAGGCTCCATTTCGTTATCATCGATTAAAACAAGTTCAAGCTCCATTTTGCGGGGATTCTTATATTCTATTTTCTAGTTAAATCTTTCTTATAATTTTTTTTGTTTAAAGAAAAAAAATCGTGAGGCTAAGGGATTGGTTGTATGGATACGAGTAGCAGTAGTAAGAGTATTGTGTATTTTCCGAATCTCTCTCGATGTATATCATTTTTCTGTACCTTTAATTTCATACCATTAATAAAATTTTTCTTTATTGGTAAAAAAAAAAAATGGAGAAGTGACTCCAAAATAACTCGTACTTTGTTTTAGAAAGTAATCCATGCAGATATTTTTCCATTCTCTTGGATAAAAAAGAAAATTAAATGAAGGAAGAACAACAGGAAATCGTATGGAGGATTAGAGAACTTACATGCTAAAGAGATTGCGTCGCCAAACAAAGAAGTCGAGTGAAGGGCTGGATCATCAAAAACTTGGAGAGAGAGATGACGAATGTGGGGAGATGGAAAAGGAAAACGGTTGAAGAGACAAGTAATTATATAAAAAGAATGCTCACTTACCCACCGTTTGTGCTTTTGATAAAGAAGAGGAAAGGTTTGGAGGCATGACTGAAACTTGATGCGACGTGAAACGAAAGGGCTATCATTGCATGTAAAGCCCAATCACACAAAGATAACTATCTACCTCGCCCACGCTTGTAAAGGGCATCATGACACATGTGCTCCAAATCCAACGAAATTGCCGAGCCTAGGGAGTCAAGATCCTCCCTTGCATTCCCTCATTGCAGGGTTTTCGAGTTTATTTTTAAATTTAATTTTGATAATTTAAATCGTTCATATTTTAATATTTATTTAATATATCATATCTGTAAAAAATAAAGTTGATCGGATATCAGAAAATATGTGTTCGGAAAAATTGAACTAAAAACTATTTTTTTAAAGAATTTAATAAACAGTTTTTCGAACACATGCTTTCTGATATCCGATCAACTTGATTTTTTACAGGTATGATATACTAAGTAAATCTTAAAATATGAACGGTTTGAATTATCAAAATTGGGCCTAAAAGTTGGCCCGAAAACCCTGCAAAGAGGGAGTGCAAGGGGAGGATCCCAATTTGAGCCTATAAGCCAAGTTTGTGACTTAGGCCAAGTTTGGCATCTACTAAATAATACAAAAAGTCACTATCATATTTACGTCACATCATCTTATTTAAATCACATCACATCTCTAATATATTACATCAAACCCAATTCAAACCCAACCCATATAAGTCAATAAGTCAAAAAGTGTACTTTTTTAGAACATCCCAAACCAACCCTTAGAGCATCCACAATGGGATAGCTAAAATTATTTGTTAAAGTGTGTTATATCATAAAAAGTGATAAAAGTGGGTCTCAAAAATGTTTGTTAAGATGTGTTAAGAGTTTGTTAATTTTAGAGGGTGAGTGGTGGTGCAATGGATTTGTTAAGGAGTATGTTAAGGTGTGTGTTAAATATATATATATATATATATATATATATGTGTGTGTGTGTGTATAATAAATAAAATAAATAAATAATTTAGTTTAATAAAAAATTTCAAATTCAAAATTAAATTTCATGTCCAAAAAAAATAAAAAAATTCCGTTGATCGATCAATTGGCCGAACGTTCGGCCGATCAACCGGTAACAAAAAAACGTTTCCCTTCGCTAACTAAAACGCTAGCCATAGTTAACAAAGAACTTAACAACTGACGGTAACAAAACCGACTAACACACTACTTAACACTTCTATTGTGACATTCAGACATTACTGTAGCTAGCTAAAATTTTGTCACTGACACTAACACCACTACTAATGCGTCCATTGTGGAAACTAGGATCCTCTCCTTGTATTATTTCTTACTTTCAGGGCCATTGGGCCCACTTTTAGGCTCAATTTTGATAATCCAAACCGTTCATATTTTAAGATTTATTCAGTATATCATACCTGTAAAAAATCAAGTTGATCGGATAAATCGAATTATAAATTATTTTTTTAACGAATTTAATAAACAGTTTTCCGAACACATGCTTTCTGATATTCGATCAATTTAATTTTTTACAAATATGATATATTTAATAAATCTTAAAATATGAATATTTTAAATTATTAAAATTAAGACTAAAAATAAACCTGAAGACCTTAGAGCATCTCCAATGCAATACTCTCATTAAGAGGATGAAAATAATATTTTTTATTCAAAAAGTAAATATAGAGGAGGTTACTATTCATTCAAACTCCAACCACAAACTTTCATTTCCTTCATTCAAACTCTATTCAAAAAGTAATTTTTATTCATTAATAAATATTTAATTTTAAAACTTTTGTAAAATATATTTAATATTATACTCATTTTAAAGATATGATTTTATACTTTTTAATGATGTCAATTTTATAAAAATTAAATTTATAAATTAAAAGTTATTTGTAATATAATAACAATTTTATAAATGAATAGTATTTTGGAGGATCCTTCATTTTTTCATCCCCTCTCCAAATATGGAGGATGAATTCATTCTCCTCCCAAATGGAGATGAATTTGAAGGGTGGGTTGGAGGAGCAAATCCTCCATATTTGAAGATATGGAGGATGGGTTGGAGATGCTCTTACAAATAGAAAATGCAGGGCGTAAGTACGTTGAGGGGATCTTGACTCATTGCGGATGCTCTTAGCTTAGAGCTCGCAGGGCAATTGTGGTGATCAAGAAAAATCTTCGTCTGTCGGCAAGTATTATTTTAGGCAAATAAAGCATGCTGAGGATAAAAAAGCAAAAGCATTATTTTGGGCAAAGCAAACGTCCCATCAATAGAGGAAAAAGTGGAATTGACATGACAAAGGCAGTAAGAGGACAATGATAAGAGTGGGAGATATCTTATAAATAGAGGGTGCATACTTTAGAAAAAGGTATGTAAAAAACAAGCACGAAAAATATTATATTGAGTTCTAGCAAGTGTTCAAAGGACTAATTAAATCTTCCGAGGGTTTACTCGCCGGAACCTTTTCTTTGTTTTGTGTAGGAATTAAACAAGAAGTTACCTTCCTTCCTAGAAGGACAAAGTAAAAAATTTCAATTCACCACATAACCAATTACATTAAAATTTGAGAATATATATCAATGTCCAAATATCATCACTTAATAAAGAAAGAAACTTTAATGACAACCAAGTAAAATAACACTATTTGTGGGCCCATCAGTGCTGCAATTATGATATGATAATAGAGGAACATAGGACTAACTAATTAAGAATATTATGTACTTGATTCTCCTAACTTATTTTATGCAAAATATTAAATTAGTAATAATTTTTAAAAAAAAAATTATAAATCAATGATAAATTTTATAAATATGGAGTACTACTATTAGCACCCCAATTAATACTTTGGTGTCTCTATTTCTTTCATTTTTTTTTTATTATAATAACAACGTCAAATGAAATTACTAAAAAGTACATGAATTACTTTCTGGCATCTCATCTTACAATTTAATTGACCCACTCACTAAATCATAGCATAGGGTTTATGAAAGCACCCGCATCCATCAACACCCACACACTTCAAAAACCTCAAAACCCTTCAAAACCCAACAACTAGTCTTCTGGCAACTTTTGACGATAACTATTCAAAAATACAATCTTCTACAATGAGTGAAAGTTTTTTTGGAAACTCCAATACTATGAGACAAATGGAATATCATAATGCAAGCTCATATGAGGTTCACAGCTTGGATGATGCTCCCAACTCGAACAAGGTTGACCTTCTAATGATAAGTTTTTTCAAAACCACAAAATAATAATAATAATAATAATAATAAATGATCTGACTTTTTTTCAGTATTGAACTCCAGAACAATGTCGAAAAAATGGCAACACATGGTCGAATTAAAGATATCAGTTCGGTTGCGTCTAACCAAACATTATTAATATGTTTGACACTTTGGATGTAATCTTAATGCATACTTGTATTTAGGTTATGCGACGAATTTTAATTTTATTTATCAATCAAACTAGTTGATACATACTTATCCTTATTTGTTAAACTTTGATTGGTCAAACTTGTTCATGGACACAGGACTTTACATTTCTTTAATGTTTGATAGCATAGGTCCAAACATATACAAATTGTTCGGTGACACATGTCTAAACATGGATAATTTGTTCAATAACATAGGTTCGAACATAAAGGCGGAGAGAGGTTAGAGGTGAGAGATCGGCCGTGACAGAGATCGACGACAAAAAGAGGTCAGTGGTAAGAGATCGACTGTGACAGAGATCGATGGTGCAGAGAGCTCGGCGATAAGAGATTGGTTGTGACAGAGATTGACAGTGGAAAGATGTCGGCTATAAGGAAGCTTGAGTTTAATGGTGAAAGTTCAATAGTTGGCGGTGAGAGAAAGCTTGAATTCAATGGTAGAGTTCAATAGTTAAGGGTTTTGAGAGATAAAAGGGTGTGCATTTTGGTGGGTGTGATGTTTTTAGACTAATGCTTTTGGTATTATTATAGGGTTCTTGGAAATTTTTAAATTTTTTGAATTTTGTAGGTGAGGGGTCCAAAGAAGTGAAGGGTTCACAATATTAATTGGGGTGCTACTAGTAGCAATCCAAACCAAACCAAACCAAACCAAACCAAGCCTTAAATCCCATCAAATGGGGTCGGCTACATGAATCCTTCTTCTCCACGCTGCCCTATCATAGGCCATTTCATTAGTCAAATTAAGTAGATTCATATCTCTATTTATAACACTAGTCAACGTTAATCTAGGTCTACCCCGTCCCCTAATACTTTTATCTACCGTTACAGCATCGCATCTCTTCACTATTGCCTCTGTTGGTCTCCGTTGAATATGACCAAACCATCTCAAACGATTCTCTCTCAACTTATCTTCTATCGGTGCTACTCATATCCATTCTCGAATACACTTATTCCTAATCATGTCCTGTCTAGTCTTACCACACATCCACCTTAGCATCCTCATCTCAGCCACACTCATCTTATCTACATGATGTTTCTTAGTTGCCCAACACTCCGTCCCATATAACATAGCTGGTCTAATAGTCGTTCTATAAAACTTACCTTTTAGTCTAGTGGGTATTCATTTATCACACAATACCCCGGACGTACTTCTCCACTTACACCATCCCGCCTTAATCCTATGGGTCACATCTGCATCAATCTCTCCCGCTGTTGTGATAATCGACCCTAAATAACGAAAATGTTCACTCTTAGGCAGTTCTTGGTTCTCAATCTTCACTTCTCCTCTGCTTTCATTGTTACTGTTACTAAATTTACACTCCATGTACTCTGTCTTAGTTCTGCTTATCCGAAATCCTTTAGATTCAAGAGCTTTTCTCCAAATCTCCAACTTTGTGTTAACTCCTTCTCTAGTCTCATCCACTAACACAATATCGTCTGCAAAAAGCATACACCATGACACGTCATCCTGAATATTTATCGTCAACTCGTCCATAACTAAAGCAAAAAGATAAGGTCTTAAGGTAGATCCTTGGTGTAACCCTACAGTGATAGGAAATTCATTTGTATCTCCAGCTGGCGATCTAATAGTGGTCACCACCCCTTCATACATGTCCCTAATCACGTCAATGTAGCCTTCTGTCACCCATTTCTTCTCTAACGCCCACCATATTATATCTCGGGGCACTCTGTCATATGCTTTCTCAAGGTCGATAAACACCATATAAATGTCTCTTTTCTTTTCTTTATACTTTTCTATTACTCTCCCCAAAAGACAGATCACTTCCATTGTTGACTTACCAGGCATAAACCCAAATTGGTTCTCTGACACCTCTGTTATGTCTCACAATCGGCGTTCCATCACCCTCTCACACACTTTCATTATATGACACATTAGCTTAATTCCTCTATAGTTGTTACAATTCTGGACATCACCTTTATTCTTATAGATTGGCACTAAAATACTCTTCCTCCACTCATCAGGCATGTTCCTAGTTAACAAAATTTTGCTAAACAACCTAGTCAACCAAGCAACTCCCTTTTTACCCAAACACTTCCAAGCTTCAATAGGGATATCATCAGGTCCTAAAGCCTTATTTGATTTCATCTTCTTAAGTGCAATCTCCACTTCAAAGTTCCTAATCCTGCGATAAAACCTATAGTCTTGGTTTATCGTATTACTAATTATTTCTTCCCCTATTGTCGTACTTCCATGTTCCTCATTTAACAGTTTCTCAAAATAATTCTTCCATCTTTCCTTAATCTCATCATCCTTCACCAATACCTTAGAATCATCACTCTTGATGCACTTTACTTGATTAAAATCTCTTGTTTTCCTCTCCCGTATCTTAGCAAGTTTGTATACCCTCTTCTCTCCCTCCTTACTATCTAGTCTAGTGTATAGGTCATCATAAACTTTCAACTTAGTCTCTGTCACTACTTTCTTGACCTTCTTATTAGCCAATCTATAGCTCTTAAGGTTTTCCTCAGTTCTATCCTTTTGCCACTTTTTAAAGCACTCTTTTTTTGCCTTAACTACTGCTTGGACCTCTTCCCTCCACCACCAAGTTTCCCTAGAGCTGGGTCCCATTCCTTTCGACTCTCCAAGCACTTCCCTTGAGATTCTCCTCATACAATTGGTCATCGAATTTCACATAGTTTTAGCATCACCTTTTAAGTCCCAAGTACATTCCTTATCCATACGATTCTGAATACTAGTAGCAATCATAAATATTTAATTACTTTTTCAAAATTCCACTGGGTTGTAATTACCCCTATTTCTTTTGCTAAACTCATAATTTTAAGAATAAATTACATTGATAGTCTAGGTATTTTGCTCCTTATATCATTTTGGTCATTATAATTTAAATTAGCTCGATTTAAAATTTTAATTTGGTCCAATTGATAACACCAATTGAGGTTTTGAAGAAAAATGGTCACTTAGTTGATTGAGGTAAACTCATTGAGTTGAATAAATTTATAATTTTGCCTAAAACGCATAACACATGTTGCTCATGTGCATGTTTTTCATAAAATAAAAAAATTATTGATGTTAAAAATTGAGTCAATTGAAATTATATGAACTAAAATGACATAATGATCAAAATATAGAAACTATTGATATAATTTGTTCTAATTTTAATTGGTGTGTTTGGATTTTGAATTTATTAAGAAATTAATGAAAAGAAGAAGAAAAAGAAGAAGAAAGAGAAATGTAATATTGGATTTGGTTCTAGTAAAAAATACCATTTAGTGGCACCATTAGTTGATCCGGCCCTCTCCCCTTATGGGCCTCTCGACCTGAATTGGTTTGATCCAAAAGACCTTATTTTAAAGGGTTTTAGGTCCAAAACTTGGTTGTGACTTCAGTCGTTTAGAAGTCTCCTTTGGTTCATGATCATTTTGTAATTCTCATGTTTTGCTAAATTTTCACTTAAATCGCAAAATGGTTTACCGATATTTTGTTTTAAATTCGATTGGAATGATTGTGGTCAATCTCACGAAAACCAATATTATAGCGATCCCGATTTTTCCTTCATTGTTTAATTGTATTCCGAACTCGGTTCCGTAGATGTGTTGTTGTCTTATTCCCGTTTCCATCCCTTACTCTTTGTATATGAGTCTTGGGTCGTGTTGGGTAGGTTTGAAACAGGTTGGTTGTGTTTGGAAACCAAGGGTTGATGTCCAGATTTTGGGCTTGACGCTTGAACGGACCTGTTTGTATATCAGTAAGAAAAACAGCTTTTTGGATCACTTTTTCGGGCCATTCTCTCTCTCTAACTTTTCAAAGACTATGCATGATTATACTAGATTCATCTCATTAGTAAGATACATGTACATCAATTAGATGGTGACTAATCATTGATACCTATATATACAATGTATAGAAGACTAATGCTAATACATTGAATGTGATGGATTTATTATGAATGAATCTTAGAAATGCATTATGTATCTATTATGAATATGTAAGATACATTAATCTATCTAATGAATTCATTAATATAGAAGATGCATTATGTATCATGAATGTATGAGATACATTAATCAATTTAATGAAGTTCATTGAATGAATAACTTGAAAGTTTCTCTCTCTAGACTACATCTTCTCTCTATAAATACATCTAGTTCTAGTGATCTTCTACCCTAGTTCCTTTGTATTGAGTGTGGAGCTTCCCTTGATCTTCATTTTGATCCGAAAAATTGTGGGTTGGAACACATCCGAGTATTTTCATCATCTTTTTTGAGTCTCTTCATTTGAGGTAGGGATTTCCTACTCCATATTATAGGTTTTGTTCTAAGTTTTGGTATTTTGATATGTTGGGGGTTGTTTGGTAATTTTGGGGAAAACCCTAGTTGTTGTAATAAATTAATTTATATAATTAATTTAGGGAAAATTGGGGAATTTAGTTGAATTCATGGAATTAATGAATTTATTGATTAAATGGTGTAGTTGGTTAGTTTAATCACTCACCTATGAAAATGTTAGAATTATGTTAGTTGATACATTTATTTCCTGTTTAAAAATAACTGTTTTGGGCTATCGGTGGAGGATAGTCGTGATTGTTGTAGGCATTGCATGTGGATTAGGGAAAATTGAAACTAATCACATTGGTTAAGTCATTGATTTAGACTATTGAATTAATACAGAAAATACATGTATTGATTGTGTGTTGTATATGACAAGTGTTTAATACATTGTATATGCATTTTTGTTTGGGAGGAGATAGGGGATGTACTCCACAATTTAGGGGAAGATAGGGCATGGACCTCTAAACCGGATTTTGTTTGGAAGGAGATAGGGGATGGACTCCATTAGCACCACTATATGTGTGCTTATTGATATAGGAAGTGTTTTTACATGTTGTTGATACAGCACTAAAATGTGTATCAATCGGGAAGTATGGAAGTGTTTTGGTATGAGCTTTAGTCTCATTTGTTTTATTGAATTGAAAATATTGTTAATGAGAGATGTAGTCTCACTGTTATAGTTTGGCCAGGTTCTGAGCCATATTGATAATAATGGAAAGTGAACCGTGTCATAGACATTAGTGTCATGAGACTGTATAATGATGTAATTGATTATCTTGTTTAACCATCTATTGAATGCTATTGCTTTATTCAATGCTTATATTTGGTTTAGTATATTTCTACTAGGCTGTGGTTCACCCTATATGGGAACATCATTTTCAGGTCCAGGTGATGTGCTACCTCCAAGGAATTAGCTTGGAAGGATTTAGAGTTGAAGACTCTGTTTAGATTAGTTGTTATTTCAGTTTATTTGATATTACATGTAAACTCAAGCCAAAGGCTTAATTTGTAGTTGAGTTAGTACTCACATTTTGTGTCCAAGTGTTGGCTTGGAAAGATGTAAGCCCATAGGGTATTTATTTTGATGTTACATGTGATATCCTTCAATAATGATACTCTGATGAATGAGATAATGATTGGTTTTGTTTTATCAATGCATGCTACTGTTATATATTATGGGTTTATTTTGAGAGCGTTACAAATATATATATATATATATATATTTTAAATAAAATATTGAGTAATGCTAAATCTTTGACTCGTCTGAATCGCTTAAATTTGTGTATAGTCGTCCAGTTGATCCTTCGGAAATAAGGGTAACAACTATGATTAACAAATGTGACAACGCGGTTGACAAGTGTTGCATCAGTCATTTGGGTAGTTGTCTAACTTACAAAATTCAAGCGATTCGAGCGAATTCAAATTCGGTATATGAATCATTTTTCTAAAATATTATATGAAAAATTAAACATTTTAAGGATATTTTGATCATTTTGTTTTTGATAACTCAATATCCGCTCCCACTAGATTGATAAATCTAAGAAACTAATTTCACGGTCAACTAGTAGAGACCCAATCATGAGCTGATCTCAACAAATTATTTACACTGAAGAAATTTAAAAATTGAGACCATGGAAAAAGCACAACTCTAGACCCGAAAAGCTTTGATTACTATTCTTAGGGCATTTGATGAAACCTCTTTGGAAAACAATTGTACGGGTTTGATTATTTTAATAAAATAAATTCTCAAAATCAAAATAAATAAAATAAAGTAAAATAAATTTTTAATTTTAATTTTATCAATTTAAATTTTAATCTTTTGATTTATTCAATTTAAACCATTAACCTATTTTTGTTAAATAACACCAATAGGAAAATAATATTTTAAATGTAGGTATAAATAAAATCTTTAAAATATCATTTGTCATTGAGGTTAATGATTAAAATATATTTCTTTGTTAATTTTACATAAAGAAAATAAGTAGATGGTTTAAATTGAAAATAAATTTAAAATTTAAATTGATAAAAAAAAATAATTTGTTTTGTTATAAGAGCCATATCTTGAATTTTGAGAAAAAAAATTAAAAAAATAAAAAAAATTCCAACCTATTTTAAAAACAATTTTCAGCACTGGGGGTCTCTCTCAGAGACTTCTCAGGGTTGAAAATTCGGCATTAACGGATTATTGACTCACTCTTTAAAGCAAGAAGCAATATATTTTCCTCATTTTCCTTGAAATCAAGACAAATATACATATGATATACAAAATAAAGACAAATTTGCTAGGCAACAATTTCAACTAAATCTTAGAGCCAATTAAAAGAGAAATTATTCATTGTTTCAAGGGTAAATTTAAGTGGTTCCTCAACTTAAATATTTTTTGTCAAAATAATGAGTCTCACTACTTGTTTGTCTCATTTGAAGAGATCACTAGATACTTATCCAAACATGAATGGTGTGAAACAATACTATTAAGACATTGAATAATTTCTCCAATTAAAAAAAGGGTGTCTACACTTAATGATTGTGCAATGCTTTCCAAAGTTTATGCATTACGACAAGGTTCATACCTTGGACACCCTCCTCTTAGGAAAGCCCCCAAAACCCCCATTAAATCGAGGATTCAGTGAACAGTATTTATCAAAGTCTATAGACTATTCTATACATGAATCTTACGCTACACAAATTTAATCTCTACCACACAAATTCTCGCCTAAATTTTTTTGAATAGTTAAGTCTAACACAACATTCTTTCTCGTGCATCAAAATGATGAATGGAAAGGCCAAATGAAAACCAAACTAAGGGCCACGAATGTCAAATACTGTTTACTAAGGGTTTGTTTAGGCCTCGTTTGGCAAGTGACTTTTTTAGTCAAAAAGTCAAAAAGTCACCAAAAAATCAAAAAGTCAATAACTTCTACCAAAAAATCAAAAATTTCATTTTCTCTCTACTTTTTGTACATCTTTTCATTAAAAAACAAAAAGTCATTCCAAGCATACTAGTTTTTTTTACAACATATTTTAGCTAAAAAGCAAAAAAATTACTTAAAAAATATGTTCCCAAACGAGGCCTTAGTAAGATATATATTTATTGTTTTTTTTTTAAATTTTTTTTGAAAAGTGTAAATAAAACTCATTTGATTTTTGTTTTCATTTTTAAAAAATTATAACCACAAAAAAAGTCAGTTTTACTTTCGGTTTAATTTGAATTTTCATTTTCTTTCTTCTTTCTCCCACTCTTTCCAACTGTTATTCTCTCATGTCCCAATCTACTCCGTCTTGCCTTCAATTTTATTTATTAAATATATTTTTATATGTATAATATGTATATAATTTTATTTTTTAATATAATAAAACTAAAATTAAAATATTATATTTAATATTCATTTTCACTCATTTATTTATTATATTACTTCTTTTAACTGTCATTAATTATAAATTATTATTTATAATATACCATGTGTAGCCCGACTTTCTGCGTTCTTTTCGGAAGGGGAATAGCCTTACAATTCGGACTCCATTTGTGGTTCTGAATCTGATTTCACAAGTGTAATGTGAAATAGTGAAAACACAAAAGGAGTCTAAATCCGGCAATTCTTTTTAAAAAATCAATGTTTGAATCAAATGCCAAAAATGGACTGCTTTGCCAGATTACAAAGTCGCCACCTAAATATTTTTGAAAAAATTAGGAAACCCGAGACTCGTGCCAAAGGCCATTAGTCTGTCATTACCAAAGTGTCTCAGCTCGGGAACTTAGGTACGAGAGGGGAATGTCATGAATTGAACACCTCACTCGCCCGATCACAGATCGGTCTCTACTAATCATGAAGTGATTATTATCTACATTATATTCTCTTATTCCGATTTATTAGCTATTTTACTATGTGTTGCGCACACAAGTATAGACTACTTTGCAAGATTTGGAATACCTGATTTCGTGTTTTGTTTCGAAATTGTTTTGTGGATTTGTCACTTGAAAAAGTGGGCTAAAATGGATATTAAACAACCCATCCCAATTCAGTTAACTAGCTTTCATCCACAGGCATTCAAACAATTATATCATTTAAGCAATTAGCCTCGTGAAAAACATGCTCGTCATGGTAACACAAACATTCAACGCAACATGCTAAAACAATAAAAACTCACCTAGTATTTCGAGCCAAAGCAGGTGAAAGAGTTAGAAAAAAAAATATGCATGTTCCTAACTTATACAATATGACTAATGCAACGCACACATTATAATTTTTTATAGGCTCAACTATGAGTATGGCATATGATTGTATTCAAGACATGCAAGAGAGAACGTATTCAAGTAATGAGTTTTGAACATCGATATTGGGTTAGTATGATCAGCCAAGCCTTGGATGCAAGCAAGACAAATGGATGCAAAACATGGAGTATGCTAAAAAAAACGTGATGTTTCTAAACTAACCATCATAAGCAACTAAGTAAAAGGGAGAAAGACGTGGGGTTAGAAGACATACAATTTATTATAACATTGCCCTCGTGCAAGAGGGTGTAGACACCCCATTTTTGACTGACCTTAAGACTCAGACGTTATCGATTGAGCGCTCGGTAATTGTGCATGTTATGCTCGTTTCGAGTTTCCGGAGTTTTCGCCTGAGCGCCTTGCCTCCGAGCCTCTGAACTTTTTGGGTATGTTTGGTTTGGATTTGTAGAGTGATTTTGGGAAAATTTTTCTAAAAAATTTGTTTTTCTCTCACACACATCTACTCAATTACAACAAAATATCAAATCATTCCAAACTCCAAAACTACTTTCAAAATACACAACCAAACAAACCAAAAAAATTTCTAAACTCTCTCTCCAAAATAATTTTTAAAAACTACTCTCTCAAAACCAAACCAAACATACCCTTTGTGTTTTGGCTCAGTTTGTGGACCAAGCCTTGTTTCCCTTCCCTGGAGAGAGGGAGAGGTCTTGTAGACCACTCTTTTGTGCTCGTAGACCACTTTTTCTACTTAGAGACTAGTTTCCGATTTCTGGAGCCTTCGGCCGTGTGCCTTGTCTCGGGACCTCTTAACGTTCTCCTCTTGGCCTAGTTTTCGAACCATGTCTTGTTGCCTTTACCTAGAGGGATACAAAGGTCTCGTAGACCACTTTTCTCTCGTAGACCGCTTTTGGTGTCCGTAGACTAGTTTTCGGGGCTTCTGGCTGCGCGCCTTGACCCTCGGACCCTTGTTTTGCATCCTTTTTGGTTTGTTTTTGGTACAAACCTTGTTTTCCTTGCTTTGGAGGGTGGAATGAGGGTGGGAGACCAGTTCTTTCCCTTGGAGACCACTTTTCTTCCCATCGGCCATTTTTCTGGTTGGCCAACTGGTCTTCTTGGTCTTTGGACCATCAAAAATGGTCTCCACCACACCACCACCTTGCTTTCTTGGTGGAGACCACGTCTTGCCCCCTGCCGACCACTTTGTCTCCTTGGAGACCACTTCCACTGGTCACCCGACCAATGTAAGTAGTTGGCCGACCACTTTAAGTGGTCGGCAGCTTTCCTGCAGATTTTGCAGAGTCTGTGGATGCCAGCTATGCCAGTTGAAGGGCACAGACTGCATCCTCCATACACGTGTATGGAGGGATTTAACCAAGCTTCTAGCTTCTCCAAGAAGCTTGAAGCTTAGAGTTCTATAAGAGGGAGGCTCCCCCTCCCTTCTCCAGGTTGAGAAAAACTTGTTAGAGATATACATATATCTCCCTCTCTATATTCCTATATTGGTGCGTTAAAGTGGGTTGTTTCTTCACTTTTGCACTACAACTCCTAGCCACGCACCACCATCTCTGAGCTGAGATCCTTGGAGGTGGTATTTGGGTCCTAAAAAGCTGATTTTGGGTTGAAGAAAGGGCTGTTGTTGCAGTACTTCGAGGGTAACCCCTTTTTTCCTTTTTAAGCTTTATTTTGGTTACTCTCCTAGCCATCTTTTCATGCTTTGTTTGGCTTAGTTTTCAACTATGAAAAGCTCTATTTTTCAGTGTTTCAAATGCTTGTTTAAGGCCTCTTTGGTGTTGGGATGGACCACCCCCTTTTGGGCCATGTTTTGCATTGTTGTGAGCTCTCTCTTTAAGCCTTTGGGACCACCCCTTTTGGGCCTTCTCACCACTAAAACTTGAAGGAATTTCAGTGGTGGAAAGGGTGTTTTGAGGTCCCAAATAGGAGAGGGTCATCCCTTCTCCTTGCATCTTAGTTGTTAGCCTTGTATGCCTCATGTTTGAGCATGTTTATCTAGCATATGTTGGCCCCATCTCAGCATATTTTTGGCCTTATTTCAATATGGCATACCTTTGTTTTGGCTTGGTTTGGTCACCCTTTGCATGCTATTTACACTTGTAGTGTAATCCTCACAAACTAACCTTGTATGCCTTATGTTTTAACATGTCTTGCTAGCCCATTTTGGCCATATCTCAGCATGGTTTTGGTGTTGTTTTGCCATGCCTTAGCTCTGTTTTGATTTGGTTTCATAGCATCTTGCATGCTCCTTGCACTTGTAGTGCATTTCCATTCACTAGCTCAATATGCATCTTGCATTTGACCATCATTCTAGCATATTTCGGGCTTAACTCCAGCAAGCTTTTGGCCATGTTTTAAAAAGCTTCAGCTCTATTTTAAGTGTTTTGGGTCATGCATGCCATGCTTTGTATAGCCTTAGTGCATTTTTGGCTCACTAGCTTTGAGTTTCATGGTCCCTAACATGGCTTACTTGAGTTGTTTGTATGCTTTGGCCTCATCTCTAACATGATTTTAGTGTTTGTAATGTGGCCATACTCTCTCATGTTTCACTATTTCAATACTTTTGGTGAGTTGTGCTTTATGCCTTAAAAGTGAGCCATTGTGTACGCATGTTTGCCTGAGCTCTTGAGCTCAATTTCAGCATGTTCTTGACCCTTAACTTGGTATGGTTAAGCTCTGTCCAGAGCTGGTTTAGTGGTCTAAGCTTAGTATTGCATGCTCCTTGTATATTGCTCTTAACTAGCCTCATGCTCTAGGCCTCCTAATATGCCTTATTTGTGTTGTTTGGATGATTTGACATCATTTAACACTTCATTTCAGAGCATGTTGTAGACGCGCCCTTGGGCCTCAGTACAGTTCGGACTCAATTTGTGTCACTGTTCTTAATCTGAACCAAAGGGTCCAAATCCGGCAAATCGTTTTGGAAAATAGATTTTTAGAAAAGAAGTGCCAAACATGGACTGCTTTGCCAGATATAGAGTCGCCACCTAAATATTTTATTTTGGGAAATTTAGGAAACCCTGACTCGGCGCCAAAGGCCACGTGTCCGTCAACACCAAAGTTACCTCGGCTCGAAAATTTGGGTACGATTGGGGAAGGTCAGCTATGAGCACCCCCTCTCGCCCGATCAAAGATCGGCCTCTACTAACCGTGATATCTTGTTTTGAAAGCATTATGTGTTCCTATTCCAGTTATTAGCCTAGAATTACTATGTTATGCGCACAGGAAACAAGTATAGACCAAATCGCCTAAATTGGAACAAAACATTTCATGTTTGTTTTGAAAATAGTTTGCTACTCGCAAGTAGGCTAAAATGCAGATTTTGCCACCCTCAAGTGGGCTTTAGAAAAGATGGTTTTGCCACTATCTAGCGGGCTTAAAACTCACAGTTTTAATGCATTATTCCAACTTAGGTAATTCAACCTCCACCCACAGGCATTCAAGCAGTTATATCACATAAGCAAATAGCCTCTTGGCAAGCATGCTGATATGGCAACACTCACACACATACAAGATGCTAAAGCATGAGAGCTTACCAAGTACTCCAAGCCAAAACAGAAACTAGTTAGTAATCATATGCATGATCCTAGTTCATGTTAAAATGGCTAATGCATCACATACAGAATGTCACTAGAATAGGCTCGGCTAATCTATGGATGACATGTGAAATGCATAGATAACATGTATTCAAGTTAGATTTGAGATACTATGCAATTAGTATGATGCGCCGAGCCCGGTGCATGCAAGACAAATGTATGAATGCACGCATGCATAGCATAATGTATGCTAATTTAAATATGCCCTAATACTAACCATCAAAAGCAGGTAAGTAAAAGGGAGAAAGAAGTAGGGAATTGGAAGACATGCACACACGCACCCACACTTATTACAAATTCGCCCTCGCTTGGAGGGACCAAAAGAATAATACAAATTAATTAACCTACAAGCTAATTAATTATTACAGTCCATTAACTAGTTAAGCAAATTGACTAATCTAGGAAAACAGTAAAAGCAGCCTCGGAAAGAGGGTCCAATGCATGCGCACACGGTCCCGCTCGGAAGTCTATACCATGCGCAAGCTGTCTCTGTTTTCCATGCTCTACTCCTCTGAAGACGGCCAAAGTCCCAGGGTTGCTTCTTTGAGTTCTGTGGGACACCACCAGCTGAGGGGGAACACCACCGGCCAAGGGAAATTATCACCGACCACAAATTGATCCATCGGCCAACAATGGTTGGCCGGTCGGCACTGTATTTAGTCGATCGGCGAAAACTTCTTGCAGAACCTATTCTTGACAGCAGCAGAGGGCAAAACTTGGCATGGCAATGCATTTCAAGCAAATGTATGCACCAACACATCCCTTATCATGTTCATGACTCAAAGGGACATGGTTCTCGATTCTCGGACCACCAATCGCGCATTTCCATGCATGATGGCCCAAGGAACCAAGTATGCATTTTGATATGGAATGCAATGCACATAACCAATGCAATGCATCCTAGGTATGGAGGCTAGTATGCAACATGGCAATGCAATGTGTAATGTAGGTTAGGCACACAACCTAAGTAAAGAAGCATGTAAGGCATGAAACAATGCAACCTACAAGTATGCAAGACACAATATGGATGTTCAAGCATGCAAGCAAGCATATGACTTCATTCAATCATGTAACAACACACTAGTATGCAACAACACACAAGGTGAGCATGCAACAACATGCAAAGGGGTGGACTTAAACTAATTTGGACAGCCCTCTACTAGGTCCAAAATAGTGGCCAATGCTATGGAAATGAGGGCCTACACACACACACATGTACATGTTGATGGGCCAACACTTAAGCATCAAACAAGCAATCTTTAAGCACACTTAAAAGAGCCTAAACATGGGCAATTAGCATGCAATGCAAACTCTGGAAATCATGTTAATTATGGCGCCAAACCAATTTAAACAAGACAAACATGGCATGCAATTGGTCCAAGTATTTGAGGCAAGTCAAGGAGACTTAAACCACGGCTAAGTCAACCAAGCCTCACAAGGCCAAGAGGGCTTAAAACAGGTTCAAGGAAGACCTAGACAATGCTAAAGGAACACCTAGATGGCATCTAAGTGGCTTAAACATGCAAGCATACAAAGAAGCACATTCATGGAGCATGAGGCAACAACCTTTTAAAGCAACAAAGGAGTATCAAATGCAAGTATGCAAGCATGTTATAAGGACTGAAATAACATGGCAAGTGGTTCCAAACCACTGAAATAATGCAAGTAATGCATGCCACACACTCTCACACCTAAGGCTAACAAGCCAAAATGCAAGGTGGCTATACTAAGCATGCTATGGTCGACCAAAACAACCAAGAACAAAACTTAAGCATGCTAAAACAAACACAAAAACTTCACAAAGCTTGGTCAAAATCATGCTAGAACAAGGATCAAAACCTAAAGCATGTTAAGACCTAAAGATAGCATTACATGACAAGTAGGCTAAGCAAGCATGGTGTGTCTAAACCAACTGAAAACAGAGCTATATTATGACATAATAAGCACAAAAATCAGTTAAGGCATGGCCAACATGAACCTAAACATGATGCTCACTAAAGAGACAAAAATGGCTCTTTTCAAGGACAACAAGGAGAGGGGGTGGCCCTCTCCTTCTTTGGTCCTCAAGGCACCATCCTCATCACTGAAATCCCTCAAGATTTCAGTGGTGAGGAGGCCCAAACACAATGGTCCCGAAGCTTACCTAAAATGGCACAAAATGGGGCCAAACAAGCCCTAAGAGGGGTCAAACAACCCCAAAGCTCAAAACACTCTTAAACAACTATTTTAAGAAGGTAAAAATAGAACTTTTATATGTTATATGAAAAGCCTAAAAATAGTTGCAAGATAGACAAAAAAGCTATGCAAAAATGGGGAATAAAGGGTGAAGTTCTTACCCTTGAAAACCTTCTTCAAAAAAAGGTGGACCAGCAGCTTCCTCAGGTCCAAACCAGCTCCAAAGCTTCAAGAACAACCTCCAAGGACCTCAGTTCCAAGAGAAGGTGTAATGGTGGGTGTTTGTGTGCAATACTAAGACTTAAAACACACATAAATACACAAAGAGAAAGAGATATAGAGATAGGATATATACAAACCCTAACCCTAGAACTCAAAACTCTGGAAAATGTTGTCCAACCTAGAGGAGGGAGAAGAGCCTCCTTTTTATAGACAATCCATTTTGTCAAGCTTCCAAGGCAAGCTAGACAAGAGGGAAATCCCTCAATACACATGTATGGAGGGGAGCAGAGTGTATGCTAGCTAGCACAGCTGGCATAAAAATATCTGCAAAAGCAGATGAACCGTGATCGGCCAGCCAAAAATGCAATTTGACCAAAATAGATGGCCGGTCGACCATCTAGAGTGTCGGTCGGCCAAATATTTGGCCGGTGGCAACAAAACACAGCCGGTGGCCTCAAGCCATGGCCGGTGGAGTGTGGGGATGTCTCACAAGCCATTCCCTGCCCTCCAAAGCAAAACACAAGTGTTTGGTGCAAAACCAGACACAAAACAGTCGAGTCGAGAGATCTTGAAGCAGGGCGCGTAGCCGAGACCTCCGGGAACTCAAGACGAACACGAACAAGGATGATCACCGAGTGTTCAAACGGTGATGTCCAAGTCTTGAGGATGGTCAAAAATGGGGTGTCTACACATGTAACATTGCCATATTCTCATGCATGTCACTCTTTAATTGCGCTTAAGAGTTGTGCCTTTATGCTTTGCTTGCGAGCCATGAGTTGAATGTGCATTTCATGCTCTTTGTGCCTAGGTTTTGTTGAGTTTTGGCCACTGTTTTGGGCATGATTGAGGTCTGTCCATATTCGGTTTAAGTCCATTTTTCATGTTGTTGCATTGCATGTTGTTGCACGTTTGTTGCATTCCATGTTGTTGCGTGCTCATTGCATTATGTGTGCATGCATTGCATTGTGTTTGGATAGGGAGTTAATCCAAACACGAGAAACGAGGGAGGTTTCATACTTGAAGTGATGAAACGTGCTTCAATTGTCGGTCGCCGACCCTCTTGATCAAGCATGATAGAGGCGGAGGCTCTCATTTGTCTTTTGTGCATTCATTTACATTGAAATGTGCAATCTTGCCTCTTTGGCCATCATGCATTGAGACGCGTGATTGGTAGTCTGAGAGTCAGGAACCACACCCCTTGAGCTTGAGAAATGATAGGGAGAGTGGTTGTGCACATATACCTTGCTAATACACTGCCATGCCCCTTCTTGCTCTCTGTTGCAACAAACTGGAAGTGTGCAGAATTTTCTAGTCGGCTGACCAGTTAAAGTGGCTGGCCAACCAGTTTTTCTAGTCTGCAACATACTTGGCTGGTTTGCAGGTGGTCTACACCACCATAAAGCGGTCGGCCATGTCCCTGGGGGTGCCCATGATGGAGTAGAAGCTCTCTGGAGCTTTGTGCAAAGTTCTGAGATCAATTGCAAACAGAGGCAAGTTGGGGCATCGCGATAGATTTCCAAACGAGGCGACCGAACATGCATGCACCCCTCGCTCCTAGGGCCTCTTCTTAATGCTTTATTTAACTGCTTTGCTTAGTTAGCTAGTTTAATGGTTTTGTACTTAATTAGTTAATGCGTTTAGCCATTCATTTGTTTTGTAATAATTAGTGAACTAAGATTAGTTAATTAGTTTCGTTTTGTAATAATTAGTTTGATTAGCTTAGATTAGCTAGTTAGCTTATTATTTGGACCCTCCGTCGAGAGGGCGAATTTTGTAATAAGCGTGCGTGTGTGTGTGTGATGCATGTCTTCCAACCCCCATTTTTTTCTCCCTTTTACTTACCGGCTTTTGATGGTTAGTTTTAGGGCATGTTTCGATTAGCATCCTTATGTTTGCATGCGTGCATCATTCATCTGTCTTACATGCACTAGGCTCGGCGCATCATACTAACTGCATTGTACATTTACTTGAATAAGTGTTCAATAGCATGTTATCAAATTGCATTCACATGACATCTTAGAATAGTCGAGCCTATCTTAGTTGTATTTTTGCATGTGTTGCATTAGCCATCTTAACATGAACTAGGATCATGCATGATTTCTAACTAGTTCTCTGTTTTGGCTCGGAGCACACTGTGAGTGTTGATGCTTTAGCATCTTGCATGTATGTAAGTGTTGCCATGATAGCATGCTTGCCATGAGGCTAATTGCTTAAGTGATTAACTGCTTGAATGCTTGTGGGGTGGAGGCTTGATTGCCTGAATTGGAACAACTCGATGATTGTGAGTTTTAAGCCCACTTGAAGTTGCAAAATCATGTTTTCTAAGCCCACTTGAAGGTGGCAAAATCCGCGACTTAGCCTACTTGCAAGTAGCACCTTCAAACCACTTTCAAAAACAAACATGAGTTGTTTTGTTCCAATTCGCGTGATTGAGTCTATACTTGTATGCTGTGTGCATCACATAGCAAACTAGATTAATAATCGGAATAAGAACACATGTGTTTTCAAAAACAACATATCATGTTAATAGAGGCCGATCTTTGATCGGGCAAGCGGGGGTGCTCATTTCATGACCTTCCCCCCTCGCACCCAAGTTCTCGAGCCGAAGCAACTTTGGTGATGACGGACATGTGGTCTTAAGCACGAGTTAGGATTTCCTAAATTTATCAAAACAAAATATTTAGGTGCCGACTCTGAAATCTGGTAAAGCAGTCCATGTTTGCCACTTCTTGATAAAAATCAGTTTTTCAAAATGATTTGCCGAATTTGGACTCTTTGGTGGTTTATCAGTCTCACATTGTATTTTGTGAGATTAGATTCAGAACCGTGATATGAGTCCAAACTGTAGTAGCTAAGGGCAACGATTCGTGCCCTCGCGCGCGGAGCGGATTTTCGGGCAGTGTACAGTTTCTAGCGACTTTGCAATAGAGAACTTGACTCGAACTCATGATATCTTATTTTGCCTACACTTATGTGTTTCTTTGCATTGCATTTGCATTGGTGCGCCTAGGACACCGTGTTTGCCATCTGTTATTCCTGAGCGGTTTGCCGGAGGCTGCATGCTATAAGGCAGATTGTTACAGGCTCTGCCATGATGGGAACACAAATCCCGACTTTTACCGGGGCACCCTTTTTGACCATTCGACCTAGGGCATATCGGAATCCATAGTGACTATTCCAAACTAGGACACGTTGCTTACCCGATTGTAGGTTTTTTGAAACCGCTGTGTGCGTAGTGAAACCCTAGTTCTTGACGAAAGTAGGACAGGGAAACCCTATCCCTCCATAGGGGTGTTTTGGCTCTAACTTTCTTGCTATGTGCTTTTAGAGTGTGTCTCTGCAGGAATGGCATGTATCAGTCTGCAAGTCTGGCTATCAGGCTTGCGGGCATCAGTATTTTGGGGAATCAGTTTTACCTGAGGGTATCAGATTTGAGGCAGTGATTGGGGAACAGTGACCAGTATTCAGAACAGTGTATTCAACTTACAATTGTTAACTGTGTGTAGTGTTTATTTAAGTCGTTCTGCTGTCCGTTTTTCTGGTTGTTTGTTTCCTTATTGTGCTTTATTTATCTTTTTGCTAGGTAGTTTAGCACAATTGCTTCTGACCAGACAGATATTCCCCAAGCACTCTAGATTAGAGGTCGAAGATTTCATCGATCCGAGGATCTGATAGACGGACAACCAGTGTTCCTTTCTTACCCCTGGTTGCTAGACGAAGGTCAGTCAGGCGTGGTTCATCAGTACAGCGGTTACCAGATCAGTGATCCTTATCCACCCCGCCAGTGAATAGTCAGGCTGAGGTTTCAGTTTCCACCGCAGAGACAGATATACCAGTTATTCAGTTAGACCCACATCCTATGGCAAGTATGGAGGACATGATGCGTCAGCTCCAAGAAACTATGCAAGCCATGCAGTGGGATGCTGCCCGACAGGCAGAGGCTGCTGCGCGTCAGGCAGAGATTGTAGCACAACAAGCAGAGCTGATTGCCAGACTTTAGCAGCAGCAACAACCGCAACAAGCCGGAGCATCTGCTTCGCACCCACCTCCACCCCCACCTAGAGTTCCGATACTCAGGGATACGGAAAATACCCAAGAAGATACAGACATCCCAACGGGGCCAGTTCCGCCACCAGCTCTACCACAGATTTCAAAGTCACCGGCCTTCTCAACAGATGCACCTTTTGAATCTGAGATGGACCCAACTGCTCTAAAGATGAGGAAGCTTGAAAAACTGTTCAAAGGGTCCAGGGAGTCAGTTCCATTCCAGACATAGAGGATGGATATACCGATTCGGCAGTGACTTTGTCGGATCGGTTCAAGATGCCACATATAGACCCTTTTGACGATTCTGGGGACCCCATGGTTCATTTGCGGTTGTTTTCAGATATCCTAAGGCCAATGGGCCTCTCCAGGTTGCAGAAGCTTTCCTTATTCGGTCGGACCCTATCGAGTGTTGCGGCTATTTGGTACACAAAGCTGGAGGACTCTGTCAAGAGAAGGTGGGAGGAAATGGCTAAGGCCTTTGTAGCTCAATACTCCTACAACACGCAGATCGAGATCACAACTCATGATCTTGAGACAACTAGACAGGAGCCAAAAGAGAGCTTCTCCGACTTTGTAACCCGTTGGAGGGCCAAAGCTTCTATGATGACCATCAGACCGACTGACAAAGATTAAATACAGATGATTGTGCCCAAACTCCAACCCAAACTCTTACCCCTCTCTACCTTTGCAGATTTACACGAGATTGGGGTACAGATTGAGGACGCCATGAAGTAGGGCCTCATTGAGCATGAGAGAGAGCAGCCCAAGAGGGCATTTTCCCATAGTGCGAATGCAGGCACGAGTAATGCTGCAACTGCAAGAACTTCAGATGTGGTCATGGTCACCACCACCCCTCCAAGAACACTCGTAGCCACACCATTCACCGGTGCGTCCGGAAGTAGCTCACAAACAGCCAGATATCCACCGCGAGGCCAGAGAACCTTTTCTCCACTATACATGCCCCTGTCCAAAGCTCTGCGAGTTCTAATCAAGAAAGGGCATTTGAAGCCCATGGAGCCGCGGCCATTACCAGACAAACTTCCTGCTTCCCATAACCCAACCAAATACTGTGCCTTTCACCAACAGCATGGTCACAACACCGACCAGTGCTACAGGCTGCATCACAAGATCCAGGATCTCGTTGACAATAGGGTGATCATACCTCTAGAAAAACCAAATGTCACAACCAACCCTTTCCCACCACATAACCAGGCTCCACTACCCAAACGCATCAACCTGATCCAAACTGGGGTTGTGTCATACGACCCTAGTATGTATATCACACCCTTCCACCTACCCAAGCTGGAGGTGTTCATTCCAGACACCATGGATTTGTGCATGTTGAGCATCTCCCAAACCCAATCAAAATCGGTGGTGGAGACTATTGAAGATAGAATAGGGATGACTTTGGGGGTAGAGAGGAATGATGATTCCGAGCCTGAGGGGTCTGCGAACTTTGAGTACAACCCGAGTGGTTATATCACATCAACGGATCAAGTTAAGCCAAGGGTAGAGTTGCCGGTTGGGGCAAAAATCAGTATGGTTCGAGAGGACAGACCGAGTCAAGGGTTAGATGACCTAACAGAGCTGGAAGAGGGCATTGCAGATTTGCAGTTCTTCAACGAGCAGGACTCAGGGGATGTAAACTTCAACTGGTTCGACTTAGATGGGTCAGCAGAAACTACTGGGTAGCTTGACGACCAACCAGGTATTGTTAAAGAATCTCAGCCAGAACTGGGACCGTCAGGAACGGGAACTTCCACAGTGGCCGGAATAACCAGAAATTAGGAGAAATCACCGAAGAGCACCGGTGCTAAGAATTTCGCTCGGGATCGGGGCAGTTTGAATACAGAAAATACTGAACAGCAGGTTGCACTGACGCAGTTTGAACAGGAAAAGATTGAAGATTTTCAGAGGGCTTGGAAGGCCAAAGCGGGGACGGAACATGCTGTGTGCACAGGAACAGTTACAGCGGAACCAGACAGCTGTCTGTCGGTTGCCGACGGAATGTGGTGGGAAGACGACGACTTACTTCTTGCCCACACTGACGAAGATTAGGGATGGAACCAACCGGACGATACCTGGTATGTGGAGGTGGTTGACCACATGACTAGAAGTGAGCGGTATTTCAAGCCCCCACACTTGGATCAACCAGAGGCATCCAGAACGGACAAAGAAGCAGAGAAGCAGAAGGAACAACTGCTCGAGGAGGAAGCTGTACTGAAACAGCTTAAGAAAATCCAAGCAGACATCTCCATCTGGGGACTACTGATGGCCTCAAGAGTTCACAGACAAGTTGTCCTTTCTGCAATGGACAAGGCGAAACTTTCAATCGACACCACGCCCGAACAGCTGGTAAGGCTGGTCTTTCCGAGAGGAGCTTCCCCGACATTGACCTTCACTAACAAGGAACTACCACCTGAAGGCTCAAACCATAACAAACCACTCTATATCTCTGTCGAGTGTCGAGAAAAATGGATACCAGTGGTTCTTGTCGACACAAGATCTGCTATCAACGTGTGTTCGTCGAGAACGGCATATGCTATCAGGTTGAAGCCTGCAGATTTTGTGCCTACTGGCCAGGTAATACGGGCCTACGATAATACCAGCAGAGAGGTGATGGGGACTGTACAGATTCAAACTCAAGTTGGTTCAGGACAACAGGATGTTGATTTTCATGTCTTGGACGTTCCTGCAACCTTTAATCTACTCCCAGGGCGGCCGTGGCTGTACCAGGTAAAGGCAGTCTCTTCCACCCTGCACCAAATGCTGAAATACCCCCACGGGAAGGGGGTGGCGATTGTTTTTGGGAATTCTTCAATCCATCTGCCGCCAGAGGTTTCTACACTAGTTCTAGAAATTGAGCATGGCACGGAGGATGTGTTTTTGTCAGGGTTCACCCTAGCTATGGCCCGGGTTGTACAGAATATCCTTGCTGTTGATGGGGGGTAATACATCAGTGCACAGTCTGTCTACCTTATGAACAAGCTTCAGCACATCCCCGGTATAGGATTAGGGTGCAGTGGCCGGAAAGGCATTGCAGCATCGGTCGAAGTGCCGCATAACCCACATACCTTTGGTTTAGGTTATCTGCCTACCAAGGAGGACAGGGTGAGAAAAGGAAAAGAGATAGCTGGAAGGGCCAGGGCAAAGTAAACCAGAAAGCCTTATGAGTTGATGCACCGACCTATCCAGGGTACCCTGAATGGACGCTTTGTTCGGGAGGGAGAAGACTTCCCATTCTGTGGCTTCCTAAAGCCATGGCTAAATGCAGAGCGGCGGCGCTTGCCGGGGTTTGAGATTTTCTTTGACTTGCAATTGTCCAGGGATGATGTTATCGAGGAGCAGACAGACCCACCAGTTGAGGCTGAGCAGTTCAAGAAGGAGGATTCCGAGAGCACAGAGATTGAAATGTGGGTAGCACTGGCTTGTCTACTCTCAGATCCTCAGATCGTGCAAGAGTGCTTGGGGGATAACTTCTTAGTGTCCATGATTGGGAATGAAGCGGTTGTGGGCCCATCTGCAAACATTCTGGATGCATCCATTGCACCCTCTCTCATCTGGCAATACGATGAGGGCTTTTTATCGAGCAACACTGAATCAGGTAGTGAACCGGAATCTGATTCCACCGAGTCTATGGAGTCGAAATTAGGTTCCAGCTCGTCTGAGTCTGAGTCCGGTATTCTTGGGGTTGACAACCCAAATACCACTGTCCTGTCCAAGTCATCTTTTTCTTTTTCCATTGAGTGTGTTGTAACAGAGGAATCAGATTGGCTGGATATTATTAATGAGAATGGTACGGCTGTGGTTTCTGAGTACTTTTCTGTGCCCTTAATTTATTGCATTAATCAAGACTTTCAAAATTTTGATAAAAACGACGAGGAAAAAATTCCTCCAGTTTTGTAATATTTGCTTGATCAAGAGCAGGAGAGGTTTGTTAAACCCTTGGTTGATGAAATCACCACAATTAATTTTGGTACTGAGAAGGACCCGCGGCTGGTCCAGATCGGGTCCACGTTGTCTTCGGAGGAGTGCGAGCGCTTAGTCGCTTTATTAAAAGATTTCAAAGATGTTTTCGCGTGGTCCTACGAAGACATGCCTGGAATCGATCCTGAGATTGTACAGCACCGGATCCCTCTTGACCCAGAGGCCCGACCTGTTAAGCAGAAACTCTAAAGGATCCACTTGGACTGGGTTCTGAAGATCAAAGAAGAGGTCACTAAGCAAATTGACGCAGGGTTCCTGCTGGTATCTGAATACCCAACTTGGTTGGCCAATATAGTTCCGGTGCCGAAAAAGGACGACAGAATTTGGGTATGTGTGGACTTCAGGGATTTGAACAAAGCCAGTCCGAAGGACGACTTTCCTCTACTGTATATTGACGAATTAGTGGACTTCACTGCTGGGCATGCGTTGCTCTCGTTCATGGATGGGTTTTCAGGCTACAGTTAGATTTTGATGGCACCCGAAGACAAGGAGAAGACTGCTTTCACCACCCCGTGGGGAACCTATTGTTATAGGGTGATGCCGTTTGGGCTGAAGAATGCTGGGGCTATGTATCAACGGGCTGCGACCACAATTTTGCATGACATGATCCATAAAGAGGTTGAGGTGTACGTGGACGGCATGATTGTCAAGTCTAAGGAAAGAGAGGGCCATTACACCGCCTTGCCAAAATTCTTCTAAAGGATCAGAGAATATCGGTTGCGGCTGAATCCTCAGAAATGTACATTTGGTGTTACAGCCGGAAAAATGCTGGGTTTCTTGATCACACAGAGAGGTATCGAGGTCGATCCTTCCAAAATCAAGGCCATCTTCGAAATGCCACCACCGAGGATTGAAAAGGGGGTGTGAGGCTTTCTGGGTAAAGTGCAATTCATAAGACTGTTTATTGCAAAATTAACCTTGACTTGTGAACCACTCTTTGGTCTCCTAAAGAAAGGAAAGAAGTTCCAATGGGAAGACTGATGCCAAGTTGTTTTCGAACAGATCAAGTAATACTTACAGAACCCACCCATGTTGTCACCGCCTGAACCAGGAAAACCATTGATTCTCTACCTTTCAGTGACTGAGACTACAATGGGCTGCATGCTTGCACAGGAGTCTGAGGACAAAGTGGAGAAGGCTATCTACTACCTTAGCAAGAAAATGTTGGATTACGAGACCCGCTACACTCCGCTGGAGAAGGCTTGTCTGGCCTTGGTATGGGCTACCAGGAGGCTGAGGCACTACCTGTTAGTTCACTCTGTAATATTGGTTTCGAGATTAGATCCCATCAAATATCTCTTCGAGAAACCGGCACTTACAGGTAGTCTAGCCCATTGGTTGCTTCTGCTTTCTGAATTTGATCTGAAGTACATGACGCGCAAGTCAGTGAAAGGGAGAGTGGTAGCGGAGTTCCTAGCCGATCACCCAGTTGAAGGGGATAAAGCAGTTGAGTATCTGTTCCCAGACGAGGCCATTCTATATGTCGAAGAAGAAACTTGGACATGTACTTTGACGGAGCGTCAAACCAATACGGGTATGGGATAGGGGTGTTGCTGATAGCACCCAACAATTCCCTTATACCTCTAGCATTCAAACTCTGGTTCAAAGTGTCGAACAATGAGGTAGAGTATGAGGCATGTATTGCTGGACTAGAAGCCGCCCTGGAACTAGGGGCAAAACGGTTGGACATCATCGGGGACTCGAACCTTGTTGTATCTCAAGCTAAAGGAGATTGGAAAGTTAAAGAAGAAAAGATGAGAATTTATCACCAGACCTTGGACGTGTTGATTCCTCGGTTTGAGAAACTGAATTTCGCCCATCTGTTAAGAGAGAACAACAGGTTCGCTGATTCATTAGCAACCCTATCTTCTATGATAGACATCCCTTTCGGAGTCCAGATGCGTCCGATCATCATCGAACATAAATTTGTGCCGGCCTACGAGCTGATTGCTACCATAGATGGAGTACTAGATGAGAATCCCTGGTTTTATGACATCTGGAACTTCTTGGAAAAGGAGGTCTATCCACTAGGGGCAAATGCCAAAGATAAGAGGGCAATTTGAAGTTTGGCTGCTCAGTTCATCATCTGCGGGGGTAAATTGTACAAGAGGGGTCATCTTGGGATGCACAAACTGTGTGTTGATGTTGAAGAATCCAAGCGCCTGATGGAGGCCATCCATGAAGGAGAGTGTGGAGCGCACATGAGTGGGGTGATGCTAGCCCAGAAGATCCTTAGGCAGGGTTACTACTGGTCCACCATGGAGGAGGATTGTATTGGCTTTTTCCGGTGATGCCACAAATGTTAGATCCATGCAAACCGCATGAATATTTTGCCGTCGAAGCTGTACAACATGACTTCACCATGGCCGTTTTTAGTTTGGGGGATTGATGTGATTGGGGCTGTCACTCCAAAGGGGTCCAACGGACATGTGTACATTCTAGTAGCAATAGACAACTTTATGAAATGGGTTGAGGCCTAATCTTATGCGGTGTTGAAGGCATCGCACGTTGCTAAGTTCATCAGGAACAATATCATCTGTCGCTACGGGGTCCCGAATGAGATTATTTCGGATAATGGTTTCCACTTCAAGAAGGAGGCGATCGACTTGTTGGAGAAATACAATGTGGCTTTTCATAAGTCATCTACATATCGGCCACAAACCAACGGAGCTGTTGAGGCTGCCAACAAGAACATCAAGCACATTCTGCAGAAGATGGTGGAAACCTACATGGACTGGCCAGATAGGCTGCCATTTGCTCTTTGGGGCTACCGAACTTCAATTCAAACTTCTACTGGAGCAACTCTGTATTCCTTGGTTTATGGGATGGAGCATGTTCTACCTATTGAAGTTGAGGTTCCGTCATTACGGGTATTGGCTGAGTGTCATGATAGCTGAGGTAGGTTGGCAGCAAAGCAGGTTCGAAGAACTCATGCTCTTTGATGAAAGAAGGATGAAAGCACTGTATCACGTCCAGGGTTATCAACGAAGGATTGCTCGGCTTTCAACAAAAAGGTTAAGTCCAGGAATTTGAAGGAAGGGGATCTAGTGCTGAAAGACAACCGAGCTCCCATCCATGACCCTAGGGGCAAGTTCAGACCCAATTGGACTGGTCCTTACATCATCAAGTCTGTCTGGTTGGGTGAAGCTGTTGTTCTGATGGACCTAGATGGCCAAGAGTTCTCCCAGCCGATCTACATGGACAAGTTGAAGAAATACTACCCTTGAGTAGCTCGCTAGGCCGAAAACCCGAAAGGGCGACCTAGGCAAAAGTTAGAGCATGAAAAATTTGATATAATAAAAACTGAGCTCGCAAGGTTGAAAACCCAGAAAGGGCACCCTTGGCAAAAGTTAGAGCGCAAAAGGAAAGGGTTAATACACGAGTGAACCTGAGCCGAACTACGTAAGGCTTGATTCCCATCTTTGGGATACATAGGCAACTTCATTTCGAAGTCCAGCCATAAACACTCCCCGATCAACTTTGTCTATGTGATCATGTTGGTCAGCTTTGTCTATTCTGGATTCAAAAGCTCGGTCGTGATCTCCAGTGCAGTGCTATTCAAACTAGGGGCGACTTTCCAGTTGCTGGGATCCGGGGTTGTACATCTCAGTGATAGATCTCGGGCGTGCCCAGTTGTGATCCATATCGAAAATGGTTTTTTAATAAAATTTGATTTTGCTCAAATTAATCTTTTTACGACTTAGACCATTTTTGGACTAAACGAAAAATTTTCAGTACCCACAACCTTCAATTACATTGATTTCAATACAGAGTTCTCCTACTCTTGAATACAAATTAAAGTTTCTTTTTTTATTACATTCATAAAGAAAACTTGAAAGTACTGATTAAAGTAATAAATTCGAGGCATAGTCAAGTCAGGTGTTACTGCGCCCCCTCCCAAAGCTTGTGGAAGCCTCTGATGCCAAAGTAGGCCCAACCTGCGCCTCTTCATCAAGCTAAGTTGTGCACTCATCAGAAAGGCTGCAACTGAAAGTGGGAGCGGGGGCCAGAAGCTCTCTCGTCCTCCATGCTGTGGTATACCGAGCTAGCTGTGCGCCTCGGACTGGAAATGCATCAGGGTACTCTATCCCTTCCTTTGGGTAAGTTTGATCATGTTTGAATTGGCGCCGGATTCGAAATGGGAAGTAAAAGACACAGTGTGTCAGGCCGATCAACTAAATTCCGGGCTGGCAAGACATGCTGTAACTCATCGCCGGCAAATTGAGCCAGGGGCATCGCCAAGCAATGCTGACAGCGGATAGACTACACATCCATTCGCACCATCATCCCTCATTAGGGGCATCGACTAGACTTCGTTAGAAGAAATAGCCACGAGTTAAATATGCTGGGCAAGAGTCCACAACAACCATATCTGGGGAGGGATGGAAAATGAGAGATTAAAGAATAGAGAGATGTATGTAGAGGGAAAAGTGAGAAAAGGGTTTTGAGAGAAAAACCGAGCCTGAGGGCCGAGTGATGTGAGAAATATATGTGAGATAGGGTGGGAAACATTACCTATAGCAGTAGTGGACTCCCCGCGAATCTAGTCGTCCCCCGACGATGGAAAGCATCCAAGCCCATCAGTGTCTCAGCTAGTGACATGGCAATGCAACTCTTGTCCTTTTTTAAGCCTTGGGCAACCTCAATCAAACAGGCGCTAGACCCTCCAGAGCCTGAGGCAAGCAAGAAATGAGACAGCATGCACAAGCAAAGGGCATGTCGCCCAAAACCCTGCCAGTGACAATCGCCGCGGTCACCGGCGTCAGAAAACTGACAAATCAAGCAGGGGATGTCCAGTACTTCGTTGCGAGTCAATGACTGAGTGTCATGAAAAGTGAGCCCGCACATCTGTCCTAAGGCTTGGACGTGGCCGAAGCGGAATTAGGGCAAGATTTCTTCATCGCGCTGGGATTCCATTAAAACTTGGAAGTCTTCGAAAGTGGGACATATCTCTTGTCCGCCAAAGCTAAAGGCGTGAGTTACCAGATTCCAACACCTAGCCGTGGCATGGAGGAACGAAAAACATAGCGGGGTGCGGCTCAACGTGAATAGTACATTTATGCTAAAGCCCCGAAAATTCAACTTTTCCTATCCAAGTTGGTGATCCATTCTGTGAGATTTTGGACAAGAAATGCTTCCATTTTGGTGCAAAACTGAGTTAACATGAGGGAACCACGAAGCCGGAGCCTTTATAGAGGATAAAGCACTGTTTACAAGACATGTGGCAAGAATCTGGAGGTCCCCAAGCTAACTGGTCGGCCAGCTACATAAACTGGTCTGCAGAACACAAAAGTGATCAGCCAGCCCTTTTGATGGTCGGCAATGAGTAAAAAGTGGTCTCCAGCTGTTTTTGTCTCCAGCAAGGAGTTCCTAGCTTTCCCATGCGCTGAGAGTGCTGGAGGTCTGAGTTTACCTCTGTTTTAGATGCGTTTTGTCGCTTTGTTTATCCAAAATGCATTTGCTTATCGAGTTGTTGCTTTTTGATTATCGAGTTGTTGCTCTTTGTTTATCGAGTTGTTGCTCATTGTTTATCGAGTTGTTTTTGTTAAGTTGTTTAGTTTGTTACGTTGGTTCACTACCTGACTTGGCAATACATGAATGTTCAAGTTCCATTAATCTCATTCTTGTGCAAAATGATGAGATGCGATGCGATGCTCAGAATACAGATACAACACTTTTTGAACAAAAAGCTGTTTTCATTCAATCATGTTTTCTGTTTACAACATTTTACAACAGGGTACAAGTTTTAAAGAAAATAAAACTGCCTAACGCTGTACAATGTGCTACAACTACTAGTAAAAATAAAATAAAGCAAAACATCTGCATCCGTGCCACCTGACTCAAGATTGAGAGGCTCTCTTCATCCTCTTCGGCTGAGCAGCCTCTACACCACCGTCTGAATCGGAGCCGCCATCCTCGGAATCCTTCTCGGCATCGCCTTTGCCCTCAGAACTGGAACTGGAGTCATCATCTCTGCCCGCGGATGTCTCCGACTGAAGATGAGCTGACTCCTCCTCCTCGCTGGACTCGTCATCCTGTCTGACAGGTGCTTTACGTCTCCCTCGGCCGTGAGTCAAGACCCCTCTCCCAGCTGCTTGAGAAGGCCTGGATAGCCCAGCCTGTAGCGGTGTGACCTGAAAAGGAAGTTTGAATACATCAGCGAGAGTATGTATATCAGATGCAGATGCAAGTATGGTGCACGGAATGTGTGCATGCAGATACAATATATGAATATGATGTGTTAGTGCTCTACATATGCAGTGAATCAATGTAGTGAAATGTTCAGTTCTGGTATGTCATCAGAAGTATGATAAATACAAGGAAATTAAAAAGTACCGGAATGTTGGAGGCGTACAGTAGCATCTCGCTTCGCAGGACCATGCTCTCGAGTGAGGCCACCACCCCGAGTAACCCTTCAGTATATTCTCTGGGAGGCTGCATATGCAAGTTCAAGTCATCAGCGAATGAATGAATGTCTAAATATCTGAATGATGAATGAAAACTGTAGAGCATACTGGTAATGAGTCAGGGTCACTGACATATCGATGATCGAGCAATGGAGGCTCCAGTGGAATCTGGTAAGACGTCCCATACTGCCAACCTGTCAGCTCGGTCGGAAGATCTGCTACCCGGCACACTGCCAAATAGGGGGGGATCTCCCTGGTCTTACCTCTCGATGCGCTGGTCTTGCTAGTCTAAGGGATGTCTGCAGCTCGGGCGCGGCTCGAGGAAGGCATATCAGCAACTCTCCTTGTGGGGGTATGGACACCTATCAGTGAAGGCATCAGATATGTATGGCGATATGTCGCGTACTCCCCCTCCTCCAGGAAAAGAACTGCGTCAACACCCAATGTAAGGTCGTCAACCTCCCAGGGAGTGAGGCTCTCTGTAGATCGCATGTCCAGTGGAGGCAGTGAGGGGATCTCCTGAGCAAGATTACCCATCATCTGGCGTATGAAGCGATCCCCGAGAAACCAGGCTCTGCCGACTGGTCCCTCAAACAAAACCCTATATCGAGAGGCATCCCATGCCCCAGCGAACTGGAACCGAGAATACCCTGGCATGGCTATCCAAGGCTGCCAAGTAATCTGCAAATAGCAAACGCATAAACTAATTAGATGTCATATATATGCAAGATGAATCAAAACCTGAAAGCATGAAGAACTAAGAGTTCTGGTTTACCTCAGTCTCCCGTACGGTGTCAAAGAACTGAGGGAGATATAGCAATGTCTCCCGGGGCCTGGGCCAGCATCGACCCTCAAATTTGTATGAATATGGTATATCTAGAGGTGCCTCAACCTCTGGCTCAGGGACGAGTGTCGGGAAATAGGCGAAAACCCACAGTTGTGAAAGGCAAGACAATAGCTATCAGAATATAGAATATACAGAAAATGTAGAATGCTGAGTGCGGAATGCAGAGTACAGAATGTAATGAGTGCAATGTGTGCAGTGTGTAGTGTACAGATAATGAAAAGTAGAAATGTAAACCAAGAGGGCAGAATGTACCTCTCAGGCTCTCCAGTAGCCACCTACTATGTTCTCCCGCCTGTGGGAGGTCGCGCTCATGTAGCAATAAAGGGTAGCGAGGCCAACGCCACCCCAATCAAAGTGCCGGACCTGTGATAGGTATACTAGAGCACTGAGAAGATAAAGCCCAACCGTGTTTCCCTTGTCGGAGAACAGTGTGGTCCCGAGGAGGAACATCAGAAATCCCCGGGCATACTGCTGTGTGGCCTCAAAAATCTCGGGCATAGTCCTCCTGTACTGCTCGGTGAACTAGGTGTACCTGACCCTGCTTGATGATCTGTCGATCGACAGATGGGCTCTGAGCAGATACGTCGAAACCGCCTCCCACTCACCCATATCGGTATCGTATGGGATCGGCCGGCCTGCCACGTCGAGGCCCGTCAACATCGAGAAGTCATACGGGGTCATCGTTATGTCCCCGGTAGAAGAGAAATGGAAGGAGTTGGTGGTGTCCCACCATCTCTCTACAAGTGCACCCAGAAGGGTCCTGCTCGCCAGATAACGCAACAACCCCATGCAAAATGGACCGAACCCTACCTCATCGACAATATGTCGGACAACGCCTGTGAGCTCCATATACCACTCTGTCGCGATGTTCGATCCATAACCCCGTGTGAAACGGGAAGTCACCTGCGTTCAGAATGAACAGATGTATTCAGTTTCACAACGAATAGAGTGTTGTGTATGAGTTGCGTGCCAAATGAACAGAATACTGTGTTGAGAGCTGTGTGCCCAATGAACAGAGTGTTGTGTATGAGTTGCATACCAAATGAACAGAATATTGTGTTGAGAGCTGTGTGCCCAATGAACTGAGTGTTGTGTATGAGTTGCGTGCCAAATGAACACAATACTGTGTTGAGAGCTGCGTGCCAAACTAACAGAGTGTCGCGTATGAGTTGTTTACCAAATGAATAGAATGTTGTGTTATGAGCTGTGTGCCAAGCGAGCAAAGTATTATGTATGAGCTGCGTGCCAAATGAACACAATACTGTGTTGAGAGCTGCGTGCCAAACTAAAAGAGTGTCGCGTATGAGTTGTTTACCAAATGAATAGAATGTTGTGTTATGAGCTGTGTGCCAAGCGAGCAAAGTATTATGTATGAGCTGTGTACCTAAGGAACAAAATACTGTGTGTAAGTTGTGTTCAGAATGAGCAAAGTGCTGTGCATGTAAATGTGTTCAGAACGAGCAGGTAAAATACATAGTGAAAGCATGAAATGTGCAAGAAATACAAAATACATCGCAGAAAATGTAAAAGTGAAGTACGCACCTCACGTGCCTGGTGAGATAAGTGGGACTCAGGCTCCCGTAACAGCAAGTCTGCAAGCGCTCGCCGCGCAAAATTGGTGAAATGATGGAAGGTGCTGGGAGGTAGTATGTATTCCTGCGGGTGGTACCTCTTCGGGTCGAACGGCTGAATCCTCGGAGGCAGTGGCATAATGTTGGGCTCGTCCTCTACTCGTGGGAAACCTCTGCTGTGTGGAATATCGTCAACCATCTGAAAAAAGGTGCAAAAATGAGTAAAATGAGCCAAAATTACAAAAAGTCAACAAAAGTCAACTCTCGGAAGAGAAAAAGTCTACGAAAGTCAAAGCCCGGGAAAAGGTGCTAAACTTCGAGAGAAACATACCTCAAGTGGTGAAAATGGAGAAAGAAGCTCCGAAAACAAATTCTAATCGGTTCAAAATGAAGAGAATCGAATTTTCGTGAATCAACTTCGCGTGGGGCGTTGGAAAATGAATATATAGTGTGGATCTGAGAAGAAAATGGGTCTAGGAAGGGAGAAGAATGTATTTCGGTAGTGGATGTGTGAGGAAAAGTGCTTTGGAGTTGAGTTTTTAAAGATCTCTATGTGAAAAGACCAAACTATCCCGAAGTTGTGTAAACTGGTCGGCCAGCCAGTTTTTCTGGTCGGCCGACCACTTAGGTGGACAAAAAGTGGTCAGCCACAAGTCTAGTTCGTCAGAAGCCCTCTTGGGGTGGTCTTCAGGGTCCCATTGTCCTCCCTATGTGTTTTGGTGATGATTGGAGTCCTTGGTCCTTGAGAAAGTGCAAGGAAAGTACACTTTTCGGTTCAAAATTTTCCCGCGGAAACTTCAATTCAAGTCTCCAATGCACAGCTCATCGTCACTCGTCAAGAGTGAGGTGTATCCTTTTAAAGTATGTTGTGACCCCTCCGAGAGGTAAATCGGAGATTACGATTGAATTGCTCTCGTTAAGGCTAGTATTTCCTTATTTGGCATTTTGTTTCAAACATGCTTTTGAAGTTACACTGAAAATGCATTGTTATCCACATCATTCGTCGCATTGTTATGCACACTTTAACTTGCGTTGTCACGCACGTTGCTTGCATTGTCATGCACACTTTAATTTGCGCTGTCACGCACGTTACTTGCATTGTTATGCACAAATATCTTGCATTGTTATGCTCGTTACTCGCATTGATATGCACCCTCTTTAACTTGCGTTGTCACGCACGTTACTTGCATTGTTATGCACACTTTACCTACGTTGTCACGCACATTTTGCTTGCATTATTATGCACGCTTTAGGTGCATTGTTATGTACCCTCTTTTAACTTGCGTTGTCACGCACGTTACTTGCATTGTTATGTTCACTTCCCTTGCATTGTTATGCACACTTTACTTACGTTGTCACGCATATTTTTCTTGCATTGTTATGCGCACTTCGGTTTCATTGTGTAACAAGCGCCCGCGTGGGACCTCGCTACAGTTCGGACTCTCGATTTGTGTGTCGCGGTTCTAAATCTGAACCAAAGAGTCCAAATCCGGCAAATCGTTTTGAGAAACAGATTTTGAAAAGTAGTGCCAAACATGGACTGCTTTGCCAGATTACAGAGTCACCACCTAAATATTTTTAAAATGGGGAATTTAGGAAACCCTGACTCGGTGCCGAAGGCCACATGTCCGTCATCACCGGAGTTGTCTCGGCTCGGGAGCTTGGGTACGATCAGGGAAGGTCAGCTATGAGCACCCCCTTTCGCCCGGTCCGAAAACCGGCCTCTACTAACCGTAATATCTGATTTTGAAAACGTTATGTGTTCTTATTCCATTTATTAGCCTAGAATTACTATGTTATGCGCACAGCAAACAAGTATAGACCAGATTGCCTAATTTGGAAATAAGCATTGCATATCCGTTTGTTTTGAAAAACGCTTAGGAATTTGCTACTCGCAAGTAGGCTAAAACACGGATTTCAACGAGTTTTTCCAACTCAAACAATCCAACCTTCACCCACAGGCAATCAAACAGTTTAACACATAAGCATTTAGCCGCATGGCAAGCATACTGTCATGATAGCATTCACACGCATGCGGTATGCTAAAACATAAATACTTACATCGTACTCCGTGCCAAAACAGTAAACTAGTTAGCAAACATGCATGTCCTAGTTCATGTCAAAAAATGGCTAATGCATCGCATACAAAAATGCAATCTAGATAGGCTCGGCTACCCTAAACATGGCATATGAAATGCGATCAACTATCACATATTCAATTTGTGAATTGAAGTACAAATGCAGTTAGCGTGATGTATCGAGCCTAATGTATGCAGTACAAATGCATGAATGCACGCATGCATAGCATAAGTTATGCTAAATTAAACGTGCCCTAATACTAACCATCAAAGCAGGCAAGTAAAAGGGAAGAAAGAAGTGGGGATTGGAAGACATACACACCACTCACACACGCTTATTACAGATTTGCCCTCACTCGGAGGGACCAAATAAATATTACAAATTAATTAACTATGCAAGCTAATTAAACATCACAAATTAATTAATTAATTAACAAATTAACTAATCTAGAAAAACAGTAAACCGTCTCGGGAGGAGAGCTCGATGCAATGCACGCTCGGTCCCGCTCGGAAATGCACCGCCATGCATAGGCTGCCTCTGTTTTCCTTCCTTCACGTCTCTGGAGGTTGTCGAAACCTCAGGACTGCTTCTTTGGACATCGGGGAACACCACCGGCTGAATGGGATTGCCACCGGCAGTGGGATGTGGCCACCGGCACAAAATGAAGCTATCGGCTGGTGATTTACTGCCGGTCGGCAATAAATACTGCCGGTCGGCAAAGAAAGCCTGCAGAATCTGCAATTCACAGCAACAGAGGGCAAGGCAAAGCATGGCAGCACAATTCAAGGCATGTATGCACCAAGCATGTCCCTTATCAAGGTAATGACTCAAAGGGGCATGTGTCTCGATTCTCGGGCCACCAATCACGCATTTCCATGCATGATGGCCCAAAGAACCAAGTATGCAACTTTCATGTCAAATGAAATGCAAACCAATCAAACAATCCAAGGCCCAATTCCTATCACCAATTCAAGGAACAAGGCATGCATGCAAGATGCAATGCAACCTAGACATACAAGCTAAGGATGCAACATGGCATGGCAAGGCACTTATGCAAGCATGCAAGCAAACATGAGGCAATGCTAACCAATGAAAGGGTGGTCTCAAACATGATTTGGGCAGCTCTAATAAGGCCCAAAACAGTGGCTAAAATGACCAAAACAAGGGACCAAAACACATGCACACATACATATGGTTAAGGGCCAACACTTAGGCACAAATTGGACAACCCTCAAGCACACTTGAAAGAGGCATTCATGGACAAATTAGCATGCATTATAAGCCTTAAATAACATGTAGGAAATGATGCCAAATTAACCTACTCATGCAAGCTATACATGCAACGAGGCCCAAGGACCTAAAGCATGATCATATGACTCATGAAGCAAATGACCAAATTGAACCAAAACAGTCCCAAATCATGCAAAAACAAGCCTCAAGAATCACTTAGATGGCATCCAAGTAACCTAATCCTAGAGGTATACATCATGGCACAAATATGAAGCATGGAGCATCAACTCTTGAAGCAACAAAAGGACCACAAAATGCAAACATTTAGGCATGCTAAAAGGACTAAAACAACACGTGGGGTGGTTCCAAACCACCGAAATGATGCAAGCAACACATACTACACATCCGCATACTTGAGGCCAACAAGCCCGAATACAAAGGAGCTATACTATGCATGCCAAGATCAACCCAAACGATTATGGACAGAGCTAAAACATGGCAAAATGAGCACAAAACCTTCACAAGGCTAAGCCTAAAACATGCTTGAACAATGGCTAACAACCTAAACATGGCATTACAAGGTAGGTATGCTAAGCATGCATGGTGTACCAAAACCAACAAAAAACAGAGGTATATTGCAACATATTAAGCATGGAAAACAGCCAAGACATGGCCAATACACACTTTAAAATGATGCTCCCTCAAGAGGCCAAAAACGGTCCATTTCAAGGACAACAAGGGGAGGGGGTGGCCCTCCCCTTTCGGAGACTTCAAGGCACCATCTTCACTACTGAAATCCCTCAAGATTTCAGTGGTGAAGAGGCCCAAACACCAAAGTCTCGAAACTTGCACAAAATGGCTCAAAATGGGGCCTTTCAAGGCCTAGGAGGGGTCAAACACCCTCAAACCACAAAACACTCTTAATAAACAATCAAGAAGGATAAAAAACAGAACTTTTTTGTTTTATACAATAAGCACAAAAACAGCTCTAAGATAGGTAGAAAATCAATGCAAAAATGGGAAAAAAGGGGTAAGGTTCTTACCCTTGAAGACCTCTTCAACAAAGATGCTCCAATGGCCCTCCTTGGCTTGAATCCAACACCAAAACTTCAAAAATAGTCCCTTAGAACCTCAGTAGCTAAGTGAAGGTGAAACACTAGGTGTTTGTGTGCAATAGTATGGACTAAACACACTAAAACACACACAAGAGGGAAAAAGAGAGATAAGGTGTATCAAACCCTAACCCTAGAACTCAAAACCCTAACAATGGTTGTCCAAGCTCTAAGTCTCTCACCAAAATCTCCAACCCTAAGGCCAAGAGAGAAGACCCTCTCTTATAGAGCTTATTGTCTTGTAAAGCTTACAAGACAAGCTTCATAAGAGGAAGATCCCTCCATACACGTGTATGGAGGGGAGCAAAAGCAAGACAGCTATCTTAAAATATCTGCAAAAGCAGATGCACAGTAGTCGGCCGGCCAAAAATGCCATTTTGGCAAAATTGAGTGCCGACCGGCACTAAACATTGCCGACCGGTAACAAACAATGCCGACCGGCAATAAAAAGTGCCGATGGCAGCAAAAACCAGCCGGTGGCCTCTAGCCACTGCCGGTGGTGGGTGGGGATGGTCTACAAGCCCTACCCTGCCCTTCCAAGGCAAAACGCAAGTGTTTGGTGCAAAACCAGACACTAAACGGTCGAGTTCGGAGATCCTGAGGCAAGGCGCGTAGCCGAGACCTCCGGGAACTCCAAACGAACACAAACATGGATGATCACCGGGTGTTCAAACGGTGACGTCCAAGTCTTGAGGACGGTCAAAAATGGGGTGTCTACACATTGTTATGTACCCTCTTTTAACTTGCGTTGTCACGCATGTTACTTGCATTGTTGTGCTCACTTCTCTTGCATTGTTATGAACACTTTACCTGCGTTGTCACGCACATATTGCTTGCATTGTTATGCGTGCTTCGGTTGTATTGTTATGCACCCTCTTTTAACTTGCGTTGTCACGCACGTTACTTGCATTGTTATGCTCACTTCCCTTGCATTGTCATGCACACTTTACCTGTGTTGTCACGCACATTCTGCTTGCATTGTTATGCACGCTTCGGTTGCATTGTTGTGCACCCTCTTTTAACTTGCGTTGTCACGCACGTTACTTGCATTGTTATGCTCACTCCCTCACACTGTTATGTACACTTTACTTGCGTTGTCACGCACATTACCTTCATTGTTATGTACCCTCCTTTAACTTGCGTTGTCACGCACGCTACCTACATTGTTATGCACAAATATCTCGCATTGTTGTGCTCGTTACTTGCATTATTATGCACCCTCCTTTAACTTGCGTTGTCACGCACGCTACTCGTATTGTTATGCACAAATATCTCGCATTGTTACGCTCGTCACATGCATTGTTATGCACCCTCTTTAACTTGCGTTGTCACGCACGTTACCTGCATTGTTATGCACAAATATCTCGCATTGTTATGCTCGTTACTTGCATTGTTATGCACCTGTTAAACTTGCGTTGTCACACACATTACTTGTATTGTTATGCACAAATATCTTGCATTGTTATGCTCGTCACTTGCATTGTTATGCATCATGTTTAACTTGCGTTGTTACGCACGTTCCACTTGCATTGTTATGCACCTCTTCACTTGCGTTGTCACGCACGTTCCACTTGCATTGTTATGCATCTCTTCACTTGCGTTGTCACGTACTTTTCAATTGCATTGTTATGTGCCTGTTCACCTGCATTGTTATGCATGTTCGCTTGCATTGTCATACAACCTTTTTACTTGCATTGTTTCGCGCATTCTACCTACATGTACTTCTACTATATTGTATCTGTCAAAATTTCTTTTTGTGTTGGCACGATATTGTATGTACGGTTCTTTTGAAACTGGCACAACTAGACAGTGTTGTATATGCAGTTCAGCCAAAGGAACTCCGGGTGAGATCAGTCCTCTTTGCATGATCATAAGTTATGCTTGGCATTGTGCATGTCATTTGCATTTTGCCTCTGCCTGCGGGCGCATCTCTTTACTATCTTGCCTGTTTGTCTAAGTCTTCAACCTTGTCAAAAATGGGTCGTCTCTGGGCTTTGACATTCACTCCTGTCACATCTTGACTTTTGAGTTCTGTCAAAGAGGGGCAACTATAGACACCCCATTTTTGACCGACCTTAAGACTCAGACGTCATCGATTGAGCGCTCGGTGATTGTACATGTTATGCTTGTTTTGAGTTTTCGGAGTTTTCGGCTGAGCGCCTTGCCTCCGGGCCTTTGAACGTTTTGTGTTTTGGCTCGGCTTGTGGACCAAGCCTTGTTTCCCTTCCCTAGAGGGAGGGAGAGGTCTTGTAGACCACCCTTTTGGGGTCGTAGACCACTTTTTCTGCTTGGAGACTAGTTTCCGATTTCCAGAGCCTTCGGCCGTGTGTCTTGTCTCGGGACCGCTTAACATTCTCCTTTTGGCCTATTTTTCGAACCATGTCTTGTTGCCTTTGCCTAGATGGATACAGAGGTCTCGTAGAACACTTTTCCCTCGTAGACCACTTTTGGTGCCCGTAGACTAGTTTCGGGGCTTCCGGCTGTGTGCCTTGACCCCCGGACCCTTGTTTTGCATCCTTTTTGGTTTGTTTTTGACACAAACTTTGTTTTCCTTGCTTGGAAGGTGGAATGAGGGTGAGAGACCACTTCTTCCACTTGGAGGCCACTTTCTTCCCGCCAGCCAGTTTTCTGGTCGGCCAACTAGTCTTTTTGGTCTTTGGACCATCAAAAGTGGTCTCCACCATACCACCACCTTGCTTTCTTGGTGCAGACCACCTCTTCCCCCCTACTGACCACTTTAAGTGGTCGGCAGCTTTTCTGCAGATTTTGCAGAGTCTGTGGATGCCAGTTGTGCCAGCTGGAGGGCACAGACTGCATCCTTCATACACGTGTATAGAGGGATTTAACCAAGCTTCTAGCTTCTCCAAGAAGCTTGAAGCTTAGAGTTCTATAAGAGGGAGGCTCTCCCTCCCTTCTTTGGGTTAAGAAAAACTTGTTAGAGATATACATATATCTCCCTCTCGATATTCCTATATTGGTGCCTTAAAGTGGGTTGTTTCTTCACTTTTGCACTACAGCTCCTAGCCACACACCACCATCTCTGAGCTGAGATCCTTGGAGGCGGTATTTGGGTCCTAAAAAGCTGATTTTGGGTTGAAGAAAGGGCTGTTGTTGCAGTGCTTCAAGGGTTACCCCTTTTTCCCTTTTTAAGATTTATTTTGGTTACTCTCCTAGCCATCTTTGCATGCTTTGTTTGGCTTAGTTTTCAACTGTGAAAAGCTCTATTTTTCAGTGTTTCAAATGCTTGTTTAAGGCCTCTTTGGTGTTGGGGTGGACCACTCCCTTTTCGGTCTTGTTTTGCATTGTTGTGAGCTCTCTCTTTAAGCCTTTGGGACCACCTCTTTTGGGTCTTCTCAACACTGAAACTTGGAGGAATTTCAGTGGTGGAAAGGGTGTTTTGAGGTCCCAAATAGCAGAGGCTCATCCCCTCTCCTTGCATCTTAGTTGCTAGCCTTGTATGCCTCATGCATGAGCATGTTTATCTTGCATATGTTGGCCCCATCTCAGCATATTTTTGGCCTTATTTCAGTATGGCATACCTCTATTTTGGCTTGGTTTGGTCACCCTTTGCATGCTATTTACACTTGTAATGTAATCCTCACAAACTAGCCTTGTATGCCTTATGTTTTAGCATGTCTTGCTAGCCCATTTTGGCCATATCTCAACACGTTATTGGTGTTTTTTTGCCATGCCTTAGCTCTTTTTTGATTTGGTTTCATAGCCTCTTGCATGCTCCTTGCACTTGTAGTGCATTTCCATTCACTAGCTCAACATGCATCTTGCATTTGACCATCATTCTAGCATGTTTCGAGCTTAACTCCAACAAGCTTTTGGCCATGTTTTAGCATGCTTAAGCTCTGTTTTAAGTGTTTTGGGTCATGCATGCCATACTTTGTATAGCCTTAGTGCAATTTTGGCTCACTAGCTTTGAGTTTCATGGTCCCTAACATGGCTTACTTGAGTTGTTTGCATGCTTTGGCCTCATGTCTAACATGATTTCAGTGTGTGTAATGTGGCCATACTCTCTCATGTTTTACTATTTCAATGCTTTTGGTGAGTTGTGCTTTGTGCCTTAAAAGTGAGCCATTGTGTACGCATGTTTTCCTAAGCTCTTGAGCTCCATTTCAGCATGTTCTTGACCCTTAACTTGGCATGGTCAAGCTCTGTCCAGAGCTAGTTTTGTGGTTTAAGCTTAGTATTGCACGCTCCTTGTATATTTCTCTTAACTAGCCTCATGCTCTGGGCCTCCTAACATGCCTCATTTGTGTTGTTTGGATGATTTGACATCATTTAACACTTCATTTCAGAGCATGTAGTATTGCCGTATTCTCATGCATGTCACTCTTTAATTGCGCTTAAGAGTTGTGCCTTTATGCTTGGCTTGCGAGTCATGAGTTGAATGTGCATTTCATGCTCTTTGTGCCTATGTTTTGTTGAGTTTTGGCCACTGTTTTGGGCATGATTGAGGCCTGTCCATATTCAGTTTAAGTCCATTTTGCATGTTGTTGCATGCTTGTTGCATTGCATGTTGTTGCATGCTTGTTGCATTCCATGTTGTTGCATGCTCATTGCATTGTGTGTGCATGCATTGCATTGTGTTTGGATAGGGAGTTAATCCAAACACGAGAAACGAGGGACGTTTCATACTTGAAGTGATGAAACGTGCCTCAATTCTTGGTCGCCGACCTTCTTGATCAAGCATGATAGACGCGGAGGCTCTCATTTGTCTTTTGTGCATTCATTTACATTGAAATATACAATCTTGCCTCCTTGGCCATCATGCATCAAGATGCGCGATTGGTGGCCTGAGAGTCGGGAACCACACTACCTTGAGCTTGAGAAATGATAGGGAGAGTGGCTGTGCACACATACCTTGCTAATACACTGCCATGCCCCTTCTTGCTCTCTGTTGCAACAAACTGGAAGTGTGTAGGATTTTCTAGTCGGCTGACCAGTAAAAGTGGCTGGCCGACCAGTTTTTCTAGTTTGCAGCATACTTGGCTGGTTTGCAGGTGGCCTACACCACCATAAAGCGGTCGGCCATGTCCCTGGTGGTGCCCATGATGGAGTAGAAGCTATCTGGAGCTTTGTGCAAAGTTCTGAGATCAATTGCAATTAGAGGCAAGTTAGGGCATCGCAATGGATTTTCGAACGAGGTGAGCGAGCATGCATGCACCCCTCACTCCAAGGGCCTTTTCTTAATGCTTTATTTAGTTGCTTCGCTTAGTTAGCTAGTTTAATGGTTTTGTACTTAATTAGTTAATGCATTTAGCCATTCATTTGTTTTGTAATAATTAGTTAACTAGGATTAGGTAATTAGTTTTGTTATGTAATAATTAGTTTAATTAGCTTAGATTAGCTAGTTAGCTTATTATTCGGACCCACCGTCGAGAGGGCGAATTTTATAATAAGCGTGCATGTGTGTGATGCATGTCTTCCAACCCCCATTTCTTTCTCCCTTTTACTTATTGGCTTTTGATGGTTAGTTTTAGGGCATGTTTCGATTAGCATCCTTATGTTTGCATGCGTGCATCATTCATCTGTCTTACATGCACCGGGCTAGGCGCTTCATACTAACTGCATTGTATTTCAATACATTTACTTGAATAAGTGTTCGATAGCATGTTATCAAGTTGCATTCACATGACATCTTAGAATAACCGAGCCTATCTTAGTTGTATATTTGCATGTGTTGCATTAGCCATCTTAACGTGAACTAGGATCATGCATGATTTCTAACTAGTTCTCTATTTTGGCTCGGAGTACACTGTGAGTGTTTATGCCTTAGCATCTTGCATGTGTGTAAGTGTTGCCATGATAGCATGCTTGCCATGGGGCTAATTGCTTAAGTGATTAATTGCTTGAATGCCTGTGGGTGGAGACATGATTGCCTGAATTGGAACAACTCGATGATTGTGAGTTTTAAGCCCACTTGAGGGTGGCAAAATCTGCAACTTAGCCTACTTGCGAGTAGCACCTTCAAACCACTTTAAAAAACAAACATGAGTTGTTTTGTTCTAATCCGCGTGATTGAGTCTATGCTTGTATGATGTGCGCATCACATAGTAAGCTAGATTAATAATCGGAATAATAACACATGTGTTTTCAAAAACAACATATCATGTTAGTAAAGGTCGATCTTTGATCGGGCGAGCAGGGGTGCTCATTTCATGACCTTCCCCCCTCATACCCATGTTCCCGAGCGGAAGCAACTTTGGTGATGACGGACACGTGGCCTTAAGCACGAGTCAGGGTTTCTTAAATTTCCTAAAACAAAATATTTAGGTGGCAACTCTGAAATCTGGCAAAGTAGTCCATGTTTGGCACTTCTTGATAAAAATCAGTTTTCCAAAACGATTTTCCGGATTTGGACTCTTTGGTGATTTATTATTCTCACATTGCACTTTGTGAGATTAGATTCAGAACTGTGATATGAGTCCGAACTGTAGTAGCTACGAACAACGATTCGCGCCCTCACGCGCAGAGTGGAGTTCCGGGCGGTCTACAGAGGGTGTGAATCAAAGTACAAAAGTCCGAATTAAACTAATTATTACAAAACCGAATGAATAAATAAGCGAGGCTAATTAACTAGCTAACTATGCTATTACAACAAGGAAAACCATGATAAATAAACTCGCTATTTAAACTAATTAACCACAACAATTACAAAGGGACAATAATAATAATTACAACATTAATAATTAATGAGGCTAATTATAAGAAACAATATTGAATAAATTAATTACAATGATGCTCATGATGTAAGCGAGGATGCGCAAGGGTTGCATACAAGCACATGCACAATGTTCAAGAACAACTCTGTCTGCCCCAGGCTTGCTCTGTTTCACCTCAGCCACTACCCTCTTTTTTTCTGCAAAAATACACTACTTACCAAACATTAAGGACCGGCCGACCCTCAATGAAGCCTAGCCAGGCCTAAAGAAGGCCGGTCGTGTAATGACCCCAAAATGTGTATAGAAAGTCATCCTTATTTAATTAGGGGTTAATGTGTTTTAATTCAACTATATCTATCGGAATTAAAGAATTATCTGCTGAGTTATGGCGACCTTTATTGTATCGGCTTGAAATTTTTCTTTTTTACCCTCCGCTCGAGCATGGGCTCATTTTTGACATTCTTATTGGTGTATTTGGAATGTTTTTATCTTATTTTGGGGTATTGAATGAAGTGATAATATGATGGTAAGTTAAGATTGGACCAAAGAATTTAGTTCGGATAGTTATTTTACGACCAACTGTCACTCATTTGCCCTTTTCTTTTTCCACACTCTAAATATGAATGTGAGGTTAGAACCATTGGAAAGCTTATTTCCGGGGCTTCGATTTGGACACAAGAACGACCTAGAACGGAGTCCCGATGAGAGAGTTATATCCGTTTGAAGTTTTCACATCTGTGCTGAAAGCAGAGCCGCACGTGCGGGGAATAGAGCCGCACGTGCGGGGAATAGCGCCGCACGTGCGGTCTGTGCGGGACAGCATCTCTAAAAACGGGATTTTTGGACCGTTTCTTGCAATTTATTTTCCTCTCTTCTTCTCCCCTCTTCCATGTCTGAAACCCTAGCTTCCAAAACCTTGATTTCCTCCACTTTTATCAACAAATCCTCCATGGATCTTGTATCAAGGATGGAGAACAAGAAAGGGTCAACATTTCCAACCGATTGAATTTCGAAATTGAGGTGGAATCTCATCCAAGCTCGCTCCTTTGTTTGTTCTTCGAGGTAGGGGTTCTAGATCTCCTCAATACTTACATCTATGGATAGATTTATGGTAACTTCATTATATTAATGCAAAAATCTTCATTTTTATCATCTAGGGCATATTATGAGATTTGGGGATTTAGAGTTTGAGATGTTGGAAGTTAAATTGGTGGGTTAAAATGATGAATTGTGAATCCTAGAAGTAGAATCATTGGGAAAATTGGAATTAAAAGTGGTGATTTAAGAAGTGTGAATTTTTGTTAAAAATCCTCATTTTTCTTGAAACCCTAGGTTGATTAATGATGATACCCAATGATTTGGCCCAAATTGAAAGTAGAAAAATATGAGCTTGGTACCACCATGGCTAATTGATTGAATGATCAAAGAGAATAAGTAAATGATCAAGTATAATCTGATCTTATGTGTTGTGCGCTGTACTTGTAGGTCGAGACGAGGACATCGTCCTATTACTACCGGGAGCTGATCACTGTGAGTAGTAGTACAAAAATGTACATTTTATCTACTGTTGACAATTATTGTCACTAATGCTCTGTTTCTTGTAAGTGTTATACAAACATTTATGACAATTGGAAAGCAATGTGAACTTATATGAACGCTGAAAGATTCGCGTCCGTCGGTATGATTTTTGAATTCTTATGTTCTGTTAATGACGAATATTAGTCATTTGTTATTTATCAGCATATCATGTTATTTCTTAAAGAATAAGTGGAACCTATGTTCATCCTTGAAGAATGATATTTGTGTGAATCTAAGATTATGTTACGAAGGGACCCAAGATCATTTAGAATCTATGATATGAATGTAAAGGTTTACCATCAGTATGCAACCCACATAAGAATATGAATTATTCTATTTTGTTAAGCGCATGATAATGATATGATATAACAAGAAATGCTCTGTTTTCTATTAACTTAATGAATGATTATTCATATATGTAGAAGTATCCACATCATCTTTAACACAAGGCCCTTACCCAGGGGTAATAATACCGTGGTTCAAATAATTAAGTTACAAGTTTACGTATGTTCTAAGTTTAAGTCTGTTATAAGTTTACGTATGCTATAAATCAAGAATGTTACAAACTCAAGAATGTTACAAGTTTATATATGTGACAAGTTCAAATATGTACAAGTTTAAGTAAGGTTACAAGTACGAGTATATACAAGTTTAAATATGTTACACGTTTTCAAGTTTAAGTATGTTATAAGTTCAAATATGTTACAAGTAGATACATGTTACAAGTTCACGCATGTTATAAGTTCAAGTATATTACAAGTAGACGCATGATACAAGTTCATGTATGTTATAAATTCAAGTATGTTACAAGTTTAAGTACGATACAAGCTTAAGTACGTTACAAGCTACGTTATAAGCTTACATATGTACAAGTTCAAGTGTACTATAAGTTCACAATGTTGAGGAATTTCTTTATGGAACTAACAAGAATGCTTTTTATTGATTTGCCAGCGCTATTAAAAGGCTAAGTATAAGTAAGTATGAATTCTGATTTCTGTTAATGATTCAAGCATAATGCATATGTATGAATTTATTTCCGTTTATGGTATGACATTTATGTATGGTTTGGTCCGTAAAACCTGCTAATTATTGGTATGGAACAAAGTGCTACTTGGAACTAAGTGCTACATTGTGAGCCACCGCTAGAGTCCATGTGAGACACCTCTTGAGTCCATACATATGTGAAAATTATGTGGCTGAAAGCCATTCTGTGAAAGTTATGAGGCCCATGGCCATCTGCATAAGTTGTTATGAAATGAAACAAAGTGCTACGATGTGAGTCACCTCTAGAATTCGTGTGAGACACCTCTTGAGTTCATATATCTATATGTCCAAGGGCTTAATGTCATTCTGATAAGGGCTGTAATGCTAATCTGATAAGGGCTTATGCCATCCTAATGTGAAACAAAGTGCTACACGGAACTAAGTGCTACGATGTGAGTCACCTCTAGAATCCGTGTGAGACACCTCTTGAGTTCATATATTTATATGTTCAAGGGCTGTAATGCCATTCTGATAAGGGCTTTATGCCATTCTGACAAGGGCTTCATGCCATATATACAAGGGCTATATGCCACCATGTTTAAGGGCTCCATGCCATATGTTCAAGGGCTATATACCATCATGTTTAAAAGTTTAATGTTAATGTGTTCAAGGGTTTTAAGCCACTATGTCTCACGACTGGGCCTAAGACCATTTTGAAATGAAAACAGGAACAGATTAATTACGTGATCTTTGTATTTAAGTATGCATTGCTAGGTGTTATATGTAAATTGAGCATTTAAGTACTATTACCCACTGAGTTTGCCTCACTTTATGTTATGTCTGTTCCTGTAGGTAAACAACCAAGTGGTTAATCCTAAGCCATGATGCTCGTTCTTTTTGTCAACCTTTCAGTGCCCAGACTCTAGATGAAGCCACTCATATTTTTGTGAAGTCTTGACGAACTTTTGGCGCTATGCTTTACTTATTGGCCTAAGGTTGAAATGTGTATAATACTTTATTCCGAAATGTTTTTGATGTATGTCCAATTATAGAGTTAGGCTTGTATATATGTGCGTATATAACCGATATTCAGGTGTATGTTTTAGATTTTATTTGTCTGTTTAAGGTTTGTGATCCTGGCATGATAGTAGTAGCTCAATGGAGTTTGTTTCTATTGTCAAACTTTGATATTTAATGCTTCTGTTCTGGCCCCATATATAGATATAAAACAGGTTAAGTGTCCGTTTCTAAAATGGTCATGCCCAAACTTTTAGGGGCGGGTTTGGGGTGTGACAAGTGGTATCAGAGCACGAGTTGCTATCCCACACACGGATCCATTGAGCTTTAGGATGTCTAGCAAAGACTTAGGCATCATGCATGACATCCTTAGTGCATATGAAAGGAATTGATAGCAACGTTAATGGTATACGTAATGACGTCGACCGCAATGGTTATTAATCATGCCTGTTATACATTTTTTTGTATATATTGTGATTGATTGCTATGCAGAACATGGTAAGACCTGCAGATGGGATTTAATCGATAATGTAGCGCAGCGGAAGCGTGGTGAGGGTTCGAACTGGTCGGTAAGACGATTTATATGTAAAGGTTAAATGAAATGTATGTTGTCGGTTGTTAGTCATCTGTGAGATGATGACGATATAAGTAGGCTTTTAGCATCTTTCTAAGTGAATTGGTGAATTGGTTAAACTCTAGGTGTGGACTATTTCTAAGAACAAAGGAAATGCTATATGTGATACTCTAACTTCAAGCTAGAGTTATGTCTTCCTTACCATGACAATGTTATGTATATAAGGACCTCTCTTAGCGAGTGTAGTTCGTTTATGGGAACCTGTAAGCTAAAATTTGAACTTTGAAATCATAACTTTAACTCTACCATTTGTAATTTGTTTTGTTATGTGTAAATTGTAATTTGTAATCAATATTTCTCTACAATTAATTCAAGCTTGTTCCTTTATTGTGATTTGCAAATGAGTGATCATTGGAATGAAATTTACGTGATTTGTGTTATTTACAGATGTCATACCATCAATTACATCAGGTATTTCTGACAAGTATGACCTTGTATAAGTTGACCATGGACCTAAGGAATTAACGTCTTTGTAAAAGATACTTTTGTGTAAATGATGTTAAAAATGATTATGCTATACAATGTTTCATGAAATCCATATTTTGGGCTACGAAATATTTAATATGATAAGTATTTGCTGAACTGATAAAAATGCTATGAACTTCCGACATGTTTATGATATGATTAGCTTTCTGAATAATTTTCCCAAAATGACTAGATACGCTACGGAACTCCTAATGTTCAAGGTATGACAAGTTTTCTGAAAGAGATATCTCGCTATGCATGAACGAGTTCTTCATTTGATAATTGATTGTGGCATGCTTGATGAAGGCTCTATGTTGAGCTTCAAGCTATTCTGTCTTATCTGTTATAAGTTGAATTGGAGATTGTTCTATCAAAGTTTAAATAAGTTTAATGCTATTGGAATTATTCCATCATCTGATATCTTTGAAAGGTCTGATAAGTTCCTGTATTGTAATTTGGGAAGTATGACCATTAAGGTTTAATCTGTATTTGATTTTACTAATACTCTACTCTGAACATATAATTCCTTGATATGAGATTTAAGTTGGTCTTTGGAATATGTTAGGGATTTGATTTGAACTGATAAGTCTAATTTAGGTAATGAACAAAGAACCACGAAATCGTTGATTTAGAACTTAATTGCTACTGTGGGTCTAATCGTTGTACGAAGTATATACCTTCGACACATGATTATGTCGTGAATGTTTCCTTAATCTTGAAGGAATTATGATAATGGGGGTTATTTATGACCTTAAAAAGTTTGAATTATGTTTGATAGTTTATGAGTTGCATGCAAATGAATACTTAAAATGAATTCATTTCTGAATACCCTTAAGCTGTTCTATTATGTGGGAGATATGATTTGTGGAGTAATAAATGAAAATGTTATGAAGTATTATTATTAATTGAGTTATCAATTAGTTAGTGGAGTTGAATTACTTGTGATTCTGGGAGCAAACTCCATCGAAATCAACTGTATAGAATTGTGAATGGCTAAATGATTAAGAAATGTTATATGTCCAGGACGGAACTAGACTTGTGACAAGGTGAATCAAGTTTGGAGGACCAAACTTCTTAAGGTGGGGAGAATGTAATGACCCCAAAATGCGTATAGAAAGTCATCCTTATTTAATTAGGGTTTAATGTGTTTTAATTCAACTATATCTATCGGAATTAAAGAATTATCTGCTGAGTTATGGCGACCTTTATTGTATCGGCTTGAAATTTTTTTTTTTCGCTCGAGCATGGGCTCATTTTTGACATTCTTAATAGTGTATTTGGAATGTTCTTACCTTATTTTGGGTTATTGTTTGAGGTGGTGGTATGATGGTAAAGTAAGATTGGACCAACGAATTTAATTCGAATAGAGTTATACCCGTTTGAAGTTTTCACATCTGTGCTGGAAGCAGAGTCGCACGTGCGGGGAATAGCGCCGCACGTGCGGTCTGTGCGGGACAGCAGCTCTAAAAACGGGATTTTTGGACCATTTCTTGCAATTTCTTTTCCTCTCTTCTTCTCCCCTCTTCCATGTCCGAAACCCTAGCTTCCAAAACCTTGATTTCCTCCACTTTTATCAACAAATCCTCCATGGATCTTGTATCAAGGATGGAGAACAAGAAAGGGTCAACACTTCCAACCGATTGAATTTCAAAATTGAGGTGGAATCTCATCCAAGCTCTCTCCTTTGTTTGTTCTTCGAGTTAGGGGTTCTAGATCTCCTCAATACTTACATCTATGGATAGATTTATGGTAACTTCATTATATTAATGCAAAAATCTTCATTTTTATCATCTAGGGCATATTATGAGATTTGGGGATTTAGAGTTTGAGATGTTGGAAGTTAAATTGGTGGGTTAAAATGATGAATTGTGAATCCTAGATGTAGAATCATTGGAAAAATTGGAATTAAAAGTGGTGATTTAAGAAGTGTGAATTTTTGTTAAAAATCCTCATTTTTCTTGAAACCCTAGGTTGATTAATGATTATACCCAATGTTTTGGCCCAAATTGAAAGTAGAATAATGAAATTGAGGTGTTGAATTAGATGTGTTCAAGTTTAATTGGAATTTGGAAATATTTGGAAATTATGTATAAAATTTGCGAATGAACTTTGTTATAAATGTTGGAATTCATGCTATCACGGAAAGGAAAAATTAGGGGAATAATTTAATAAGGATATGGATGACATGAACTCGGTTTTGGAATGTTAAAATGAGATTCAAGGGTTTATTTTGTATTATGTTGAATTGCAAATGGTGTTAATGAACTAAATGATGTTGTACTATGATGAATTATGTTTGAATTACGTGACTTGTGTAGGATTAGCTACAAGGACGGACCACGCACCTGAACACTGTGAGTAGTAGTACAAAAATGTACATTTTATCTACTGTTGACAATTATTGTCACTAATGCTCTGTTTCTTGTAAGTGTTATACAAACATTTATGACAATTGGAAAGCAATGTGAACTTATATGAACGCTGAAAGATTCGCGTCCGTCGGTATGATTTTGGAATTCTTATGTTCTGTTAATGACGAATATTAGTCATTTTTTATTTATCAGCATATCATGTTATTTCTTAAAGAATAAGTGGAACCTATGTTCATCCTTGAAGAATGATATTTGTGTGAATCTAAGATTATATTACGAAGGGACCCAAGATCATTTAGAATCTATGATATGAATGTAAAGGTTTACCATCTATATGCAACCCACATAAGAATATGAATTATTCTATTTTGTTAAGCGCATGTTAATGGCATGATATAACAAGAAATGCTCTGTTTCTATTAATTTAATGAATGATTATTCATATATGTAGAAGTATTCACATCATCTTTAGCACAAGGCCCTCCCCCAGGGGTAATGATGCCGTGGTTCAAATAATTAAGTTACAAGTTTACGTATGTTCTAATTTTAAGTCTGTTATAAGTTTACGTACGCTATAAATCAAGAATGTTACAAACTCAAGAATGTTACAAGTTTATATATATAACAAGTTCAAATATGTACAAGTTTAAGTAAGGTTACAAGTACAAGTATATACAAGTTTAAATATGTTACAAGTTTTCAAGTTTAAGTATGTTATAAGTAGATACATGTTACAAGTTCACGCATGTTATAAGTTCAAGTATATTACAAGTAGACGCATGATACAAGTTCATGTATGTTATAAATTCAAGTATGTTACAAGTTTAAGTACGTTACAAGCTTAAGTATGTTACAAGTTTAAGTGCGTTACAAGCTTAAGTATTTTACAAGTTTAAGTACGACACAAGCTTAAGTATGCTACAAGATACGTTACAAGCTTACCTATGTACAAGTTCAAGTGTACTATAAGTTCACAATGTTGAGGAATTTCTTTATGGAACTAACAAGAATGCTTTTTATTGATTTGCCAGCGCTATTAAAAGGCTAAGTATAAGTAAGTATGAATTCTGATTTCTGTTAATGATTCAAGCATAATGCATATGTATGAATTTATTTCCGTTTATGGTATGACATTTATGTATGGTTTGGTCTGTAAGACCTGCTAATTATTGGTATGGAACAAAGTGCTACTTGGAACTAAGTGCTACATTGTGAGCCACCGCTAGAGTCCATGTGAGACACCTCTTGAGTCCATACATATGTGAAAATTATGAGGCTCATGGCCATCTGTATAAGTTGTTATGAAATGAAACAAAGTGCTAAACGGAACTAAGTGCTACGATGTGAGTTACCTCTAGAGTCCGTGTGAGACACCTCTTGAGTCCATACATATGTGAAAATTATGAGGCTCATGGCCATCTGTATAAGTTGTTATGAAATGAAACAAAGTGCTACACGAAACTAAGTGCTACAATGTGAGTCACCTCTAGAATCCGTGTGAGACACCTCTTGGGTTCATATATGCATGTCCAAAGGCTTCATGCCAACTTTTCAAGGGCTTCATGCCAACTTTACAAGGGCTTTATGCCATATGTTTCAAGGGCCTTAGTGCCATATGTTACAAGGGCTTTATGCCATATGTTTCAAGGGCCTTAGTGCCATATGTTACAAGGGCTTTATGCCATATGTTTCAAGGGCCTTAGTGCCATATGTTACAAGGGCTTTATGCCATATGTTTCAAGGGCCTTAGTGCCATATGTTACAAGGGCTTTATGCCATATGTTTCAAGGGCCTTAGTGCCATATGTTACAAGGGCTTTATGCCATATGTTTCAAGGGCCTTAGTGCCATATGTTACAAGGGCTTTATGCCATATGTTTCAAGGGCCTTAGTGCCATATGTTACAAGGGCTTTATGCCATATGTTTCAAGGGCCTTAGTGCCATATGTTACAAGGGCTTTATGCCATATGTTTCAAGGGCCTTAGTGCCATATGTTACAAGGGCTTTATGCCATATGTTTCAAGGGCCTTAGTGCCATATGTTACAAGGGCTTTATGCCATATGTTTCAAGGGCCTTAGTGCCATATGTTACAAGGGCTTTATGCCATATGTTTCAAGGGCCTTAGTGCCATATGTTACAAGGGCTTTATGCCATATGTTTCAAGGGCCTTAGTGCCATATGTTACAAGGGCTTTATGCCATATGTTTCAAGGGCCTTAGTGCCATATGTTACAAGGGCTTTATGCCATATGTTTCAAGGGCCTTAGTGCCATATGTTACAAGGGCTTTATGCCATATGTTTCAAGGGCCTTAGTGCCATATGTTACAAGGGCTTTATGCCATATGTTTCAAGGGCCTTAGTGCCATATGTTACAAGGGCTTTATGCCATAAGTTTCAAGGGCCTCGTGCCACCATGT
>NW_021026086.1:708946-732526 GCF_004153795.1 Camellia sinensis
TATCACCTTCATTCCGTGCCTTCACTTCTAGCCATCAAGAGATACCATTCCTCATAATATTCAGGAAAGCCTTTAAGTCTCCTCAGTGGAAGGCTGGCAGTCAAATGAGGGAAGTTCGGGCTCTGGAAAGAATCGGTACTTGGGCAATTACGATCTTCCAAGAGTAAGAACCAGTTGGATGTAAGGGATTTCACAGTAAAGTTTACAAGGCAGATGGTAATGTGGTCGGTATAAAAGCTCGGTTGGTCGCTAAAGGATTCCTCAATCCTTATGGCATTGACTATCAAGAAACCTTTGCTTCAGTTTGCCAAGCTCAACACTGTTTCGTGCTCCTTTATCTTTGGCAGCTATCTCGATTGGTCACATTCACCAAACTGATGTTAAAAAGCCTTTCCTCAAGGTGACTTAACGGAAGATGTTTACATGGACATTTCCTGCTGGACTTTGGACGACATAAATTTCAACAAAGTTTGCAGGACTCCGAATAATCCCTGTTATATGGTCTCCAACAATCTGCCCAGGGCCTGGTTTGAGGTTCACTAAGGGTAGTGAAAGGGTATGGTTTTGTTCAATGTCAAATTCCGATCAACATTAGGTGAAAGCACTTCACCTAGGAGGGAAATTGGCAATTATCATGTTTATGTGGATGACATAATTCTAACAGGTGATCCATGAAGGGGAAATTGGCTTACTTAAAACAATTGTCCTAACAAAGGAATTGAGATTAAAGATCTTGGAAATCTTAAGTACTTTCTTGAATGGAAATTGCGAGGTCAAAGAAGGTATATAGCAGTCTCACAAGTAAATACGTTCTACGACTTACTAAATGGAAACAAGGAGATGCTGAGGATTGCAGCCGGCAGAAACTCTTGGACACAGACTTATCAAACTGGAGAATAGTGACGTAGTGCACTCAAAGTGATAAAGGGAGATAAATCAACGTCTTGTGGGAAACTCATTTATCTTTCTCATACAAGGCCAGAACATCGGCTTCTCTGTTGTGTGGTCAGTCGCAAGTTCATGAATAATCCAACCGAAAAAACACATGATGCTGCTGACCAGAATATTGACACGTACCTAAAATACACCAGGAAAGGTCTTCTTCTTCCAAAGAAACAAACCAAATAGAAAAATTGAGATTTTTTCCAGATGCAGACTTGGGCAGGTTCAGTGAACTGATCGAAGATCAACCTCTGGCTTTATTGTTCATGTTGTTTGGGGGAACCGCGGTTACATGGACGAAGCGAAGAAACAGTCAGTGGTAGCCCGTAGAGTAGTGTGAGGCAGAATTTTTCGTGCTATGGCCCTAGGTATCTTGTGAGGAATCTGGGTTGAACAGACTGTTGAGAATTACGGGTTTCCATCTTGAGCATCCCATGGTTTATACTGCGACAACCAAGCCGCCATCAGTATCGCTAAGAATCCGTGTTCATTCATGATCGAAACTAAAACACGTGGAGATAGAACACACTTTATCAAGGAAAAGATTGAGAAGGAGTTTTTCAAGTCAGCTTACACTTCTCACATATAAGTGATGCAAAAGCTGACATTCACAAAAGCCTTGCTCGAGTTTAGCTTTGATAAAGATCTGACGGACAAATGGGGAATGATTAACATCTACAACGTCGCTTGAGGGGGAAGTGTTTGAAATCAGCTTCTTTTTCATTATTAATATATATACTATATATATAATGTATATATTATATTTGTGGTGTCATTTAGTAGTCATCAAGATGCCTTAGATAGTGCAAATTTGCTTTAGTTAGTGCCATTTCCTTTCGGCTACTTTAGTTCTATATGTTGTGCCTTTAATTATATTGTTGCCTTTATTATGTTGTTTAGTAGTTTTTTATTATATGTCTTGCAAGATTTGTATTAATCACATCCTATAAAATTGGAGTCCTCGCCCGTTAAGGATTAATTAAAATTTGAAACAAAGAGCCTGTTTGCTCTGTCAATTATTGCTCTCCATATTGTATTTGCGCATTCACCATTCGACTTGCATATGCTTTGGGAGTACAGTTATCCATGCATTAGCAATCGAACTTTCTCTCTTGAAATATTGGCTAGTGTTGTAGGCCTGGGCAACCAGAGTGGTCTTACCTGAACCACCCATCCCCACCACTGAAATAACCATGCGTTGTGATTCTTCTCTGTCCATCAACCAGGCCAATAGTTGTTCCTTTCCATCCTCGATCCCCACTAGATCATCATCTCTAGCAAATAGAGAAGACTCGCTGAGGTTTGGCAGCCTCCTCTGATGATCTTGAGAGCTTGAGGTTCCTTCTCCTACACGATCGACCCCATAACGTCGGTTTCTTTCTGGGATGGCTTTGATCATGTGGTTGATCTTCTGTAACTTTGTGGCTATTCGATGCCTCACCCATAGATTCTTTGGGGCGTAGACTATCTGACGGAGGAACCTTGCGAATTTACCATATACTTTTTGCTTGTTCATGTAATACATGTATTCGTCTATGATATCTTCAACCTCGTAGGCCAATTCTCTAACATTGGCCACCCAAGTCTTCTCTCCTTCAGTTTGGACTGTTGTTTTATCGGCATCCTCCAGAAAAGATCTCATGCTTGCGAACTCGAGCTTCAGTTGGTTGAGTTCCTCGCGTACTCCTCCAATCAACGATGCTTCGTTCTCAAGGGCGGAAACTATCCTGCCAAACGCAAGTCCCACGGCTGACAAGGCCATGTTAGCTTTCTACCTCCCTCCCCTCTTTACTTGTTAGCACCAGACATTCTCTTGCACTTTGTTTCTTATATTTTTTTTTGGCGTTGGTTCATTTGTCACACCATTACACATGGGACCTACACAACATTATATGGACCAAACCTGTCAAACATGTTGACAATTGTTTATATATCACTTAGTTTTATATTATCATATCACATTATATAGTAAGATATTATTTACTTTTTTAATTACTTTATAATTATTTTAAAACAAGAAAATCAATTATAAATAGTTACATAGAAAGTGATAAAACGGTAATAATAATAATAATAATAATATTAAAAACTGAAATACACGATTTTCCACATTATTTTGGTGTCACATATGCATATATATATGTGGAGAAATCATAATTATCTCTTTTATTCTTTTCTTTTATAAAACAGTAATAATAATAAGTGGGGAAGGAGTAACAGTAGACAACCAACGAATAATAGCGGCGGGATGACAATGGATTGGGAAAAGAAGGGATGGTGATGCATGACAGTAAGGTCGGAGGTAGTTGTCAACAATAATTAAAGAGAAAAAATAATTAAATTATCTAAATTGCCTCTTTTTTTGTTAGTCATAACTAAGGTATATAAATGTATAGTTAGAACTGATGACATTTTAAAAATTCATAGTTTGAATTGAAATAATTAAATAATTAAAATTTAATTTATTATTGAGGTGAAACATTGAATTTTTATTTATAATTACCCCCCAAAATTATAAATTTATTTAGTTTTTTTTTCTTAATTTTAATTTTTTATTTTATAAATAAAAGGATAAATTGTGGTGGAACCTTGAATTTTTTTACTATTACATCCCTAACCGTATGGTTTTGGAAATGACATGGAACTCCCTAATGTTTTGCTTTTTTATTACAAATTGTCCGTTCTTGGTACTTAACCATTGAGGTTAATTTACCCTCGTTCTATTTATTACATGGATAAATTTTAATTTCATTTTGTTGGTGCTATGTTCAAACCAACAAAAGCGAAGGTGACATGTGGTGAATAAGGGCAACTATGAACTAACTATTCAGAAGCAGAAATGTGCATGACCATCCAAAGTTAAGAGTACAACTTTCGAAGCAAGTCACATGCGCAACTCATGATGGACAAAGATCATGGAAGTAGCGGTTACAACCAGTTATTTGAAAGACAAGTGAGAGCTTCAGGAGGAGTTCAAAGATAGAGAAAATAAGGGAAAACTCCTAAAGAATAGCTGCAAGGAAGGATATTATAGGTGTGAAGCTTGGTAACTGTAAGTGTATCATAGTGGTTTTTTTTTTTTTTTGGTTGCAAATTCGGGTCCGATATGTGAGCTCATCACTGATTAATTTGCTCGAACAACTTAAGAGTTAGAGGTGTACTCCTTCTAGGTATCAGGTTTAACTCTCATTAAGAGTAATTTGCTCCTTGAGACTATGCTCGTTGGCTCTGTTTGAAATTTTTTCGATTCACGTGAAGGGAATGACAGTGATCTAAGACCAATCGAGGCAAGCCCCATAACTTTAACTTGAACACCTCAAGCCATTTTGGATCTACTAACACTCTATCTATTTTGCTCCACTTCTCCCCAACAAATGAATTGCACCAAGTAAATCTCCTTCCAAGTCAAGGTAATTCAGAAACCTCACACTTATCAATGACCTCATTAAATTCTTTCATGCCTCTATCCCTCCTTGAGCACCCTCTCATTTCCCCAATCTATCTAATCTCATTGAAGTCTCCTCCTAAACACTAAGGATTAGGAAACTCCTCCTTCAATTTCAATAAACAATTCCACAGCTTCCCTCTGAAGCCCACATCATTAGGTGCATAAATGTTTAGAATAGCACAATTGAACTGATGAAATAAAGTACCTGATAATAAGATGAACCTTCTATTACTGCAGCAGTCCTTCACTTGGAATACATCTGGGTCCCATATACACAATAAACCTCATGCCGAGCCTACAACGTCCACCACCATAAACTCCATTTTGGCTCTAACCCATACAGATCTGACATCTTCCTCTGAAAACTCTGACTTTTTTGTCTCTTGGAACAGTACCATGTCTACATTCCTCTTCTTTAAGAGCTTCTTAACTTTGCCTCTCTTCTCCTTCCTCCCCAACCCTCTAACATTCCATGAAAGGAACTTCATAATTAACCATGTTTACACCTATCTACTCCCCTGTTGGTGTACTTTATACCCCAACTTTCTTCCCCCCTTCAATACGCTCCATATCCTTCAATTCAAGATCCACTATTTCCTTCACCACTTCATTTCTCTTGTCATTAAACTGCATCCCGAGAATTTCTCCCATTTTTACAGTTACTTCAGCTTCATTCAGTACTAACCTCCCTTTGTCAACTCCACCCTCTATTGAAGCAGATAGAGACATTGCCGCCACTGCTGCATGCCAAGCTGCTGCCTTAGGCATGGCTCTACTAGTTGAAGCACCTCTGCTCCCATACTTCCTCATCATCTCGAAGGGTCTTCTCCTTAAAATGTTTTGATTAGATTTTCTCCTACTGTTACTCCTCTCCTTTTCCTTTTCCTTCCCCTTTCTACATCTTGTATGTCTATTACTTGGCTCATTCTCTTGGGTTTCAGAGAGGCTTGACAGTCTCCCACAAGGCCCTACTTCAGTAGAGTTAATTCTTTCAGATGACTCCTGCTGCCCCAGCCCAGTTTCTATTTGCCCCAGCCCAATTTCTGCTTGACACAGCCCATGCACCTGCTTTAATATATTATTATGGCCCAAGACTAGTTCTATATTCACACCAGTCCTTTCAAGGCTAGACCCTCCAAGACCTTTAACAAAACCTGGCGTACACACTTGGCTCTCCATACTGTAGACGTCCCCGAACGCCCTGGGAGGATGAGTCCCGTTCTGTTCATATTGGGTTCACTACAGTTCAGGACTCTCAAATTGTCACGGTTCTTAATCTGAACCAAAGACTCCAAATCCGACAAATCATTTTTGAAAACAAATTTTTAGAAAAGAAGTGCCAAACATGGATTGCTTTGCCAGATACAGAGTCGCCACCTAAATATTTTATTTTGGGAAATTTAGGAAACCCTGACTCGGTGCCAAAGGCCACGTGTCCGTCATCACCAAAGTTGCCTCGGCTCGGGAACTTGGGTACGATTGGGAAAGGTCAGCTATGAGCACCCCCTCTTGCCCGATCAAAGATCGGCCTCTACTAACCGTGATATCTTGCTTTGAAAGCATTATGTATTCCTATTCCGGTTATTAGCCTAGAATTACTATGTGATGCGCACAGCAAAACAAGTATAGACTAAATTACCTGAGTTAGAACAAAGCTTCGCATTTCAATTCGTTTGGAAAATGGTATGAATTTTACTACTCGCGAGTAGGCTAAATTACAGATTTCGATAAATTATCCCAATTCAAACAATCCAACCTTCACCCATAGGCACTCATGCAATAATATCACATAAGCACATAGCCACATGGTAAGCATGCTGTCATATTAACATTCACACTCATGCGAGATGCTAAAGCATAAATACTTACATCGTACTCCGTGCCAAAACAATGAACTAGTTAGTAATCATGCATGATCCTAATCCATGTTAAGTGCCTAATGCAACGCATATGGAATGCAATTCGGATAGGCTCGGCTAATCCTAGGGATGGCATGTGAAATGCAACCACGTGATGGACGTATTCAAGTTAGATTCGAAATACTTATGCAGTTAGCATGATGCGCCGAGCCCGGTGCATGCAATACAGATGAATGATGCAAACATGCAAGCATAAGCATGCTAATTGAAACATGACCTAAAACTAACCAACAAAAGCAGGTAAGTAAAAGGGAGAAAGACGTGGGATTGGAAGACATGCACACACTCATGCACGCTTATTACAAAATTGGCCCTCTCGACGGAGGGTCCGCAAGAATAATACAAATCACCTAATTAACTAACTCACAAGCTAATTAATTGTTACAAAAATGAATTAATAACTAGCTACAACTATTTATTACACAACTTAATTAATTAACAAATTAATTAATAAACAGCAAATGAAAAGCAACAAATAAAGATGCTCCAGCTCTGTTTAAAGAAGAAAGGTATGCATGCTCAGTTTCCTCCCCGAAAAGCTCTCTGTTTGCTCTCTTGAGGGTTTGCTGGCAAGGTGTCTTCCAGTGCTTGTTGCTGAAACTTACCAAAACACTGCTGGGGAATGCACCAGTGGCCTGCCGGCCATGAAAGGAGCACTGTCGGCCAACAACAGGGCACTGCCGGCCAAGGATGATGCACTGCCGGCCATCAGTGGTGCACTGCCGGCCACTGGTGTGCTATGACACCAAACTGCAACAAAGCACAAAATAGAGAAAAGGGAGGGTCTCCCAAGGGTGTATACGCACTATGCCACCCCAAATCACCTCAAAACATCAAGGGAGAGGCCTAGTCGGATCCACGACCATCAATCACGCATCCCGATGCATGATGGCCAAAGATCCAACTTGTGCAAATCAATATGAAAATGAATGCACAAATAAAGCAAGTAAAGCTTAGAACTCCATCATGAATCATCAAGAGCTTCGACGACCGAAAATTGAGACACGTTCCATCACTCAGAGTATGAAACATCCCTCGTTCCTCATGCTCGGATTAACACTTAATCCAAACAATGCAACACATAAGCATGGCAAACATGCAATATAACTACATGGCATACCCGGTACTAGCTTGAACATGCAATCATGCAATATGATTCTAAGCATGCAAGATGAAGGGTAATGAGCATGCAACAACATGTAATGGAATTAGCATGCGACAACATGCAAATATGGAGCAAGCATACAACAATATGCAAGACAAGCATGCAATAACATGCAAGAGATGGACTTAAACCAAGATGGGCAACTCTCAACTAAGCCCAAATCAATGGCAAAAGCGATGAATTAAGCTACAAAACACACTCAAGCATGCAAAATGCGAAAGGTTCATCAAAGGGGCTTAAAAGGGCAACTCTCAAAAGTGCCTAAGGAGTGACAAATCTGCAAGTGTGACAACACTAGATGCACTGAAATGAGATGATAAACGATGCCAAATCATTTAAACAATACAAGTAAAGCATGCGAAGGTCTTAAGTCATGAAAACTAGCAAAGAGCAATACAAAGGAGGCATGCAATTCATGGCATGAACGCATGAACTAAGCATGGACAGAGCTTAATTAGGTCTAAACAACGACTTAAACATGCTGGAATGAAGGCTCAAATACCTAGGCATCCAAGCATACAAGCTAAACCTTAAACTATGCAATAATGCACAACACCCAAAGACACTTGAAGCACGAGTGAAGTGGGAATGTGGCAATGCTACATGCTCTGAAATGAAGTATGAAGTGACACCAAATCATCTAGATAGCTCAAGGATAGCACACATGAATCACCGAAACACAAAGCTTACACGAGCAATTACACTACAGCTACACAAAGCGTGAAGGATATGGACAAGGCAGCCTAAAATAGTCCTAGAACACTTCAAAATAAGCATAAAATCATGTTTGAGCAAAGCCAAAATATGCTAGTATGATGAGTCAAAACATCATGCACAAAGGGCTAGTAAACAAGATTTGTTCTACACCTATATGGAGTATGCAAACGATGATCAAACCAACTATGGATAGGGTCATATCATGCCAAATGATGACCAAATACATGCTGAAATGTAAACCAAATAAGCTAAAATGACATGGAAAAACATGGAGCATATGAAGCTACTTTAGTGGATTTACACTACAAGTGCATCATGCAAGCATGGAGTAACAAAACCAACCCAAAACAGGTTCATGGTATAGTAAAAAATCACCAAAAACCCACTAAAATGGACTCAACACAAGCTAAGCACACATGCCACTTTGATGAGCTATGAATGAAGTTACACTACACATGCTAGATGCAAGCAAGACATGACCAAACCAGCCTTGGGCAGGGCCATGGCAGGTCCTAGAAGTCACAAAAAGGGGCCTGGACCAAGCCTCAAAAATGCATAGAGGGATGGTCCTTTGGAAGGCAAAAAATGCAAGCAAAGAGGAACACAAAGAGAGAGGGCCACCCCCTCTGATTAAGGACCTCAAAACCACACCTTTACCATTGAAAATCCACTGGATTTCAGTGGTAGAAAGGCCAAACCAAGACTAGCTCGGAGGCTCCAAGGTATGGCTTAAAAGAAAGCCAAACAAAGCATGGAAGGGGGTTACACACCCCTAACAGCAAAATAACCTTAACCAAACTTAAAAAGTACTTAAATACAAGACTTTTTTTAGTTATAAGCAAAGCCTAAATCAATATGCAAAGAGGGCTAAAGCAAGGTGCAAGAAAGTGCAAAAATTGGGGAAATGCTCACCCTTGAAGACCCTCTTCGAAACCAGCAACATCAGGGGGTGGAAGCATACTTTCAGACCTCAAGAAGACCTCCTAAGAATCTTGGTTCAATGGTGGTGGTGTATCTCTATGTGTTGTAGTGTAAAAGTGCAAGGAAATCCAATTTCTAAGCACAAAACTCAAGCAATATAGAGAGAAAGAGAGGTTTTGCTTTTCCAAACCTCTGAACCTCTGTCAAAGAGGATGGCATCCTCCTTATATAGAAGGATGAAAAGCTAAAGCTTCTTCAAGAAGCTTTGCAAGGCCTTCATCCCTCCATACACGTGTATGGAGGGGAGCAAACAAAAATCCAGCTGGCTCAAAAGATTTGGAGTACAACCAGCTAAGACAGGGGGGTGCTGGCCATCATTAATGGCTGACAGTGGCTCATTGATGGCCGGCAGGGCCTCATTAATGGCCGGCAGGAGCAAAGCCATGGCCAGCAGTGCCATTCCATGGCCGGCAGTGCACCAAAAGGTCCACTATGAAAGGACCTAGCCAAGGTCCGAAAAAGGGGTAGGAAGGATACAAGGTCCGGGAAGCTCGAACCGGTGACGTTCCGCCGCGATAGTCGAGTACTCAATGAGCAATCGAACTAGTTGTTGGGTGTACCTACAAGCACAACCAAGTCTTAAGGACGGTCAAAAATGGGGTGTCTACAGTTGCCCCTCTTTGACAGAACTCAACAGTCACAAAGTGACGAGAGTGAGTGTCAAAGCCCAGAGACGACCCATTTTTGACAAGGCCGAAGACTCAGACAATCAATCAATAGGCATGTAGAGATGCGCCCGGAGGCTGGGGCAAAACGCAAATGGTAAGCAAGATGATTTTGATAATTGGACTTATACGCTACGCGAAGCCTGTTTCTATGCACAACCATGCAATGCACTGACAAGTATAGATAGGGTGCGCAAGATAGCGCGAATGTGATGCATGTAAAATGCAAAATGAAATGTAATGCACTAACAAGTGCATATGATGTGCGCACGATAGCGTGATGCGCAAGATAGCGCGATTGAAATGCATGCAAAATGCAATCAGGTAAAGTGCGCAAGATAGCGTGATCAATGAATGCATGCAAAATGCAATCAGGTAAAGTGCGCAAGATAGTGCGATCAATGAATGCATGCAAAATGCAATCAGGTAAAGTGCGTAAGATAGTGCGATCAATGAATGCATGCAAAATGCAATCAGGTAAAGTGCGCAAGATAGCGTGATCAATGAATGCATGCAAAATGCAATCAGGTAAAGTGCACAAGATAGCGCGGTGCGTTAGACAACGCGAGTGCACAAAACAGTGCGAATGCACAAGATAGTGCAATGCGCTAGACAGCGCGATGCGTTAGACAACGCGAGTGATACACAATGCACAGGATAGTGCGATCAATGAATGCATGCAAAATGCAATCAGGTAAAGTGCGCAAGATAGCGCGGTGCGTTAGACAACGCGAGTACACAAAATAGTGCGAATGCACAAGATAGCGCGATGCGCTAGACAGTACGATGTGTTAGACAACGCGAGTGATATGCAATGCACAAGATAGTGCGATGCGCTAGACAGCGCGATCAATGAATGCATGCAAAATGCAATCAGGTAAAGTGCGCACGATAGTGCGATCAATGAATGCATGCAAAATGCAATCAAGTAAATGGCGCAAGATAGCGCGATCAATGAATGCATGCAAAATGCAATCAAGTAAAGTGCACAAGATAGCGCGATGCGTTGGACAACGCGAGTGATGAATGCAAAGATAGGAAAGATGTAAAGGGTGACAAACTCCAACCAAGCCGGAAACATGAGAGGAGGGGAAACAACCAATTAGGAGCGCATACAACGCAACCTAAGTCAAATTCCAAACACGCCGAAATCGTGTGAGGAAAGGGACACTCAACCATGCTGAAATCGTGAAAGGAGGTCCAACAAACCGCCCAGCGCATCTACAACGCAACCTGGGATAAATTCCAAACACGCTGAAATCGTGTAAGGAACGGGACACTCGAACCACACTGACATCGTGAGAGGAGGTCCAACAAACTGCCCAACGCGTCTACAACGCAACCTGGGATAAATTCTAAACACACTGAAATCGTGTAAGGAATGGAACACTCAAACCATGCTGAAATTGTGAGAGGAGGTCCAACAAACCGCCTAGCGTGTCTACAACGCAACCTGGGATAAATTCCAAACACGCTGAAATCGTGCAAGGAACGGGACACTCAAAGCACGCTGACATCGTGAGAGGAGGTTCAACAACTCCAAACACGCTGCAATCGCGTAAGCAAGGAAAGAGAGAGAAACATAGAGACCTATCCCAGTTGTTTCGGAATGGTACAAACATTGGAACGTATTCCGAATGCTCTAAACCAGAGGAGGAGAAACAAAGAGAGACAACCCCGTGTTCCAAAAAAGAAGAAGAGGCATAGAGACGTATCTCCGTGTCTCGGAAAAAGAAGGAGTCATAAGGACGTATCCTCGTGTTTTGGAAATGGCGAGAGCATTCGAACGTATTCCAAATGCTCGTAACCAGAGAAGGAGGAACAAAGGGACATATCCCGATGTTTCGGTGAAAAGGGGAGACATAGGGACGTGTCCCCGTGTCTCGGGATGGTGTGAGCATTGGAACGTATTCCAAATGCTTTTAACCAGAGAGGGAGAAACATAAGGACGTATCCCGGTGTTTCAGCGAAAAGGGGAGACATAGGGACGTATCCCCGTGTCTCAGAATGGTGTGAGCATTGGAACATATTCCAAATGCTTTTAACCAGAGAGGGAGAAACATAGGGACGTATCCCGATATTTCAAAAAGAAGGAAAGACATAATGACGTATCCCCATGTCTCGGAATGAGAAGAAGAAACATAGGGACCCCGGTGTTTCAGAATAAGAAGGAGAAACATAGGGACGTATCTCGGTGTTTCAGAATGAGAAGGAGAAACATAGGGACGTATCCCAGTGTTTCAGAATAAGAAGGAGAAACATAGGGACGTATCCCGGTATTTCAGAATGAGAAGGAGAAACATAGGAACGTATCCCAGTGTTTCAGAATAAGAGAGCGTGCATAACAATGCAATTGAAAGGGTGCATAATAATGCCAATGAAGTGGTGCATAACAATGCAGGAGGAGTGTGCATAACAAATGCAAGTGAAAAGATGCATAACAATGCAAATGAAGTGTGCATAACAATGCAGGTGAAAAGGTGCATAACAATGCAGGTGAAAAGGTGCATAACAATGCAGGTGAAAAGGTGCATAACAATGCAACTAGAGTGCGCGTGACAACGCAAGTAAAGAGGTGCATAACAATGCAACAAATACACATTTTGTGTACAATAACAATGCATTTTCGATGCAATATGCTCAATGAAGAAATGCGCGTCTCAGCAAGACTGATTCAGTTTCTCACCTCCGATTTACCTCTCCGAGGACTTGGCAACACACTCAGCTCAAAAGGGGACACCCTGTCTATATTGGCGAGAGATAACATCTGCATATGAAACCCTCGGGTGCTGCTTGGACTGCCATTCTGACTTGAAGTAGGCTTACACTTGGGGTCGAGATACACTCATACTCCAGAGAAATGGCGAGGGCTGAGAAGGTGCACCTGGAATGCAGTCTCGGAATTTGCTGAAGTTGAAATAGACTAAGATGCTCCAAATTTTTCCTCTTTTCTTTTGCTTCGTAGTCCGGAACCCATATAGCTTCAGATAGGTCCTGGTTTTACTGTTCTTACATGACCCGGGTTGAACCCTGCGGTTTTATGAAAGAACAAATTTTGTTTTGTACAAATGTGGAGAATGGCACAGCACTCTGAGCACAAGATGATTTTTTTGAAATTGAGAAATGAGTTCTTAACCGGGTATTGAGCCGACGACTGGCCACAGCCAAAACGACTTGACAAAGGAAAACAAAGGTAAACAACCTAAACACATCGAGTAACGCTCGAAACGACTCAAAGCAAGAATTGAGACAAAACAAAAGACACGACACACAGACGTGTTACAAAGACGAGAGCCCTCTCAGTTCGCGAGGAGCCTGTTTCTTCGGGTATTGTTTCCCATCCTTTTTTATTTGTGATTCTCACATCACTCTGGCACTCATTCTCTATTTTTCTGAAAAAGCCCTTTTCTCACTTTTTCTCTCATTGCACATCTCTCTATTCTTTAATCTGTCATTTTTCATCCCTCCCCAGGGTGATTGATGGATGAATAGGAAATTGTGGGTTCATGCCCAACACTGTTAGCTCGCAGCTATTTCCTCCGGTGACGTTTAGTCGATGTTTCGAATAAGGGAGTGGAGTATCTTGATCCATTCCAATCCGTGCTTCGTACTCGGTTTGATACCTCGTTGCTTGGAGGGTGAGAGAGCTTTCAGCCCTTTACTGACAGCTTCAGTTGTGCCCTTTCTGGCAAGTATGCTGGTGATGGGGGAAAGACAAGAAGCCTGACTCAACTGTGCCCCTAGTTGATCATTTTGACCATTTTTTGTTTTGGTTTTCTACTAAAATAATTTTGATCAATATGAGAGTTAGATTAACATACTTGTTCGATTTTCTGATTTAAAATCATGCAAGTTAGGCTGTGAGCACTGAAAACTTTCCTTTTTTGGTCTAGGAAATGGTCCAGTTTTGGAAAAGATGAAATAATTTTCAAGAGAATTAGTCAACCTCAGTAAAAATTCTCAAAAACTATTTTGGCCAACAGCCACTGCTCAACGAGCGCAAAACTTACTCTCAAGATGCCCAACCTCAGATCCGAAGGAAAATTGCCCCTTGTTTGAAGAGAGCTGCACGGCAACAGAAAGTTGCCCCTTGTTTGAATGGCACCGCAGCGCATTGAATGGCAACGAAAAGTTGCCCCTTGTTCGAATGGCACCACAGTGCATTGTAGTCAGTCCTCAGAGTGACGAACACAACAACCAAACTCTTGGATACAGAGAAGGCAAAGATGATCAAAACCATTACATGGACATAATTAATTTGGAAGTGTTTGTGGCTGGGCTTCAGAATGACGTTGCCCACGTATCCCAAACATGGGAATCAAGCCTTACGTAGTTCCAGTTAAGGTACACTTGGGTATTAACCTTCACTTTTTAGGCTCTAACTTTTGCCAAGGCGCCCGTTGCGGGTTTTCGACCTTGCGAGCTTTGTTCTTCTTTCCTTTTTCAATTCTTTTCTTTTCTTTTTTCTCTTTTTTTTTTTTTTTTTCTATTTTTCTCTTTTTTTGTATTTTCTTTTGCTCTAACTTTTGCCTGGGTCGCCCTTCCGGGTTTTCGGCCCAACGAGCCTCTCGAAGGGTAAAAGTGTAACAAGTCCATGCCAAATGGTTTTGAGATCCTGAAGTCATCTGAATCCAGGAAAACGACTGTTGTATTGATTTGCTGAAGGACCCATATTCGGCTCTTCGGGCACATCGGACATTTTTGCCCCTAGTTGGAGGGGTGCTTCTGTTCTAGCTTCACAAGCTTCTTCTGATGAGATCTGATCTTCTTGATCTGACTTTAGTGCCTCTTGTTCGAGGGTTGCTTCCAATTTGGCCACACAGGCCTCTCTTGATGGTCGATCGTTGAACACTCCGAATTGTGGTTCAAGGTTTTAAAGCAAGGGCTCAAGTCTTGAGGCTGAGAGCGATCCTAAGCTGCACAATCTCAAGAGCGATTCCACACAGGTCTGCGCAGGACCGCGCAAAACATTTTATTTTTGAAATTTTTTAAAGAAGCGACAAATCGCTCGCGCTGAAGATAGTGTGGAACCAGTCTAGATTAAGCCAGGGTCCTTCTCAGTACTCACGCTGACAAGCATGATTTCAATCATTAAGGGCTTAGCACACCTCTCTTTCTCTCAATTTGATCAAAGTTTTGCAAATCCCGAGGAATTCCTTCCTCTTTGTTTTCACCACAGTGTTTAAAAAGGTTTCGAAAAACTTAGGTCAATGCAATGAATTTGAGGGCACAAGAGTAAGTGAGATGCTCCGTCGTTTCATTCAAATGCTCTGGCACAACCGGTACAAGGCAGAAGCAAATACAAGAGTGTGAAAATTACTACTGTTCCATTCAAATTTGTTGGTGTAACTGGCTCCAGGCAGAAACAGACTCAAAACAAAACGAAAAAACAAACGCAAAACAAAATGGTGATGCCCGAGGTAACACCCCCGGAATCACTCGACCTTTGTACAACAGGACTGACTTGATACAACAAGACAGACCCTTAAGCAAAAAGATTGACTCAAAACAAAGAGACAGACTGAAAAACAAAAACAAAGAACTGAGTCAAAACCCAAGTCAGAAATTACAAAACCAGCGTTTGTAGATGCACAGCATAATGCATGCCAAACGCCACATCTGAAATACACCAAGTGCCGCCCGCAGGTGGTCCATCCCTTGATCATATACCTGCAGTATCCTCAAAGTCCAATAGCTCGGTGGTGACAGATTTTGCTGAAGTAGGCGGGAGGATGACTTCATTGTCAAACAAATCTTGCACTTTGTGGCGAAGACGGAAGCAGTTGTCGGTGTTATGACCGGTTTATTGATGGTATACACAGTACTGGGTATCATCACGCTTAGCTGGAAGGGGACTCGGGAGAGCCCGAGGCCCAAGGGGTTTGAGATACCCTTTTTTGAAGAGGATTTGAAGGGCCTTAGACAAAGGCATGTAGAGGGCAAGGAAGACCCTGCGACCTCGGGGCGGATACTTCGGGATTTGATGACTTTTGCTGGACACACTCGAAAAAGGATCGACAGGTGCTGCCTTGGATCTCTGATTTTTCCTGGTGCAAGGTTAGGATTGGAAGGAACTGTTCTGGCACAATGGTCCCTATCCTGATTTTCCCTCTGGCTTGAGCTACCCTCGGTTGGAGTGGGGAAAGCATCATCCGCAGTCTTAGCAACAACTACGAATACCTGCTGCTTATTCATCCCCCCGGCTTTCAAAGCCTCGACTGCCCACAGCAGTTGTTCAACGGGATCAGCATCTGTTCTCACTTTGTTCTTACCTCTGGCCTCAGCTTGATCAAGGGTTTGGTTGCTGTTCACATGTCATTGCCATAGCTCGGGACAACCTCTGGTTGGCTGAGCTCGATCACAATTCGCCCCAGTAGCGGGGGCTCTTGTGGTACAAAATTCCCGGCATATGATGCAGCTGGTGGCGAAGCCGACATTCTGTAAGAGAGATCTGCCACGGACCTCTGAAGGTCACCAATCATTCCCATTAATTCAAATGTGGTAGGCTCACGGGCCTGAAACAACTGGGGCTCCCAGATCGGGCGCGCAGCAGGCGACCTGGGTGGATATGGTACATCAACATTGGTCTCACTTGGCAGGACGATTCCTTGGTCTAATGTGGCTGTCATAACCACGATTTCCTCTGAATTTTGCATCATCATAGATCCGCTGAACTGAACGGAAGTGGTGCAACTGTTGACTGACGGATCAGATACCTGTCTTGCCTCAGTAAAGGGGAAGACTAGCTATTATGAACTAACTCTCTAAACTGAAAGGGAAAACATGCAGCATTTCAGCCCAAGCAGAACAGACACAAGCGTAGTTGAATCACTGTACTCTACTACTAATCACTGTTCTGCAAAGTCACTGCCTCAAAACTGAATCTGATACCCGCAGATAACTGATTCCCAAAAACACTGATGATGGTGCCCTCAGGCCTGGTTCTCAGATTTACAAACTGATACATGCATTCCCCGTAGCGGCCAACTCTAAAGCACATAACAAACAAGTGAGAGCCAAGGCACCCCTATGCTGGGGTAGGGTTTCCCTGTCCTATTTTGTCAGGAGCTAGGGTTTCACTATGCACGCCGTGGTTTCAAACAACCTATAATCGGGTAAGCAACTTGTCCTATCTTTGGAATGGATACTATGGATTCTGAATATGCACTAGGTCGAATGGTCAAAAAAGGTGCCCCGGTGAAAACTGAGGTTTGTGTTCCCATTGTGGCAGAGCCCGCAACCGGTCAGCCTTATGGCACGCTTCTCGAAGCGAGCCTCTGACAAACCGTTCAGGAATATCATACGGCAAACACGGTGTCCTAGGCGCACCAATGCAAATGCAATGCAAAGAAACACATAAATGTAATCAAAACAAGATATCATGAGTTCGAGTCAAGTTCTCTAAATTCCCAGCAAAGTCGCCAGAAACTGTAGACGTCCTCGAACGCCCCGGGAGGATGAGTCCCGTTCTATTCATATTGGGTTCACTACAGTTCCGGACTCTCAAATTGTCACGGTTCTTAATCTGAACCAAAGAGTCCAAATCCGGCAAATCGTTTTGGAAAACAGATTTTTAGAAAAGAAGTGCCAAACATGGACTGCTTTGCCAGATACAGAGTCACCACCTAAATATTTTATTTTGGGAAATTTAGAAAACCCTGACTCGGTGCCAAAGGCCACGTGTGTCACACCCCAAATCCGGGCATGACCGGCCGTGGCCCACAGGGACTTAGCCCAAGGCACACGTAAGCCTAAACACGAATCCAATCACATTGAACAACTGAACAATAGTCCAATAATAAATAACCAAAACTCAATCCAGACATGCCACAATTATAAACGGCAAAATCAACCATAATCAAAAACCAACCAAACTTATGGGATATAAACAACCCACATATAAAAAATAATCCTAAATGAACTTCGATAAGAATAAATATAAATATGCACAAACTTGACATAACACTCTAAACAAAAGGAATGCCCTAGAGGTCCATGCAATTGAGTCCCCGCTACGCCATGAGTCCACTCTAAGTCCTTCTAACACCTGGAAATGATAAAAACTAAGTCAGCTGATAGGTTGGCCCCCCTCAAGGAGGCCCTCCCTTTGATCCCCTCTCTCTCTGATTGGCCAGTTTTTTTTTTTTTTTGCACTTATTTAGGACATCCTAAACAAGTGTAATTTTAATTTGGTTATTCTGTCTAAATTTCTATTAATTTTATTTTTGTCTAATTGATAAGTGTTACAAAATTATGGAATATTTACCAATAAATCCCATTTCACAAACTGTTAAACCAATTAGTCCCAATTTTATTCTTTTGTTCGGGTAAGTCCTATTAGTGGGGAGGTTTGTTTCTTTCTGATCCTATTTTCCATATGTGGTGTCACTGTGTGGACAGTTTTACCCTTTATTGTTATGTTTCCATATTCTATTGCGGGATCACGTGATTCTTTCGATTTTGTGGGTATCACAGTTAATATTGCAATGTTACGTGTATAGACGTTTCATCCTTTTCGACTTAGGGTTTTCAGTGGTGTGGGTCGGTGATTTTACGGTGGCTGTGTGACGGACTGATTCAGAAAGTTTAACCAAAGTGGGTACCCCGTTGGTTCAAAGGTATGTCTTCTTATTTGGATAGCATTTATAGTTTTGTATGTATTGGTGGAAGGGACTGCACCACAACGGGTGAGGGTGGGGGGTTATGTGGTGCATTTTTTGGGATTATTTTTTGTGTTACGATGGTATGCTTTGTTTTTTGTATTGCTTCTGTTATGGGTGTGTGTTGCATTACGTGTTGGTGTAAGGGGGTTCTGTTCAACAGGAGGGGTGGGGGGTTATGTGGTGCATTTTTTGGGGTTGTTTTCTGTGTTACAAAGGTATGTGTTGTTATTCATATATTCAATTCTATGGGTGTGTTTTGTATGGGTTTTCTAGTGTTTGTCAATTTTGTTTCGTGTTTTTCTGGTCCTGATGAAGCACGTGTTAATCTTGTTAGGGGGATGGACACACATATTATGTTAATTTGTTGTTACGAAAATGTTAATGTCGCAATTAATTTGCAAGCTCCATTTCATTTCGATGACATGGTCAGTTATACGTGCAAAAAGTTTCCTGGGTTAACACCGGCCCAAGTGTGTTTGTTCTTCAAGATGCTAGGTTATAATAATTTCACATTACATACTGATGTCGATGTAGAAAACATGGTATCTCTTGCATGGTCTTTCCGTCTGCAATACATCGATGTTATTATTCAGATAAACTAAGAATTACACTCATTCTTTATACATGAGTTTAACTCCTTAGATTTCTTAACAGTATATATATATATACACAAAATACATACACCTACAATCTCTCCATCAATGAATTAAATAACAATATTATTAGGATAAAGAACAGAGAAAGAAGAGAAGAAAACCTCGGAGGCCACACAGCACAACACACCCAAAGCTCTCCTTCTTGGCTACAACAATAATCTTGATGATTGAAAAACCCCTCTCTTTCCTTCATAAACCCACGGCTGCTAGGGCTGTTAGTGTTGTGGAAAACAATTACAACAAGAGTTAGGGTTTGTGTTTATTTTATTTTATACAAGTGGTGGGCACACTTAGGTCAAATAGATAGATAAATATACAAAATACATATATAAGTTACATGCAACTCAAATGGTAAGAGCCTAACTTATTAATTTTATGGTCTAGAGTTCAAATCACACCCTCTTCTCTATTTATTTTTTTTTAATAATAAATCTTGCTTCTAAATCAATGACTTTCACCATAAATTTATTTTAGGTTTAAAAATTAATTAAAAGATCCTCCAATAATATTTAATTTGCACCTTAGAATTCACCACCAAAATATTTGAGATTGTAATATTATTATTTAATTATTTACTTAATTTTTTATATTCGGGTTCTCATATTCTCCCCTCCTAAAAAAAAGTTTCGTCCTCGAAACTAACCTGAGTAAATCATCAGAATAGATGTGGGCACTTCTCGCGCATCCCGTCCTCGCATTCCCAAGTCGCCTCTTCAACTAGATGATTACGCCACAGTACCTTAACCAATTTAATGACCTTTGTATGCAACCTTTTCTCTTTCGAATCCAAAATCTGAACAGGTATCTCCTCATACGAAAAATCCTCTCTAATCTAAAGCGGCTCATAATCTATCACATGCCACGGACTGTGCACATATTTCCTCAGCATAGACACGTGAAACACATTATGCACTCCTGCCAACCTAGGGGGTAAAACAACACGGTACACAACTTCACTAACCTTCTCTAATACCTCAAATGGTCCAATGTATCTAGAACTCAACTTTCCTTCCTTTCCAAACTTGATGACTCCTTTCCATGGTGATACTTTCAAGAATACCATATCCCCCACATGAAACTCTAAATCTCCACTACGATGATCAGCATAACTTTTTTGTTTACTCTGAGAAGACAATAATCTCTCTCTAATGGTGATAATTTTCTGTGTAGCATCCTCCACCAAACCAAGTCCCAACATTTGCCTCTTACCAACCTCATACTAACACAAAGGAGACCTACACTTCCTTCCATACAAAGCCTCATAAGGGGCTACTCCCAAACTAGAATGATAACTATTATTATATGCAAACTCCATAAGCGGCAAATAATCATCCCAATTACCTCTCCACTCCAAAGCACAAGCCCTCAACATATCCTCAAGGGTTTGAATAGTCCTCTCCGATTGCCCATCTGTCTGAGGATGATAAGCTGAACTAAAATTTAACCGAGTACCCATAGCTGATTGTAACGCATCCCAAAACTTAGACACAAAACGAGGGTCCCGATCTGACACTATTGACACTGGTGCCCCATGCAATCTAACAATCTCCTTCACATACAACTGTGCAAATCGAGCTAGAGAATAGGTCATCCGTACTGCAATAAAATGTGCTGACTTGGTTAATCTATCAACAACTACCCAAACTGCATCGTGATTACTACTAGTACGAGGTAATCCGCACACGAAATCCATGGTAATATGATCTCACTTCCACTCTAGTATAAGTAAGGGTTGTAGTTTCCCCGCAGGTTTCTGATGTTCTACTTTACCCTGTTGACACACCAAACACTGAGCCACAAATTTTGCAATATCTCCCTTCATACCATTCCACCAAAAATGTTCATGAAAATCCCGATACATCTTAGTGCTTCCAGGATGAATGCTGTAACTAGAACTATGTGCCTCCGTCATAATCTCCATCCTCAAATCACCACTAGCAGGAACACAAATTCCGCTACGGAATCTAAGTAACCCATCATCACTAACCACAAAGTCTATGTGTTTACCCTCTGTCATCTCTCCTTTAACACGCTCACACTGGGGGCCAATCTCCTGTGCTAAACGAATCTGTTCTCTCAAGGTTGGCTGAACTGTCAATTGACTACAATAAGCCCTATTACCTGGTGTAACAACCTCAAGCCTCAAACGTCTCATGTCTTCCACCAAACAACTCTAAATAGACAAAGCAACTACATCTCCAACTGCGACCTTCCCACTCAAGGCATCTGCAACCACATTTGCCTTCCCTGGATGGTATAAAATATTCACATCATAATCTTTTAGTAACTCAAGCCATCTTCTTTGCCTCAAATTTAGTTCCTTCTATGTGAAAATATACTTCAAACTCTTATGATCAGTGTAAATCTCACATGACTCTCCATACAAATAATGTCGCCAGATCTTAAGAGCGAAAATCACTGTTGCTAACTCCAAGTCGTGCGTAGGATAATTTCTCTCATGTACTTTCAACTGTCGTGATGCATAAGCAATCACCTTCCCATGCTGCATGAGCACACATCCTAAACCCTATCGTGAAGCATCACTATAAATCACAAAACCACCTCCATCTGCAGGTAAGTCAAGGATTGGAGCTGATGTCAATCTCTGTTTAAACTCTTGGAAACTACGCTCACAATCATCATTCCACTCAAACTTTACCCCTTTCCTGGTGAGATTGGTACAAACTGTCTATAATATCCAACAAGCCCTAGAAAGCTACGTACATCTGTCACAGAAGTAGGTCGTGGCCAATCAATAATTGCTATCACCTTCGTGCTATCCATAGATACCCCATCTTTACTCACTACATAGCTCAAAAAGGATACACTGCTCAACCAGAATTCACACTTCTTAAATTTTGCATACAGTCTCTTCTCCCTAAGGATCTAAAATACTACCCTCAAATACTGCTCATGCTCCTCTTTACTCCTCGAATAAATTAGGATGTCATCAATAAACACTACCACAAATTTTATCCAGTTGGGGTTTAAATACTCAGTTCATTAAATCCATGAATGTGGCTGGTGCATTTGTGAGACCAAAAGGTATCACCAAGAACTCATAATGCCCGTAATGGGTTCTAAAAGCAGTCTTAGGAACATCCTCATCCCTTACTTTCAACTAGTGATAGCTTGACCTCAAGTCCATCTTAGAGAATATCTAAGCTCCCTGCAATTGGTCAAATAGGTCATCAATACATGGCAAAGGACACCTATTTCTCATTGTGACTTTGTTCGGTTCCCCATAATCAATTCACAATCTCATAGACCCATCATTCTTCTTCACAAATAACACAGGTGCTCCCCAAGGTGAGACACTAGGCCTAACAAAACTTTTGTCTAGCAACTCATGTAACTGAGTTTGTAACTCCCTCAACTCCAATGGTGCCATTATATAGGGCACTTTAGAAATAAGTGTTGTGTTGGGGACCAAGTTAATGGAAAAATTCTACCTCACGATCTAGACGAAGTCTAGGTAGATCCTTTAGAAAAATATCAACACAATCACTCACTACAGGCAATTCCTCTAACTTCTATTTTGGAAGTTCAGTACTCACCACACAAACTAAATAATCATGACACCCTTTTCTCAACATTTGGTTAGCCTGAAGGGACGAAATAAAACAAATAGAAGACCCTTTCCGATCTCCCTGAAAGAAAAAAAACTCATGTTGCCCCAGCATAGCAAAAACTACTCTATTTCTAAAACAATCAACAGAGATATGATGCTTGGTCAACCAATCCATCCCCAAAATCACATCAAAATCCTTCATCTCTAAAGAAATCAAATCCACTGCAAAAATCCTACCATCCATCTTTATCTCACAAGATCTACAATCATCCCCTAACACTACTGTTTCTCCCAATGCTACTGTCCCACCTAATGGAGTAGACAAGGTAATACAAACATCAAAGGCTCACAAGGAATAGACAATCCGTGTAGATATCTAAGTGCCAACTCTTAACCTTCAAACTGAAATCAAGAAAGATTCAACATAAGCTTAAAAAAAAAACTAACTTAACCATACAATACTAAGGACTATAGGGACTCGGACCTCGTCTAAATGATGAAATGCAAGATATGTAACTCGATAAACCTATAGCTCTGATACCACAATTGTCACACCCCAAATCCGGGTATTACCGGCCGTGGCCCACAGGGACTCAGCCCAAGGCACACGTAAGCCTAACCACTAATCCATAATCACATTGAGCAACTATACAAAAGTCCAATAATAAATACCCAAACTCAATCCAGTGACATGCCACAAGTATAAACGGAAAAACCAACCGTAATCAAAACCATCCAAACTTATGGGATATAAACAACCCACATATCAAAATAATCCTAAATGAATCTCAATAAAAATAAAAAGAAATATGCACAAATTTGACATAACAATCTAAAACAAAATAAATGAATG
>NW_021026086.1:733779-759160 GCF_004153795.1 Camellia sinensis
TCAATCTCCTGAGCTAAACGAATCCATTCTCTCAAGGTCGGCTGAACTGCCAATTAACTACAATAAGCCCTATCACTAGGTGTAACAACCTCAAGCCTGAAATATCTCATGTCTTCAAAAAATTCAGATATGCAATTCAATATGTAATTAATCTACTGTAAAAATTTCAATTCAAAATTCGTCTGTTTGATATGGTTTCTTGATTTTTAAAGTTCGTGATTATGCGCAGAATTTTTTAACTAAGAATAATACCCATTCTTTATACATGAATTTAACTCCTCAAATTTCTTAACAGTATATATATATATACAAAATATATAAACCTACAACCTCCATGAATGAATAAAATAATAATAGAATAAGGATGATGAACAAAGAAAGAAGAGAAGAAAACCTAGGAGGCCACACAGCACAACACACCCAAAGCTCTTCTTCTTGGCTACAACAATAATCTTGATGATTGAAAAACCCCTCTCTTTCCTTCATAAACCCACGACTGCTAGGGCTGCTAGTGTTGTGGAAAACAATTATAACAAGAGTTAGGGTTTGTGTTTATTTTATTTTATACTAGTGGTGGGCACACTTAGGTCAAATAGAAAGATAAATATACAAAATACATTTATAAGTTACATGCAACTCAAATGGTAAGAGCCTAACTTATTAATTTTATGGTATAGAGTTCAAGTCACACCCTCTTCTCTATTTTTTTTTTTTAATAATAAATCTTGCTTCTAAATCAATGACTTTCACCATAAATTTATTTTAGGTTTAAAAATTAATTAAAAGATCCTCCAATAATATTTAATTTGCACCTTAGAATTCACCACCAAAATATTTGAGATTGTAATATTATTATTTAATTATTTACTTAATTTTTTTATATTCGGGTCCTCACAACGTGTCCGTCATCACCAAAGTTGCCTCGGCTCGGGAACTTGGGTACGATTGGGGAAGGCAGCTATGAGCACCCCCTCTCGCCCAATCAAAGATCGGCCTCTACTTACCGTGATATCTTGTTTTGAAAGCATTATGTATTCCTATTCCGGTTATTAGCCTAGAATTACTATGTGATGCACACAGGAAAACAAGTATAGACTAAATTGCTTGAGTCGGAACAAAGCATCGCATTTCCGTTTGTTTGGAAAATAGTTTGAATTTTGCTACTCGTGACTAGGCTAAAATACGGATTTCGATGAATTATCCCAATTCAAACAATCCAACCTTCACCCACAGGCACTCATGCAGTAATATCACATAAGCACATAGCCACATGATAAGCATGTTGTCATGTTAACATTCACACTCATGTGAGATGCTAAAGCATAAATACTTACATCGTACTCCGTGCCAAAACAATGAACTAGTTAGTAATCATGCATGATCCTAATCCATGTTAAGTGCCTAATGCAACGCATACGGAATGCAATTACGATAGGCTTGGCTAATCCTAGGATGACATGTGAAATGCAACCACTTGATGCATGTATTCAAGTTAGATTCGAAATACTTATGCAGTTAGCATGATGCACCGAGCCTAGTGCATACAATACTGGCGAATGATGCAAACATGCGAGCATAAGTATGCTAATTGAAACATGACCTAAAACTAACCAACAAAAGCAGGTAAGTAAAAGGGAGAAAGACATGGGATTGGAAGACATGCACACACTCACGCACGCTTATTACAAAATTGGCCCTCTCGACGGAGGGTCTGAAAGAATAATACAAATCACCTAATTAACTAACTCACAAGCTAATTAATTGTTACAAAAACGAATTAATAACTAGCTACAACTAATTATTACACAACTTAATTAATTAACAAATTAATTAATCAACAACAAATGAAAAACAACAAATAAAGATGCTCCAGCTCTGTTTGAAGAAGAAAGGTATGCATGCTCAATTTCCTCCCCGAAAAGCTCTTCGTTTGCTCTCTTGAGGCTTTGCTGGCAAGGTGTCTTCCAGTGCTTGCTGCTGAAACTAACCAAAACACTGTTGGGGAATGCACCAGTGGCCTGCCGGCCATGAAAGGAGCACTGCCGGCCAATAACAGGGCACTGTCGGCCACTGGTGTGCTGTGACACCAAACTGCAACAAAGCACAAAATAGAGAAAATGGAGGGTCTCCCAAGGGTGTATAAGCACTATGCCACCCCAAATCACCTCAAAACATCAAGGGAGAGGCCTAGTCGGATCCACGACCATCAATCACGCATCCTGATGTATGATGGCTAAAGATCCAACTTGTGCAAATCAATATGAAATTGAATGCACAAATAAAGCAAGTAAAGCCTAGAACTCTATCATGAATCATCAAGAGCTTTGGCGACCGAGAATTGAGACACGTTCCATCACTCGGAGTATGAAGCATCCCTCATTCCTCATGCTCGGATTAACACTTAATCCGAACAATGCAACACATAAGCATGACAATCATGCAATGTAACTACATGGCATACCCGGTACTAGCTTGAACGTGCAATCATGCAATATGATTCTAAGCATGCAAGATGAAGGGTAATGAGCATGCAACAACATGTAATGGAATTAGCATGCGACAACATGCAAATATGGAGCAAGCATACAACAATATGCAAGACAAGAATGCAACAACATGCAAGGGATGGACTTAAACCAAGATGGGTAACTCTCAACTAAGCCCAAATCAGTGGCCAAAGCGATGAATTAAGCTACAAAACACACTCAAGCATGCAAAATGTGAAAGGTTCATCAAAGGGGCTTAAAAGGGCAACTCTCAAAAGTGCCTAAGGAGTGACAAATGTACAAGTGTGACAACACTAGATGCACTGAAATGAGATGATAAATGATGCCAAATCATTTAAACAACACAAGTAAAGCATGCGAAGGTCCTAAGTCATGAAAACTAGCAAAGAACAATACAAAGGAGGCATGCAATTCATGGCATGAACGCATGAACTAAGCATGGACAGAGCTTAATTAGTTCTAAACAAAGACTTAAACATGCTGGAATGAAGGCTCAAATACCTAGGCATGCAAGCATACAAGCTAAACCTTAAACTAGGCAATAATGCACAACACCCAAAGACACTTGAAGCATGAGTGAAGTGGGAATGTGGCAATGCTACATGCTATGAAATGAAGTATTAAGTGACGCCAAATCATCTAGATAGCTCAAGGATAGCACGCATGAATCACCGAAACACAAAGCTTACACGGGCAATTACACTACAGCTATACAAAGCGTGAAGGATATGGACAAGGCAGCCTAAAACAATCCTAGAACACTTCAAAATAAGCATAAAATCATGTTTGAGCAAAGCCAAAATATGCTAGTATGATGAGTCAAAACATCATGCACAAAGGGCTAGTAAACAAGATTTGTTCTACACCTATATGGAGCATGCAAACGATGATCAAACCAACTATGGATAGGGTCATATCATGCCAAATGATGACCAAATACATGCTGAAATGTAAACCAAACAAGCTAAAATGACATGGCAAAGCATGGAATATATGAAGCTAGTTTAGGGGATTTACACTACAAGTGCATCATGCAAGGATGGAGTAACAAAACCAACCCAAAAAAGGTTCATGGCATAGTAAAACATCACCAAAAACCCACTGAAATGGACTCAACACAAGCTAAGCACACATGCTACTTTGATGAGCTATGAATGGAGTTGCACTACACATGCTAGATGCAAGCAAGACATGACCAAACCAGCCTTGGGCGGGGCCAAGGCAGGTCCTAGAAGTCACAAAAAGGGGCCTGGACCAAGCCTCAAAAATGCATAGAGGGATAGTCCTTTGGAAGGCCAAAAATGCAAGCAAAGAGGAACACAAAGAGAGGGGGCCACCCCCTCTGATTAAGGACCTCAAAACCACACCTTTACCACTGAAAATCCACTGGATTTCAGTGGTAGGAAGGCCAAACCAAGGCTAGCTTGGAGGCTCCAAGGTCTGGCTTAAAACAAAGCCAAACAAAGCAAGGAAGGGGGTTACACACCCCTAACAGAAAAATGACCTTAACCAAACTTAAAAAGCACTTAAATACAAGATTTTTTTTCAGTTATAATCAAAGCCTAAATCAATATGCAAAGAGGGCTAAAGCAAGGTGCAAGAAAGTGCAAAAATTGGGGAAATGCTCACCCTTGAAGACCCTCTTCGAAACGAGCAACTTCAGGGGGTGGTAGCTTGCTTTCAGACCTCAAGAAGACCTCCCCTAGAATCTTGGTTCAATGGTGGTGGTGTATCTCTATCTATTGTAGTGTAAAAGTGCAAGAAAATCCAATTTCTAAGCACAAAACTCAAGCAATATAGAGAGAAAGAGAGGTTTTGCTCTTCCAAAACTCTGAACCTCTGTCAAAGAAAGATGGCATCCTCCTTATATAGAAGGATGAAAAGCCAAAGCTTCTTCAAGAAGCTTTGCAAGGCCATCATCCCTACATACACGTGTATGGCGGGGAGCAAACAAAAATTCAGTTGGCTCAAAAGATCTGGAGGAAAACCAGTTGAGATAGGGGGGTGCTGGCCATCATTAATGGCCGGCAGTGGCTCATTGATGGCCGGCAGGGCCTCATCAATGGCCGGCAGGAGCAAAGTCATGGCCAGCAGTGCCAATCCATGGTCGGTAGTGCACCAAAAGGTTCACTATGAAAGGACCTAGCCAAGGTCCAAAAAAGGGGCAGGAAGGATACAGGGTCCGGGAAGCTCGAACCGGTGACGTTCTGCCGTGATAGTCGAGTACTCAACGAGCAATCGAACTAGTTGTTGGGTGTGCCTACAAGCACAACCAAGTCTTGAGGATGGTCAAAAATGGGGTGTCTACACATACTCTCACTGACAACCGTCTCCTCCTTAGAGCCGATCCTCTGGCTTCGCACTTCCATCATTTCTTTGCTGGACTTATCACTCATTACTTTCTCCCATCACTTCGAACATTTTGAGCTTCACCTACATGCCTCCAGCATGCTACGTTTTTCACCTTCTTACTCACACTACGACCACTTGGTCTGGTTTCTTGGTCCATCCCATAGCCAACCTCCAGGTCAGCAGCTGACTCATCCTCCATGTCAGCAGCATCATCTTCTTACAAGATGGTTGGATGTTAGTTTGTTATTACAACTAAATAGGTTGTTGCTGCTTCATGAGTTTGAAATTCTGATATTCGCCTTCACCACACCATAAGATGTGACTATAAGACTATTGGACCAAACCTAAGATCTAAAGCAATTGGTTATGATATGGGTATGACTATATATAATTGTTAAAATATCCAAATTTTCATACAAATTTACTTTTAAAATATAAAATATTTGACCAAATATGTTACATGATTGTGGGACCCCTCACTCATGTGGATCTTGTGAAACTCACACCTATGTGAAACATTTAGTCAAATATTTAATAAAATTTTTGATATTCCTAACATAACCACTACAGGAAATGTTTGTTATAAGGGCATTTATATAAGGGCGTTTTCTTAAACGTCGTCTTTTTTAATATTTAACGGCGTTTTATAAACGTTGCCTTTTGTGCTAATCAAAACGGCACCGTTTAACTAATAGAAAACGCCTCTGAATGTTATCTCTCACACCCTCTCCCTCCCTCCCCTTGAGACTCTCATTCTTTACTCTTCAGTCTCAGAAAGAAGATGCCTCAAATCTCTCGCTCACTCTCTCGCTTCAGCTTGGTGATCCCTTAAATCTCAGAGTGATTTCAGAATAGGAATCGATTGGAATCATCTCGGTGATTTAATTTGTTTACCTATTCCATTTTCATAGAAATCACTGAGAGGTAAACCTATCTACATGAAGCTTCAGAATCAATTTCATTTACTGAGAGGTAAACCTATCTGTATCAAGTCGATCTGCATCAAGCTCAGTGATTTTGATTTCAATTTCAATTTTTTTCTCTTGCTCATTTTCACTCTTCTCTATCACCAGACTCATCTCTCTCTCTCTCTCTCTCCTCTGCCGATCTCATCCACACTCACCGCCGCTGCTGTCTTCGCATTATCGCCTCAGATCGACAGCTGCAGTGGTGGAAGAGGATGGCAGTGGTGGTGCACGTTGAAGAAAAGGACAAGAGACGAGATCTGAAGGATTTCAAACTAATTAAAGCCAGATCTGAAGGTTTCAAAGAACACCTGATCCAAATATGGGGGTTTCGAATTAGATATGTTGGTAAGCTCCTTCGATTTCTCTTTTGATTTTGAATTTCTTATTATTCCTGGAATTCGCACATAGATTCCTCCTAGAAAACATTATGATTTCTAGGTTATTTTCGAACCTCCAATTCCGATATATTCGATATAATCGAGAACGTAATCATTGTTGTTGTTTCGGATTGTCCACAGGAGTTCAGATTGCGGAGAGATCGAATTGCAGTGACCTTGTTTTCATGTAAATTCATTCGGTGTCTCGGGTGTGAATGCGTGGAGTTGAAAGTTCCTGTAGGGGATGAGGACCAAGGTTTGAAAAATGGATGTGAATTTGAGACTGGTGGTGGTAAAGAGAGCAAGGTGAATAGTAGTAGAGATGATCAGTTTGAAATGAATATCAACCAAGTGAGCAATTACAGCTATGGAGAAGCTGAGGCATTGACTGATGATATTGAAGGTAATGCAGTCATTTTGTTTTAAGAGGAAGTTTACCTTACGTTTGTATTTTTTACTTTGTTTAATTCAATTCATTTTGCTTAGTAGATTTTCCCAAATATGGATGTTTGCACTGCTTTTGCAGTTGCGTTTAATGCAAACACCACTCAGAACTATGTTGGTTCTAGAAGTTTTATTCAAGAAACACAAGTGAGTTTCTGAACCTCTTCCTTGCATTTTTAGCTCATCATACTGCTAACAAAGAGTAGGTCTGTATATAATTATTGAAACATCCACTTATCTGCTGCTTTCTCTTGTTTGACTCCTCCTTACATCCAGTCCCTGTATTCTGTAAGATTGACCAGCCAACTCGTTGCAGATACCAGAATGCAGATTGGAGACTTCGCCCTCTCCCTGATGAGATGCTCAGGTACGTGTTTGTTTGTGACCAATGATCCTTACTTTCCTAATTTCTTGCCTGCCTTTTTCAACTTCTTGTTTCTTTTGTTTTATTGTTTTTAGTTAGGAGTTTTTGTTTTGTTTTTGAGATGTGAAGGTACTTTGAATAAGATATGGACAAATGTCTTGTTTGGAACTCCTAATTATTTGTGAGGAAAATAAGTTGGCTATCTTTATTTCTTAAGGGTGGACAATTGAGTGGTAAAAGGTTCTATGTAATAAAAGGTTCCTAAAGTATATAAGATTATCGCACAATCCACTGACCTCGGAGAAGTTACTGCACCCTGCATTCTGCCATGCTACTTTGCCCATTGGTCAACTCAAGGTTCTATGTAATAAAAGGTTCCAAAAGTATATAAGATTATCGTACAATCCACTGACCTCGGAGAAGGTACTGCACCCTGCATTCTGCCATGCTACTTTGCCCATTGGGTTTGAGTTGACATTTTATTTTACTGGACTTTTCCTTATGAATTACACAAGAATTTTGTTTTCTTCAACACAATGAAAATACACAAAAGAACAATCAATAAGAGGAATATAAAATTTTATTCTAGATGCACTAGCAGTGCTTTGAATCTTGCAGTTTTCAAGGTTGGCACTCACACTCTTGCTTCTCAAACTGTGCATTGAGGAAGGATCTTGGGCAGTCTTCATTGTCCCCCATGGTCTTAGAAATTAAATCTGAACCATTTTATGTGAATTGTATGTTGGAATTAAAAAAGATAGCAAGAATATTTAAGTGAGCAATGCTCTCCGTTCATGTTTCAGGGTGTAGGGCATTCAATTTGACAGATTCTGCCCTCTGTATCATAGCAGTTCATGTTTGAGTATTTTTATTTGATTATTTGTGTTAGTCGTTGTGTCGTCCCTAAAGCCAACATATTGACCCTATGGATTAATTTCAAGTTTCAACAGCTCAAAAGAAATGGATTGACAAGTAACATGCGTTTTTTAGTTTATCCAGGCCCGTGTGTCACCCAAATCATCAGACTTATCATATTTTGTTTTTATTAGATATGCCAGAGAAGACACACACTACCTGTTGCATATTTATGATTTAATGAGAATTAGGTTGCTTTCAGCATCCACTGAGTCTGAAAATTCTGATGAACTGCTGGTGGAGGTATGACCTTTATAAGCTATGAACATTCCGTTCGCTATGCATGTATATTGAAAGTACATAAGATATTTTAATAACTATTTCACTTAGCTAATTGAAAGAATAACCTTTTTTAGCAATAAGATGTTTCGTTGTTGCTGCTTTTGATTCTTGGTTATTGTCAGTGATGGTTTCTTCTTGTTCGAAGCAGGGATTTGAAGTGATAGATATAATTTTTGATGTCAAGCACTGCTTACGGGTGCATTTTTCATAGCATATATGCTAAAGAAGAGCAAATTTTCTCTGGCAAGATTCATTTACATCATACTTGTAGTTCTTGTGCTACAAATCTTGACAATAATTATGAATATGCATTGCAGGGATTTGTTGGGATGGCTAAGGATCTTAACGCTATTGTGATTGCTTTCAGAGGCACTCAGGAATGCAGGTTTGAAGACGCTTCTGGCCTTAAATTATTAGTTTTTTTGCTGTCTCTTTGGAGCAATGTTTTCAACTAAGCATTCATCATTCAGATCTCCAGTTAACTACTTCTTGTTCTATTACCAATTATGAGTCCTTCAAGTCTGATTATTCTTCCTCATGTCTTTCATGCATTATTCTGATCTTGGTGGCTTGGATTGTGTAATGTGTCTCATTAAGTTGTTATAAATGTTGATTACATGTCCTAATGTCTCAAGAGAGAGATTTTATAATGTTTCAAGATATACAAAAAGCAATGTTAGTTTTACTTTATTACGGAAATCTTCTTCTTGCCATCAATGGCCATTTGTTCATTACTATTTAAAGAATGAACAACAATGTGTACAGCTTACAGAATTGGATTGAAGACCTGTACTGGAAGCAACTCGACTTAAATTACCCTGGCATGCCTGACGCAATGGTGTGTTGCAATAAACTTTGACTGGATACATGAATAAAAGTATCTTTTTCTTTTTATTAAAAAAAGAAAATAGAAAAATGGTGGGTCAATACTATTCAGTGTGTTTGGTTTGAGTTTTCTGGATTAAGATTTTTGAAAATTGACTTTTTTGATTTTCATGTTTTTTTGTTTTTAGAATATTTTTAAAATTTTAAACATTTTTTTTTACTTTTTTAGATGCACCTTACTTAGATGTATTTAAAAAGTAAAAAATTTGTGAAAAAAATATTTTAAAAAATTAATAAATACACAAAAATATAAAAAAATATACTGAATTCTTGTATTTTTTTTTTTTTGTATTTTTAGTATTTAGTGAATTTTTTTAAAAAAAATTTTACAATTTTTTTACTTTTTAGGTGTATTTTTGTTAGGTATGTCTAAAAAGTAAAGAAATTGCTTAAAATATTAAAAAAATTCAGTAAAAATAAAAAAAAAAACACTAAAAATAAAAAAGTAGTATTTTTTAAAAAATGGAACGAAGTGTTTTTTAATGCCATTTGTGTTTTTTAAGGTGCATCGTGGATTTTGTTTTGCTTACCACAACACAACTGTACGTCCTGGTGTTGTAAATGCTGTTAAAAGGGCGAAGCAATTGTATGGGGACATTGATATTATGGTTACGGGTCATTCAATGGGAGGGGTAAATTTTTTAAAGTTGTTTTCATAAATATTGTACTTTTTAAGTGTATATAGATTAAGTGCATCTAAAAGATAAAAAAAATTGCGTAAAATATTAAAAAATTAACTAAAAACAAAGAAAATGGAAAACAAAAAATTTAATTTCCTAAAAAGTGAACCTAATTTTCTAAAATCAAATATGATAATTTATTTAAATTCTCAAAACTTTTTTTGGAACAAATTTTTTTCTTTGGCGGTTAGGAAGTGATGGTGTTATAGAAGCTGACAAATTTCCTTTTTGTATTACATATTTATTTATTATTTTTTATGGGAACAAACAAGAGTGCTCATAATATGTTGTTTGTATCATTTGTGCCGCTTGCTTTAGACCATATAGTTAAGCAAGCAACGACACACAAATTACTAGCAAAGTGCTAAAGGCTTACACAATGAGTATTTAAGCATAGACCTGCCAACGAATTGGTTTTCATTAGATATTATACATGGTTGGCCACTTCTTATGAAATGTATATGGTTTTTTGGCTTCAGATATATTCACAATGCAATATATATGAAGCAGGACAGAAGAAGGTGGCTTTCAAATATCTAACAGAGAAGGTAATTTGTTTTATCTTAGCATTCTATCAATGATATCTGAAACTTCATATGAAGACATTACTGACTTCAAGAAATTGTTTCTTTAATGGCACAAGTTTCTTTATGTTGCTTCAAGAAACAGTTCAAATGCATGCTTTGGATAGTAAAATTTCATCCCCATGATAGGGAACTCCTCACTTTAGGCAGGGAATTTCACTTCTCTTGTTGTATTGGTCGATTCTAAATAATTGGTAAAAAAGAATCGACCAATACAACAAGAGAAGTGAAGGACGTGAAAAGAGTTTGGAAAAATTGGTCAAACATACAAAATGAAGGAAACCAATCAGAAAATAGAAACTCTGCTGCAAAATGTGGTAAGGTGAACAATTTAGGCAAGCTTTTATAATTTAAAAAAAAAAATCAGTAGAAACGAAGGCATTGTGCAACCAAAATATTCCATGACATTTTATATTTCATTAAGGTGATGTGGAATTCTATCATTGTGATTTGGGGTATATTGATTATGTGTCTGTGGAGGAAATTGGCGGTGTTAGGGTACGATCAAGCTGCTTTTGGTTTTATTTTTTTGGGCTTTTTCCTTACGTCTCTTCATCTTCTTCTTCCCCAACATGATCTTTATATCTAATAAATAATAGGTCACCATTGTGAGAAATGAAGAAAGTGGAAACTCTGTATGCACTGTGGTCCTATGAGGAAGTGCTGATAGTATATTAGATGACCTTGAAAGAGCAGTTGATGATGGTGTGAATACATACAAGGTAATTCTGTCCAACACATCAACGATACTTGTTTTAGGTAGGTCATCTTTTATAAAAAGTATTGCATCAGTTTCTACTGAACCTTAAGAAGCTAATCTGAATGTGGCTTTATGCATCTTTGTGCTAGGCAATGTGCAGGGACAGTTGTACAGTACCTGGAGCTGCAGCTACTGAAATTGAGTTGGCTAGAAGACTGAAGGAGTTTTCTTTTAAGGAAACAGGGTACGTAGTTTCCTCTCTCTCCATAAATAGATAGATATGATGCATGGGTATATTATGAGATATGCCATGTTGAGATATGTTATGCTATATATATTGTGATGTGATGCACGGGCGAGAATGCTTGTGATGCTTATGCCTAGGTAAGTTTGCGGTTATGTGTGGATCTGCCTTAGGCATTGGGGGGGGGCTGATGAGATGTGGGAGTGCCTAATTTAATGTTCTCCTGCACTTCGGGGTTGGGTGAAGTGTCTATATCCTTTTAGCATGTCCAACATGCTACATCACTTTTGTGAGATCTGTGTAACATTATGGCAGATGATTACGGTATCTTGGGGAGGTTCCAGAGAAGAAGCTTGAATTCTGTTTTGATCATGTTTGTCAAAAATGTGCTTCTTCTTAGTTGATACTCATCTTACAGGCTTATTCAACACATATTAGTTTCATGTCCACCCCCATTTATCATGTGAGACAACTATTTTTGTGGTTGGATGTGATGATTGTGAGAGAAAAAATGAAATAATTATGGGTTTGATGTGACATTTTGTCTTATTAGCTATTTTAACCTATTTTATCTTTTTGTAAACTTTAGTCCAAAAAGCCAAAAAATAGCCTTTGCCAATGTATCAACTTTTTGGTGTATGGTCTATTGGCTATGAACTTGGAGGGACTTTTAACTAGTATCTGTCAGCTTTTTGTGTTTAAATTTTCATACTAAAGTAATATACATATATTAACGTGGTTATTGTGATCCAACCTTATCTTTTTTGGTTATATTCTTTGTATGCCTGAAGTATTTGTCCAATGTATTTTGAAGCTGAGGCAAGGTCTGACTTGTGCTGGCCTTTAACACTAACATACCCTGCCTGAGTTGTTCTGAAAATACACGGCAGGAAACGCGGGTGTTACTTAGATAAGGGATCAGTATGCACGCCATGCTAAAACTTTGACTCATTATATGTGTTTCAAACTATTTTGCTCTTTATAGGTTTTTTGCTCTTAAATATGTTGCAGATGCTGCTTGCATTGTGCTACAGGTAGATCAGGTAAGCCAGTAACTACTAGTTTCATGGTTTACTTTTCCCTTCATTAATATTTCTCACTTTTGTGTTTCTTTTTCTAAGTTTTATCTTCTTCTTTTTCTTCCCTGTATTATAATCCAATTTATGTATTTGTAATATGTTCCAATTTCAATTTTTTACTAACTTATCATTTAATTTTCCATTTTCAAGTGATGTTTGTTTAAGTTTTAATAGACTTACTGACATAATATTTAGCATCAGGTAAGTTCACCAAAATCACGAAATTAATTGTAATTTGGTCATGCAAAGTATTATTTGAAAAAAAAAATTATAAAAAGGAAACTTTTATTGTCATACTAAAATTATATATATATATATATGTGTGTGTGTGTGTGTGTGTGTGTGTGTGTAAAAATAAAATACTATACCTGCATGAGCAAGTGTATATATTTGAAGACTGAGTAATTTAATTTTGCCTTGGTCCACTCTTTGTATTTTGTACACTGTTTACATATTGTGAACATGCTCATACTGGACATTTTTTTTCTTAGTAGCTGTGATTTGTTTTGCTAGTATGCAATGCACACTTTTGGTGATAGGAGGCAACCTATTAAGTACTGTTATACTATCTCTTTGCCATTGGATACACCCTCTCTATATATAGTGTTGGTAAGAATAATTAGTTTATTGTTCTTTAACCTTGCGGTGATATATGACTAGCCAGTCATGATATATGTTCATGCTAGCCTCTTTTTTTACTATATTTTTTCCCTCTATTTCTCCTTCTACAATGACCACCATATTTTTTTACTATATTTTTTCCCTTTATTGAATCATCAACAAATTTTAACTAGTAGATTACTTGAATTCGTAACTCAGTTGCCTGATACAAGAATTCTGTCTAAATTCTTCGCAGAAACACTTCCTCGGTATATCAACCGGACGTGATCTGCTGTCTGCTAGAGGTTCAAATTGGGATGATGAATGGCATTCAGGTTTGCAATTTCTCAATAGCGTTTTTATTTTTATTTTTTCTAACATCTGAAACATGCCTTTTAAGTAGTTTAAGATGCACTACCATGGAAAGTTGAATGAACTGTGAGGGAAAGAAAAGGTGGTAGTACAAAGTTGTGGCCTAGCAGTTGGTAGGTAGCATAGTGCTAGAGTTCAGTGTTGGAAAATCAGAAAATTGTGTCACTGGCAGTTTCTCTGGTATTTCAGTTCTCTTGCTGAGCTTTATGTTGAAGTTTCAGGTAACTATTTTCTACTATGGGTACCTCTATAGATGCAAAAGGTCGGAAAAATGGATCTAAACCAGAAGCAAGAATAGTTTCTTTTGGAAGCTATACTCTTAATTGGTCAGAAAAATGAACCTAAACCAAAAGCAAGAATAGTTTCTTTTGGAAGCTACGCTCTTATCTCTAATCAACTAAATATGCCCGTTGACGTATGAAAGTTATTAACTGGAGCTTCTGTTAGAGTTTTAATTAGACTTCTTCTTTTTCTTCTGTTTTTTTTTTTTTCTACTTTTCCTGACTTGTTGAGAATGAAGAGGGCTCAGTAAAATTTTCATTGGTTGGGCAAAGTGGAAGGAGATTCTAATACTATATTTATACAATAAAGAGATGTGTTTTCATATCAACCATGAAATGATTAATATTGTAAGAACGCCTCAAGATACTCCAACATATATTTCAATTCCCCGATTAAATGATGTAATTGTTGTGTGTGGGGAAACCTTGGAGGTGGAGATGGGGGTTTGTTACTTTCTTTTTTTGTTTATGTATAGGGTCCTGAATTAGTTAAGAGGCAATCACTCTTGTTATCTTCCTCTGTTGAGAGAAGTTCTACCTTATGGCACTTTTTGTTGTCAAAATTATCTTTTGATCATTTTTTTGCAGATGTTTACATCACAAAGATGTTTCAGCTACTGCTAGCTGCTTATTCAACAATAAGCATTCAAGATGCTTCTCTCTTCTTGGGAATGAACGAGGATGATGCTACAAACTGTAAGTTTCTAGTCTTTCTTGTGTTTTGCCTTGCAACAGCAGTACTTATCTGAATCAGAATTGTATTTTATGGGGTACACGGTGAAATATAGGCCTTGTTTGGTTTGTGTTTTCAGATATTATTTTAAAAATAATTTTCTGCAGGGAGTTTAGAAAATTTAAAAATTTTTTTGGTTGTATATTTTGAAAGGAAAATGAGTCGGAGCACTAATTAGTGCCACCACTAATGATGTGGCATTGGGTACAGTGTTGTTGTGTCTGTTTTTTTTTTTTTTTTTTTAAATGGATGCCACATCATTAGTGGTTGTTTTAGAGCACCACTTTTAGTGGTCTCTATCATTGCCCATTTTGAAAATAGTTATAGAGTTTTGGATGATTTAGAAAATTTAATAATTTGTTTTCTTTAGGCAGGTTTGTTCCAATTTGCTCATAGTAGCTTTAGGCATCTTTTTCTTTTCCTTTTACGTTATTTTGTATAATTTTTACTTTCTATAATTTATTTCTTTTTAATCAAAGTATAGGAATTTAGTTGGATTTGCATCTTTTATTGAATTGGGCTTGTACACTTGTTTAAATGGGTATTTCAAGCTTCAATAATCTTGTATTCTCTTTCCTGTTTTTTTACGGGTTTTGTAGCCTCTTGCCTAGATTTGAGTTCATGAATACTCTCTCTTGTGTGAAATTGATCATACGTTGAAGAAATTTTTTTAGAAAGAATGGTGTTTTGCTGAATTGGAGAGCATCAGGTGGTGCCATCAATTATTTTTTTTATTGTCAATTAAAGGTCTAGATTTGTTCATCATAAACCTGTTCAACATTGGCCCAGATTTTTGGTTTGATTCAAATTTGAATAGCGTTTTTATTTTTATTTTTTCTTTATATGTATTTAGTGCTTCTTGGTATGTGATAAAATCTTCTTGTTAGTGTTTCTTCAAGTTTTAAGTACTATTTATAAGTATTGGGTACAAATTCTTCAATTTGTGTTTATTTTGGTGAATCTCATTACAGTTTAATGTTATGATGCAGGCATGTAGACCAGTGAAGACTACAACTTTAATGCTAAGACATTGATTTTTGGATATATGTTAGTTTGTGGTTAATGTTAAGACATGATTTTTGGATATGTGTTAGTTTGTGGTTAACGTTAAAACATGATTTTTGAATTTTGGATATGTTAATTTTGTGGGTAATGGTGACTGGATATTAATTGAATGGGAAAGTGAATTAGTGCTTCATTACAACTATTTGAATGGGAGTTGTTATTTTATATTAGTGCTATTACATATATTTTTTTAGTTCAATCAAATAAAATTAGTACAATTTTCAAAAAAAAAAAGGATATGACGGCATTTTTAGAAATGCTTTTTAAACCTTACATACGAACGGTCATATTTGTTTAAAAAAGATATGACGGCGTTTTTTCAAAAACGTCGCTAAATATCATCAGTGATGTTAGTGCGTGTTTAGGAGGACATTTGGCACAACGTTTTTAAAACGCCATAAAGCTATAGCGACGGCGACGTCCTCGGCGTTTGGTGCTAAGCGACACAAAAAGAATTGGCGGCGTTTTTGACACTTTTAGCGTTTTTGACACTTTTTGACATTTGGCACGGCGTTTTTAAACGCCACTAAAAGCTGAATTTCCTGCAGTGAACTCTTTAAAATAACGTGGCTGCGAGGCATTTTTAGTACTTATAAATTACAATTATAATCGTTATATTTTTAAATAAAATGAGAATATTAAATTCATCCTTTTATATACTTTTCATTGGTTTACATATCACTACTATGTACATATATAATAACTAGACTGTTACAGATAATTGTAATATTTCGCTGATTGTATGTTGTCTGGTTATGAGAGACGAGTCACCGCAATTATAGCTGACCTGCAAGGTTATGATTTTGTAATTGAGTAATGCTAGAGATCCAAATAATTTACAAAATATTTTATTAAATTTTTTACATAGGTATAGGATTCACACCCACACATCCATATAAGAGATTTGATAAAATATTTAATAAATTATTTAGGATTGATAACATTTTCTTTTGCAGTTATATCATAATATTATTGCTGCTTCTGCATCTTTTGTTAATGAAGGATTCTCACTCTGTCTCTCTCTTTTGTTGGGTATACCTCCTTATTGAAATGTGGGACCCAATTGGTTTGTTAAAGAATTTTAATTTGGCTTGGTTTAGGTATAATATATTATTATATATTATATTTGTGGAGACCCAATTCAATTTGAATACAATTAGGATTTGATTACAAAACCTAAGATTTAATTATATATATATATATATATATGTGGCGTGGTTTTTGGTGTATTATAGTTTCGGACTTGGTGAACTAATAGCAGTGTTTTTCATCAAGTTCGGTGGGCTTTTGTTCCTAAAGCACTGTTTGAAGTTTTGGTTGACAATTTCGGCATTGAAGAAGTTGATTTGGTGAAGTTTTTTTGGGTCTTCTTCAACTCTGGTTCTAAAGATTTTGGTTCATCTATTTGGTGAGGTCTTTCCTCTTGTTTATTTGTGATTATTTGGAATTCACCTAAGGGTGGTTTTGTGAGACCATTCATGTCTCGTTTGTAATCGTTTGAAAACCTTTTGATTGATAGTGGAATTGAATTTCAATCCCGTGGACGTCCTCACATTGAGGGAACCACGTAAAATTCTTGTGTTGCTTTTGATTTAATTTTTTTGACATTAATTTTTATTCCCATTGATTGATTTACTTATGGAAAATCTTATATTTTCTCTAACAACTAGTATCAGAGCTTACGATTTATTGGGGTTTATTTATTTGTGTAAATCAATGGAGGGGAATGTGGGTCGTATGTCTAGCTTCAATGGAAGCAATTGGGTAACTTGGAAAACTAAAATGGAGGACCTATTATTTTGTAAAGATTTGTATGGACCCATTGAGGGTGATAGTGGCAAACCCGAGGGTATGAAAGATGATGAATGGAATAGGCTTAATCGAAAAGCCGTTGGTGTTATCCGTCAATGGATTGATGACAGTGTGTTTCATCATGTTGCTACTGAAACTTCAGCACATGATTTATGGAAAAAATTAGAGAGCCTTTATGATAGAAAATCAGCCACAAATAAAGCCTTTTTGTTTCGTAAGTTGGTTAATTTAAAATATAAAGAGGGCAACCCTATTCTTGAACATCTGAATGAAATAAAGAGTATTGTTAACCAACTTGCTTCTATGAAAATTATTTTTGATGATGAGTTGCAGGCTTTGATGCTACTGAGTTCTTTGCCCGAAAGTTGGGAGACTTTGGTTGTGACCGTCAGTAATTCAGCGCCCGATGGAGTTGTCACAATGGGCCAAGTCACTAGTAGCCTGTTGAATGAAGAAACTAGAAGAAAATCAGCAGGTTCCTCTCATTCGGAAGCATTCGTTGTGAGAGGCCGAAGCAAAACAAGGGGGAGGAGTAAGACTCCTCATGGTCGTGATCAAAGCCGTGACAAATCAAAAGATGGTTCTTTTTCAAAGAAAGACATTGAGTGCTATTATTGCCATGAGAAAGGGCACATGAAGCGAGAATGCCGAAAGCTCAAGAACAAGGAGAAAAAGCGTGACAAAAGTGTGGACAAGAACCAAGAAGACACAACGGCAGTTACTACCAACGGTGATCTCATGGTCGTTTGTGAAGATGATTGTATCAATTTTGGTGTTGTTGATAATATTTGGACCCTTGGGTCAATATTGAGAAAAATGGGGAAAATGTCATGTTTGTATATATTTGGGTCATTAGTGTAATTAATGACATTTATTATGGAATTATGAAATTGAGTTGGAAATAATGAAATTGACATAATATGGGGTGGAATGGTGGAGTTGGATTTATTAATCACTCACCTTTGAAAATTGTTGATAAATTATCTGTTGAGGTAATTATTTTCTGTTTAGAAATAATTGTTTTAGGCTATCGGTGGAGGATAGTCTTGATTGTTGTAGACAATGCATGACGATTAGGCAAACTAAAACTAATCAAATTTCTTTTTGCTAAGTTTTTATCTCTTCTTTTTCTTCCCTGTATTAAATCCAATTTATGTATTTGTAATATGTTCCAATTTCATTTTTTACTAACTTATCATTTTATTTCCATTTTCAAGTGATGTTTTGTTTAAGTTTTAATAGACTTACTGACATAATATTTAGCATCAGGTAAGTTCACCAAATCCGAAATTAAATTGTAATTTGGTCATGCAAAGTATTATTTGAAAAAAAAAATTATAAAAAGAAACTTTTATTGTCATACTAAAATATTATATATATATATACTGTGTGTGTGTGTGTGGTGTGTGTGTGTGTGTAAAAATAAATACTATACCTGCATTGAGCAAGTGTATATATTTGAAGACTGAGTAATTTAATTTTGCCTTGGTCCACTCTTGTATTTTGTACACTGTTTACATATTGTGAAATGCCTCATACTGGACATTTTTTTTCTTAGTAGCTGTGATTTGTTTTGCTAGTATGCAATGCACACTTTGGTGATAGGAGGCAACCTATTAAGTACTGTTATACTATCTCTTTGCCATTGGATACACCCTCTCTATATATAGTGTTGGTAAGAATAATTAGTTTATTGTTCTTAACCTTGCGGTGATATATGACTAGCCAGTCATGATATATGTTCATGCTAGCCTCTTTTTTTTCTATATTTTTTTCCTCTATTTCTCCTTCTACAATGACCACCAATATTTTTTTACTATATTTTTTCCCTTTATTGAATCATCAACAAATTTTTAACTAGTAGATTACTTGAATTCGTAACTCAGTTGCCTGATAAAGAATTCTGTCTAAATTCTTCGCAGAAACACTTCCTCGGTAATATCACGCGGACGTGACTGCTGTCTGCTAGAGGTTCAAATTGGGATGATGAATGGCATTCAGGTTTGCAATTTCTCTAGCGTTTTTATTTTTTATTTTCTAACATCTGAAACATGCCTTTTAAGTAGTTTAAGATGCACTACCATGGAAAGTTGAATGAACTGTGGGGAAAGAAAAGGTGGTAGTACAAAGTTGTGGCCTAAGCAGTTGGTTAGGTAGCATAGTGCTAGAGTTCAGTGTTGGAAAATCAGAAAATTTGTGTCACTGGCAGTTTCTCTGGTATTTCAGTTCTCTGCTGAGCTTTATGTTGAAGTTTCAGGTAACTATTTTCTACTATGGGTACCTCTATAGATGCAAAAGGTCGGAAAATGGATCTAAACCAGAAGCAAGAATAGTTTCTTTTGGAAGCTATACTCTTAATTGGTCAGAAAAATGAACCTAACCAAAAGCAAGAATAGGTTTCTTTGGAAGCTACGCTCTTATCTCTAATCAACTTAAATATGCCCGTTGACGTATGAAAGTTATTAACTGGAGCTTCTGTTAGAGTTTTAATTAGACTTCTTCTTTTTCTTCTGTTTTTTTTTTTTTCTACTTTTTCCTGACTTGTTGAGAATGAAGAGGGCTCAGTAAAATTTTCATTGGTTGGGCAAAGTGGAAGGAGATTCTAATACTATATTTATACAATAAAGAGATGTGTTTTCATATTCAACCATGAAATGATTAATATTGTAAGAACGCCTCAAGATACTCAACATATATTTCAATTCCCGATTAAATGATGTAATTGTTGGTGTGTAGGGAAACCTTGGAGGTGGAGATGGGGGTTTGTTACTTTCTTTTTTTGTTTATGTATAGGGTCCTGAATTAGTTAAGAGGCAATCACTCTTGTTATCTTCCTCTGTTGAGAGAGAAGTTCTACCTTATGGCACTTTTTGTTGTCAAAATTATCTTTTGATCATTTTTTTGCAGATGTTTAAATCACAAAGATGTTTCAGCTACTGCTAGCTGCTTATTCAACAATAAGCATTCAAGATGCTTCTCTCTCTTGGGAATGAACGAGGATGATGCTACAAACTGTAAGTTTCTAGTCTTTCTTGTGTTTTGCCTTGCAACAGCAGTACTTATCTGAATCAGAATTGTATTTTTGGGGTACAGCGGTGAAATATAGGCCTTGTTTGGTTTGTGTTTTCAAGATATTATTTTAAAAATAATTTTCTGCAGGGAGTTTAGAAAATTTAAAAATTTTTTTGGTTGTATATTTTGAAAGGAAAATGACGTCGGAGCACTAATTAGTGCCACCACTAATGATGTGGCATGGGTACAGTGTTGTTGTGTGCCTGTTTTTTTTTTTTTTTTTTTAAATGGATGCCACATCATTAGTGGTTGTTTTAGAGCACACTTTTAGTGGTCTCTATCATTGCCATTTTGAAAAATAGTTATAGAGTTTTGGATGATTTAGAAAATTTAATAATTTGTTTTCTTTAGGCAGGTTTGTTCCAATTTGCTCATAGTAGCTTTAGGCATCTTTTTCTTTTCCTTTTACGTTATTTTGTATAATTTTTACTTTCTATAATTTATTTCTTTTTATCAAAGTATAGGAATTTTAGTTGGATTTGATCTTTTATTGAATTGGGCTTGTACACTTGTTTAAATGGGTATTTCAAGCTTCAATAATCTTGTATTCTCTTTCCTGTTTTTTTACCGGGTTTTGTAGCCTCTTGCCTAGATTTGAGTTCATGAATACTCTCTCTTGTGTGAAATTGATCATACGTTGAAGAAATTTTTTTAGAAAGAATGGTGTTTTGCTGAATTGGAGAGCATCAGGTGGTGCCATCAATTATTTTTTTTATTGTCAATTAAAGGTCTAGATTTGTTCATCATAAACCTGTTCAACATTGGCCCAGTTTTTTGGTTTGATTCAAATTTGAATAGCGTTTTTATTTTTATTTTTCTTTATATGTATTTAGTGCTTCTTGGTATGTGATAAAATCTTCTTGTTAGTGTTTCTTCAAGTTTTAAGTACTATTTATAAGTATTGGGTACAAATTCTTCAATTTGTGTTTATTTTGTGAATCTCATTACAGTTTAATGTTATGATGCAGGCATGTAGACCAGTGAAGACTACAACTTTAATGCTAAGAACATTGATTTTTGGATATATGTTAGTTTGTGGGTTAATGTTAAGACATGATTTTTGGATATGTGTTAGTTGTGGTTAACGTTAAAACATGATTTTTGAATTTTGGATATGTTAATTTTGTGGGTAATGGTGACTGGATATTAATTGAATGGGAAAGTGAATTAGTGCTTCATTACAACTATTTGAATGGGAGTTGTTATTTTATATTAGTGCTATTACATATATTTTTTTAGTTCAATCAAATAAAATTAGTACAATTTTTCAAAAAAAAAAAAGGATATGACGGCATTTTTAGAAATGCTTTTTTAAACCTTACATACGAACGGTCATATTTGTTTAAAAAAGATATGACGGCGTTTTTTCAAAAACGTCGCTAAATATCATCAGTGATGTTAGTGCGTGTTTAGGAGGACATTTGGCACAACGTTTTTAAAACGCCATAAAGCTATAGCGACGGCGACGTCCTCTGGCGTTTGTGGCTAAGCGACACAAAAAGAATTGGCGGCGTTTTTGACACTTTTAGCGTTTTTGACACTTTTTGACATTTGGCACGGCGTTTTTAAACGCCACTAAAAGCTGAATTTCCTGCAGTGAACTCTTTAAAATAACGTGGCTCGAGAGGCATTTTTAGTACTTATAAATTACAATTATAATCGTTATATTTTTAAATAAAATGAGAATATTAAATTCATCCTTTTATATACTTTTCATTGGTTTTTACATATCACTACTATGTACATATATAATAACTAGACTGTTACAGATAATTGTAATATTTCGCTGATTGTATGTTGTCTGGTTATGAGAGACGAGTCACCGCAATTATAGCTGACCGTGCAAGGTTATGATTTTGTAATTGAGTAATGCTAGAGATCCAAATAATTTACAAAATATTTTATTAAATTTTTTACCATAGGTATAGGATTCACACCCACACATCCATATAAGAGATTTGATAAAATATTTAATAAATTATTTAGGATTGATAACATTTTCTTTTGCAGTTATATCATATATTATTGCTGCTTCTGCATCTTTTGTTAATGAAGGATTCTCACTCTGTCTCTCTCTTTTGTTGGGTATACCTCCTTATTGAAATGTGGGACCCAATTGGTTTGTTAAAGAATTTTAATTTGGCTTGGTTTAGGTATAATATATTATTATATATTATATTTGTGGAGAACCCAATTCAATTTGAATACAATTAGGATTTGATTACAAAACCTAAGATTTAATTATATATATATATATATATATTGTGGCGTGGTTTTTGGTGTATTATAGTTTCGGACTTGGTGAACTAATAGCAGTGTTTTTCATCAAGTTCGGTGGGCTTTTTCCTAAAGCACTGTTTGAAGTTTTGGTTGACAATTTCGGCATTGAAGAAGTTGATTTGGTGAAGTTTTTTTGGGTCTTCTTCAACTCTGGTTCTAAAGATTTTGGTTCATTCATTTGGTGAGGTCTTTCCTCTTGTTTATTTGTGATTATTTGGAATTCACCTAAGGGTGATTTTGTGAGACCATTAGTGTCTCGTTTGTAATCGTTTGGAGCTTATTTGGTTGATAGTGGAATCGGATTTCGATCCGTAGACGTACCTTACATTGAGGAAACCACGTAAAATTCTTGTGTTGTCTTTGATTTAATTTTTCCGCATTAGTTTTTATTCCCATTGATTGATTTACTTGTGGGGATCATATATTTTCCCTAACAACTGGTATCAAAGCTTACGGTCTATTTGAGTTTATTTATTTGTGTAAATCAATGGAGGGGAATGTGGGTCGTATGTCTAGCTTCAATGGAAGCAATTGGTAACTTGGAAAACTAAAATGGAGGACCTATTATTTTGTAAAGATTTGTATGGACCCATTGAGGGTGATAGTGGCAAACCCGAGGGTATGAAAGATGATGAATGGAATAGGCTTAACCGAAAAGTCGTTGGTGTTATCCGTCAATGGATTGATGACAGTGTGTTTCATCATGTTGCTACTGAAACTTCAGCACATGATTTATGGAAAATTTAGAGGGCCTTTATGATAGGAAATCAGCCACAAATAAAGCTTTTCTGTTTCGTAAGTTGGTTAATTTAAAATATAAAGAGGGCAGCCCTATTCCAGAACATCTGAATGAAATAAAGAGTATTGTTAACCAACTTGCTTCTATGAAAATTGTTTTTGATGATGAGTTGCAGGCTTTGATGTTACTTAGTTCTTTGCCCGAAAGTTGGGAGACTTTGGTTGTGACGGTTAGTAATTCGGCACCTGATGGAGTTGTCACAATGGGCCAAGTCACTAGTAGCTTGTTTGAATGAAGAAACTAGAAGAAAAATCAGCGGATTCCTCTCATTCGGAAGCATTCGTTGTGAGAGGCCGAAGCAAAACAAGGGGGAGGAGTAAGACTCCTCATGGTCGTGATCAAAGCCGTGACAAATCAAAAGATGGTTCTTTTTCAAAGAAAGACATTGAGTGCTATTATTGCCATGAGAAAGGGCACATGAAGCGAGAATGCCGAAAGCTCAAGATAAGGAGAAAAGGTGTGACAAAAGTGTGGATAGAAGCAAGAAGACACAACGGAAGTTACTACCGATGATCTCATGGTCGTTTGTGAAGATGATTGTATCAATTTTGTGGGCCAAGAGAGCAATTGGGTGATTGATTCGGTGCTTCTTTTCATGTGACTTCTCGAGTTGATTTCTTCACTACCTACATCGAAGGAAGATTATGGTTTTGTTCGAATGGGTAATGAAGGTTTGTCCAAGATTATTGGTATGGGTGATGTTTACTTGGAAACAAATTTGGGCTGCAAATTGTGGCTTAAAGATGTGAGGCATGTTCCCGACATTTACCTCATTTAATCTCTACCGGGAAGCTAGATGATGAAGGCTACAACAACAAATTTGGTGATGGAATATGGAAGCTCACAAAGGGTTCCTTGGTGGTGGCTATGTATAAGAAGACTCATACACTTTATTCGATGCAAGGAAAAATTTGTAAAGGTATTGTCAATGCACTTCAAGATGATACTTCTACCGAATTGTGGCACAAGTAGCTTGGCCACATGAGTGAAAAGGGGCTGCAAGTTTTGTTCAAGAAAGAGCTTCTACCCGGTTTGAAAGGTACACATCTTAAACTTGTGTTCATTGTTTTGCGGGTAAACAACATAGAGTTTTCTTTTCATAAGAATGTTGCTTCTAGAAAGAAAATGTTATGGAGCTGATTCATTCGGATGTTTGTGGTCCTTTAAAAGCTAGAACACATGGCGGTGCACTTTATTTTGTTACTTTCATTGATGATTATTCAAGGAAGGTTTGGGCTTTTCTACTAAAAACTAAAGATCAAGTTCTAGAAGTATTTAAGCATTTTCAGACCATGGTTAATGAGAAACAGGGCAAGAAATTGAAGTGCATCCGATCAGACAATGGTGGTGAATACATTGGGCCATTTGATGAGTATTGTCGCACCAAGGTATTCGGCCAAAAGACGTTAAGAAAGACTCCTCAACAAAATGGCGTTGCAGAGAGGATGAACCGCACAATTGTGGAAAGAACAAGGTGTTTGCTTTCACAAGCTAAATTGCCGAGATCCTTTTGGGGTGAGGCATTGAAGACGGCGGTTGACGTGATCAATTTGTCTCCTTCCTATCTCTTTGAATGGTGATGTTCCAGAAAGAGTTTGGACCGGTAAAGATGTATCTTATGAGCACTTGAGAGTGTTTGGTTGCCGAGCTTTTGTTCACATTCCAAAGGATGAGAGGTCCAAGCTTGATAGTAAGTCAAGACAATGTATTTTTCTTGGCTATGGGCGTGATGAATTTGGGTATAGATTATGGGATACGGTCGACAAGAAAGTCATTCGAAGCCGTGATGTTGTGTTTCTTGAAGACCAAACAATTGAAGACTTTGGCAAAGGTGATCAACGCGGAGCCAAAACATAGTGATCTCATTGACATGGATTCATCTCCTTCATCTTCAGTTGATGATGAAAACGGGGGAGATGTGCAGCCACCTATTGAAGAAGTGAAGGATGATGCTAATCCTAATGAAGTTGAGCCAGAAATTAAGGA
>NW_021026086.1:759185-778693 GCF_004153795.1 Camellia sinensis
CATACCAGATATACATACATACAAGTTAGGGATTCAATCCCTATGCCATAACTGTACAGTAGGAGTCTATAACATCTATTACAAAGTCAGAAATTGAGGAAGAGCATCCAACTCAAGAACTGCCACCACAACTTGAGTTAAGAAAATCTACAAGGGACCGACAACCTTCAAGAAAGTATCCTCCCAATGAATTTGTGTTGATTTCTGATCAAGTGGAGCCTGAGAGCTACCAAGAAGCAATTGAACATGCAAAGAAAGGTGATTGGAAAAAGGCCATGAAAGAGGAGATGAACTCCTTACTTGAAAATCACACCTATGACTTAGTGAAGTTGCCTAAGGGGAGGAAAATTCTGAAAAATAAGTGGGTCTTCAAATCGAAGAATGATGGCAAGAATCTGAGGTACAAGGCACGTCTTGTTGTGAAAGGCTTTGGGCAAAAGAAAGGCATTGACTTTGACGAGATTTTCTCACCTGTTGTAAAGATGTCTTCTATTCGGGTTGTACTTGGCATGGCTGCAAGTATGAACCTTGAAGTTGAACAACTTGATGTGAAGACCGCATTTCTTCATGGTGATCTTGAAGAAGAAATTTACACGGAGCAACCAGAAGGTTTTGTGGAGAAAGGGAAAAAGAAATTTGTTTACAAATTGAAGAAAAGTTTGTATGGCCTCAAGCAAGCCTCGCAGCAATGGTACAAAAAATTTGACTCTTTCATGATGAATAATAGTTTTTCTAAAACCACTTCGGACCATTGTGTGTTTGTGAAAAATTTTCCGGATGGTAAATTTATTATTCTTTTGCTTTATGTTGATGACATGTTGATTGTGGGTCAAGATTCTACCATGATTAATAGGTTGAAATTGGAGTTGAGCAAGTCTTTTGCTATGAAAGATTTGGGACCGGCAAAGCAAATACTTGGTATGAAAATTGTTCGTGATCGCAAAAAGGGGCTGATTTGGTTGTCTCAAGAGAGCTACATTGAGAAAGTTCTTGAGAGGTTCAATATGGATAAAGCAAAGTCGGTTGGTTGTCCACTTGCGGGTCACTTCAAGCTTAGTTCGAATCAATGTTCTACAAGTGAGAAAGGCAAAGAAGAGATATTGAAAGTTCCTTATGCTTCATCAGTTGGTTCTTTGATGTACGCTATGGTTTGTACAAGACCGGATATTGCTCACGCCGTTGGTGCGGTGAGTCGGTTTCTCTCTAATCTGGGTAAAGAACATTGGGCAGCAGTAAAATGGATTTTAAGGTATCTTCGAGGAACTTCGAAGGTGTGTTTGTGTTTTGGGGATGGTAAGCCGATGCTTGATGGGTTCATAGATTCTGACATGGCCGGTGATATTGATTATAGGAAATCTACTTCGGGGTATTTGATGACTTTTGCAGGGGGAGTTGTGGCATGATAATCTAAATTACAAAAATGTGTTGCTCTCTCAACTACCGAAGCTAAATTTATTACCATTACGGAAGCTTGCAAAGAAGAGTTATGGTTGAAGAAATTTTTGCAAGAGTTGGGTTTAAAGCAAGAAAAGTATGTGCTTTATTGCGATAGTCAAAGTGCTATTCACTTGAGTAAAAATTCTACTTTTCATTCGAGATCGAAACACATTGATGTGAGATACCATTGGATTCATGATGTGTTAGATTCGAAGTTATTACAACTCAAAAAGGCTCACACAGATGATAATATTTCAGATATGTTGACAAAGAGTTTGTCGAGGGACAAACATTTGAAGTGTCGAACTTTGGCGGGTATGGTTGATGTCTCCACCTAAGTCGGTAGGGGGAGAATTGTTGGGTATACCTCCTTATTGGAGTGTGGGACCCAATTGGTTTGTTAAAGAATTTTAATTTGGCTTGGTTTAGGTATAATATATTATTATATATTATATTTGTGGAGACCCAATTCAATTTGAATACAATTAGGGTTTGATTACAAAACCTAAGATTTAATTATATATATATATATATATATGTGGCGTGGTTTTTGGTGTAATATAGTTTCGGACTTGGTGAACTAATAGCAGTGTTTTTCATCAAGTTCGGTGGGCTTTTGTTCCTAAAGCACTGTTTGAAGTTTTGGTTGACAACTTCGGCATTGAAGAAGTTGATTTGTGAAGTTATTTTGGGTCTTCTTCAACTCTGGTTCTGAAGATTTTGGTTCATTTATTTGGTGAGATCTTTCTTCTTGTTTATTTGTGATTATTTGGAATTCACCTAAGAGTGATTTTGTGAGACCATTAGTGTCTCGTTTGTAATCGTTTGGAACTTATTTGGTTGATAGTGGAATCGGATTTCGATCCCGTGGACGTACTTACATTGAGGGAACCACGTAAAAATTCTTGTGTTGTCTTTGATTTAATTTTTCCGCATTAGTTTTTATTCCCATTGATTGATTTACTTGTGGAGAATCACATATTTTTCCTACCATCTTTCTATACATATAATATAATTATACAATATGTATATAATAGGGTCACTGTTAGGAAGCATAGAGTGGACTTATTGTGTCTGCTTTTCAAAAGTTTCAAAACACATTCCCATGTGCTTTGGCTCAGTTATGTTCATAACTAGCCGTGGGTTTATGAAATGTCAAAAACTGAGAAAGAGACATATTTATGTGGAATATAATGTAAGCTTAACAGCTATCTTTCGTGGCATACATGCATGAACAATATCTTGACGAAGTTCACGAACCATAATCACTGTTACACCTTTTATAATTGACAATTTCGTTACAAAAAATTTTATTCAATTATAATTATATATTTTTTTGGATTAATTATATCTTACATTAAATTTTATTTTAATTTCTACACATAAAATTATAACAGTTAACTCTCTATGTTTTTGGTCAAGCATCAACGTCCTCCTCTATGCATTTCTGTAACAACCAATTACATTTTTCTTGCCTTTTTCTACCCTATTTATAGCATATGAATATAGATATAATATATTATATAACTCTTACATGTTTATTATGTGCGATAAGTTTATATATTGGTGAAAAATGTGAATAATTTTCCTTTCTTACTCTCATTTCATAGTCATTTGCTTGTTATATGATTGAATTTTGTTAAAGACACAAACAATGAAGAGTAACAAAAAGATGACATTGGCACTTGACAGGGGGTCGACCGTCACGATTTAATATGTAAGGATCGAAATCGGATTTCGTCCAAAGTGGAGAGGTGTAAATTCTAATTTACCCTTGTTTTATTTTTGCGAGAATGAGTGTTTGAGATGTGAATACATCCCAATTTGTGCTTAAGCAGAGCAGCTTATGCTTATGTAAATAAATATACACTCGAGCAGAGAAATTTATGTTCGTGCGGTCAATACATACTTGCAGTTTCTTAGAGCCTCAAAGACAAATCTTTCAAATCAAAATGTTCCACTCGAGCAACCAAAATTGTGCTCGAGCGGTATGAGTTGGTTAAGTCACTTAAAAGTGCATTTTTTTAATTAGATCTAAGGGAAACTCTCAGTTATTCATCTCTAAAGTGTGAAAAACACAGAGAGCTTTCTAGTGAGATCTACATGTATACCATAATGAAAGTGATCTCTAGATCAACTTACATTGAAAATCATCATGGGATTTGTACTTTTTTTTTTTTTTTTTGAATGAAAGGGATTTGTACTTCAATTATACTTTTCTAGAGAGATGTTCATTGGTGGATTTCAGAGAACTTGAACTTGGAAGCTTCGGTGGATTCTAGAGTAGCTCATCGTTGTGGATTCGACATTGATGTTCTAGATTCAATGTTTGGAGAATTAATTCCGAGATAAAGATAATGTTAGAAAAGGCACTAGAAATTGGAGACAATTGGGCGTAGATTCGCTAAGTGATTGTATGAATTCCTATGTAATTCTTATTCTTCTTAATAGATTGCTTTGATGGCTGTTGACTTATGATTTTTTTATCAGAATTGAAATTTTTTCGCATAAAATCATTTGCGTCCATTATTGTTTTTTTAATAGTAGATCTAATTCAATTATTTCATAATTGCATTAGATATATGATTGTTTGATTGTGAATTGTTAGTCATTTTTTATATTGAATCATAGTTAGAAATTACAATCTCAAGAATTTTATATTTTTCAATTCCCATTGAAAATACAAGTAAGTGTACAGATGATCAAACATAAAATGAGACAAAAATGTCTCATAAAATGCACGTGATGTAAGATTCACCTTTTATAAGACATATATGTGTCACACATGCTTTATTTGGCTGTGTTTAAAAGAAAACAAACATTTTAAAAATAAATAAATAAATATATATATATTATAGATTCATCAAATATTGCAGTGCAAAATTCATTTTGCTCCTTTGTGGCCAAAGGCAGGAGTACTTTACGCCTGTTGAGATCAGATTCTTTCATATCCATATCGATTGTGATAATCAAGAGTGTAGTCTATCTTATCACTTTGTTTTTGTTTTTGTTTTTGTTTATCATTTGTTTAACGGGTTTTTTTTTTTTTTTTTTTGGTGAAACCCCCCTTTTTGGGCCTATTTTTTTAGGATAAAAGGCATCTCAATTAATTTAGCTTCAAAAAGCCCATGAGAAGAAACATGAAGGTCAATTTTCGTTTTAAATTTTCAACCTGCAATGGCACTAAGTTATAGCACTTAGCCTCAGCCAAGTATGCACTAATTACCCACTATGAGTTTTGTAAACAAGCAAGCATGCGCAAACACATTACAGGAATCGTTTCCAACCTTTATTACCACCGGATAATACGAGGATACATGAGTATTCGTACAGATAACATGATCTTTTTAAACTCTCTATGCCTTAACAGTTTATAGGCATTTTACAAATCAATTATGAGCAGTTGACACTCCTAACTACTAGGGTAAATTCAAACCAACAAGGTTCCTGTAAAATATAACTGCTAGTTACTGCCTGGAACTGTCTTGGACCAGTTCCTTCATTCTAGCATTCTTTGTCGTGATTTCTTATAAGCTTAACTGCCAATAACCGCCAATAACCGCCTTGTTTGTCAGCTTTGCATCATGCCAAATAGAACTGCTATGAATTGCCTATCCATCTCAGCCTTTGAACCCTCTTGAGTTTGACTCACAAAATTGTAAGTCTTGGTTTGCCATTAAGTGTCATGCCCACTGATCTGTTTGACCCAACAAGTCCATACTGCCAGCAGCAATCGGGCTAAGTATAGCCTTTCATTTGTCCACGTTAAGCATCACTTGTCTTTCAGTATTGTGGCATTGCTACTGCCACATTGTTACCTCGACTTAGGCATGCCTCCCTCATGCTTGACTTGGACAGTTGACATAGGTGCAAGGTACCACCGCATGCCAACCTAAGTGTCCAAGTCTTAAGGTGCTAATAATCCGCCTCCACTAGAAGAAGCCGACGTCCTTGTTGGTAAGGCCTCTAAGTAGTTTGTAATTTGTTTCTCAAATTGCCATAGAGTCACGTCCTTTTTCCAACTCGCATCCGCTTTAGGAGAACCCTTCCATTTAACCAAGTAAGGAGTTCTTCATTTTTTCTTACTTTGCCCCTCTGTCTTGTGATCCAGAATATGTTCCACTTCTTTGTCAAACTATTTTCTAATCACTGGAGGAGCGCGTCGAGCTTGCGTCCATGCTAGATTAACCTAATCCTCATGATAAGGTTTCAGGCAACTAACATGAATTGTTGGGTGTATCTTCAACTGGTTAGGCAACTTCAGCCTGTAAACAACATTTTCCATACGTTTCAAAATTTCAAAAGGTCCAACATACTTTGGAATAAGGCCTCGGTGCACTTTTTTACTACTTATCTTTTTCCAAATTTGTGGAGTAAGTTTTAGCAACACCCTGTCCCCGACTTTGAATTCCAATGGCCTCTGCCCTTTGTCAACATACTTTTTCATCCGCTTGTTTGCCTTAGCCAAACTATCTTGTGTTTCATCTAGCATGTCTTGTTTAGCTCTTGCAAATCGGTTTGCTGTTGGGCATCTTCCCCCTGAGCCAGTCCTTGCCACTTCATGCGGAGTGAGGGGCTATTGCCCCGTGGCTAATTCAAACGGACTGATAGCCGTGACAGATGGCCGATGCAAATTATAACAAAATTGTGCACTATCCAACAGATCAATTTAGTTCCTCTGACTTGCAATCACATAATGTCGGAGGTATTCTTCCAGCAAAGCATTCATTCTTTCGGTTTGTCTATCCGTCTGAGGATGATTTGCTATAGAAAACTTTAATTCGGATCCCATCAAGTAAAATACCATAGTCCAAAACCGCCCTGTAAATCTGGTATCCCTATCACTAACAATATCCTCACGCAAACCAAAATACTTCACCACTACGGTGATGTGATCCGGAAATACTCTTGGATCCTGAAGGACGCTCCTGGTCCTCTAAATGCCACCAGAAAAAGGGATAAACACTTCGGTCGGGGGTGCCGGAATTAGCACTCCGACGGACAAGTTAGTATATGTCTCTCATTTACTTATGTCTTAAGTTTCTTAGGTTTTTTCTCACATACCTTTCTTTAGCTGATGTTCCTCTTTTTATATTTTCTTTTGGGCCCCAGGGTCGAGCCCACTCTTAATCTATTGCACGTTTATTTATTCGGTTGTTGTTCAACTGGTTCTACGGCCGATTAGTTTATTCAGCTTTGGGATCGTCCAGGACGGAGCCGAATACAATATTTATCCTGATTATCCTCAGACCTGTTATTCGGCTTTCTCGCATGTACATCAACATTATCCGGCGCCCACAATTGCCCCCCAAACATCCTATTAACACCAGTTAGACGGCATGTTTGGTTTCGAACAGCGTGTTTGTTTTCAAACTTGAAAAGTCAAAGAAAAAATGACGGGTAGCCTCATTCCAACGTATGTCAGTACACACGCTTTTTAGGCATCATTACATCTTCCTGCCTCTTCGTATGCTTCCTTCATTTAATGCCATTTGAAACTATGTTGTCCCTTCGAATGTATGCTTTTTGAATACTCGAAGCTTCTGGTCTGCCTTTCAGTATACCTCCTCCATTTCACGACCTCTACAACTTCCTTCCGTTTCTCATTGTCTCCTCTGCTTCTTGTAAGTTTTTTTCTCCTTCATTTTGAATCCCATTTCCTTGTTTGTTTTTAGTTTAGCATACTCCTTAGACTAACTAGGATGGCAAAACATTTGAAAGACCTCCTTTCTGCGGATCGAATTTCTGGTTGTCGATACCATTCTTCCATCCCCAACGATGTCCATCTATTACTTGTGGCAGACAGCACCCTAGATATGGAGATGACTGATGAAAATACAATTATCTTTTCTCTCCTATCAATTGCTGAGGGCGGTGTCCGTTTCCCCCTTCACTCATTTCTTAGGGTCGTCCTTCGCCATTGGGGTCTAATCCCTTCTCAACTTAATGTAAATTTTTTCTGAATCATAATGGGGATTATAGAGTTGAATCAACGCCTTAGGATCAATCTTGGCATACCTGTTATTCGGTATTATTATGCCTTGGCCAAATCTTCTGGCTGGCAGGGGCGCTATTTTCTCAGGGCCAAGGACACCGACCATCACTTTGTGACTATGCTTTCCAGCTCTGGCAAGCGAGTTAATGATGTCATGGTCGTTGTCCGAGGTGACTGGGAATTCGGCGAAGGCGAAGATCACCTAGATCCTGTACCTAGGCAGAAAGGCGAATCAGGTGGCCGTATAGTTCCTTACGTTTATGTACTTTATATTTACTTGGCTTTCCTTCTATGTACTTATCGTTTTATTTGTGCAGGCAACGATTTGAAGAAAGTTCTGGTTTCGGCCGACGACGCTGTGCTTGCGAAAATCAAAACTGCACTCCAGTTCTTTGGCCGTCTAAACATCCAGAAGCAAGGGAGGGCGGCCCATATACTTCTGACGTATAAGCCGACTTACACAATATTTTCGACCGCGGACAACATTCCGATTCCACGAGGTGAACAGCAGCTCACGACCCTTATCTTCCCCCCTTCAAAAGCCTTAGGCAGATTGGTTTGGAAGCTTATGATTCGGAGCAAGCCGAGGAAGTCGCCGAGCAGCTGAGTCAGTCCACTTTGGAAGCCGAAAAAGTTGACGAGGCTCTAAATTTGGCTTTTGAAGAAGCCGGCCTTAATCCATCCAACCCTTCATCCACTTCAGGTCGAGGGGACGTCTCATTTAAAGACATTTTTACTGATTTAGGGGATCTCCCCGGCTCGTATCCTGAGAACATGGCTGGGGAATCGCTTACACAGCTGGCAAGGAGGAAAAACGCCGAACGGATGGCCTCTCGGAAGAGGGCCGAGACTATACGTTATGAACCTGTTGCCGTGATTGAGTCTTCTCCGCCTGTTATCGTGGAAGAAACGGCTCAAATTGAGACGGCCAAGATGGAGTAGACAGTTAAAGGGTTGAGTTAGGAGGCCGATCAGAGGGGGAAGAAGCGTCTCGCCGAGAGCGAAGCTAACCGTGAGAAATTACTCACCGACAAACGGCAACGTTTGGAGGAGTCGAATTCAGTCGTGCCGTTCATCATCCAACCAAGGATAAAGAACGTGCCAATTGCATCCGACGCGTTAGCTCTGAAAGATCCGGCAGTGGCCTTGAGTATGGCTTCTTCAATTTCCCTGCTGGTTGACAGGGCGACCTTTTGTGCAGAGCCAAATCTGCTGACAATAGCATTAGCCATTCAATCAGCCCTATTGGTACATGACATAACCTTATTTTCAGCTTTCCGCTTATGTGCATATAAACGTATATTATTATTTATTTCTTTTACTTTTAAATTCTAACTCCTTGTTTTGTAAACAGTGGGCAAGATAGCCGAGATCGGTTGCCGCCAACATGGTGCTATTGTGCAGATCGGCTTTTTGAAAGTCAAAATTGAAAATGAGAAGGGCAAGGCCATGGAGGCCTCTCAAAGAGCCAAGTCTGAGGCGGCAAGAGCGACGGATGAGGGCGCAAGAGCTGACGTCAAGACAGAAAAGGTGAAGAGTTCTAACCAGCTCAGATTGGCCGCCGAGGAGAGGGAAAACGTGAGCGAAGACGCGCTCAAGATGGCCAAGGAGGTGATTGCCAAGCTGGAAGCTGACTTGGAAGAATCGAAAAAGGCGAAGAAAGTAGCCGACTCCGAGATTTCCAAAGCGTTCCAAGCTGGGAAGGACGTCGCCTTAGAGAACTATGTAGAAGAAGTCCCCAAATTCGAGAATCGGGGCTTCAAACACGGCTAGCTCAAAGCCCTCACTGCCGTTAATGTGACATTAGCCCAGCCGATTCCATACGAGCAGGTGGACGTTGAGCCGCCGGAGTCTGACCCAAAAAATTGACCAGGGTGACATCTTTATTTTTGTTAGGCATCTCCCATGCATGGTTCTTGTAAATTTTTGTTAGTATATTTCTGTTAGTTTAAGGTAATTTTCATGTATAAAATGATCACTATCTATACTCAATTTATTAATGAAAATTTCCTTTGCTTGTTACTGTTATCTGTACTCAATCTTTGTTATTTAATGAAGATTTTTGCTTTTCACTACTTTAGGTAAAATGATTGCTGTCTATTGTGCATGCTAGCTATCGATCCAATAGGATGTAAGATCATGAGATGAGTGAATTAAACATCTCACCAAATAGCTGTTGATTTGATAACTGCGTAACTTGGCAACTTAACAATTTAGCCGTCTTTTAATTTAGCCGACTGAATTCATGAACATGCCCCTGCCCTAGTTAATGGTGGCTTATGGAATGGCTGGGGCACATGATCCAACCGGATCAAGGCCTTGAGATTTGGCCGATTAGATTAGCGAATCCTTAACCACTAAGATTAACAAATCTGCCCGTGCCCCAGTTAAGGAATGAACTGGAACGCCGAATATCAGTGGCTCATGGAATGACTGGAGCACATGAACCAACCGAATCAAGGCCTTGAGATTTGGCCGATTAGATTAGCGAATCCTTAACCACTAAGATTAACAAATCTGCCCGTGCCCCAGTTAAGGAATGAACTGGAACGCCGAATATCAGTGGCTCATGGAATGACTGGAGCACATGAACCAACCGAATCAAGGCCTTGAGATTTGGCCGATTAGATTAGCGAATCCTTAACCACTAAGATTAACAAATCTGCCCGTGCCCCAGTTAAGGAATGAACTGGAACGCCGAATATCAGTGGCTCATGGAATGACTGGAGCACATGAACCAACCGAATCAAGGCCTTGAGATTTGGCCGATTAGATTAGCGAATCCTTAACCACTAAGATTAACAAATCTGCCCGTGCCCCAGTTAAGGAATGAACTGGAACGCCGAATATCAGTGGCTCATGGAATGACTGGAGCACATGAACCAACCGAATCAAGGCCTTGAGATTTGGCCGATTAGATTAGCGAATCCTTAACCACTAAGATTAACAAATCTGCCCGTGCCCCAGTTAAGGAATGAACTGGAACGCCGAATATCAGTGGCTCATGGAATGACTGGAGCACATGAACCAACCGAATCAAGGCCTTGAGATTTGGCCGATTAGATTAGCGAATCCTTAACCACTAAGATTAACAAATCTGCCCGTGCCCCAGTTAAGGAATGAACTGGAACGCCGAATATCAGTGGCTCATGGAATGACTGGAGCACATGAACCAACCGAATCAAGGCCTTGAGATTTGGCCGATTAGATTAGCGAATCCTTAACCACTAAGATTAACAAATCTGCCCGTGCCCCAGTTAAGGAATGAACTGGAACGCCGAATATCAGTGGCTCATGGAATGACTGGAGCACATGAACCAACCGAATCAAGGCCTTGAGATTTGGCCGATTAGATTAGCGAATCCTTAACCGTTAAGATTAATGAATCTGCCCCTACCCCAGTTAAGGAATGAACTGGAACGCCGAATATCAGTGGCTCATGGAATGACTGGAGCACATGAACCAACCGAATCAAGGCCTTGAGATTTGGCCGATTAGATTAGCGAATCCTTAACCGTTAAGATTAATGAATCTGCCCCTACCCCAGTTAAGGAATGAACTGGAACGCCGAATATCAGTGGCTCATGGAATGACTGGAGCACATGAACCAACCGAATCAAGGCCTTGAGATTTGGCCGATTAGATTAGCGAATCCTTAACCGTTAAGATTAATGAATCTGCCCCTACCCCAGTTAAGGAATGAACTGGAACGCCGAATATCAGTGGCTCATGGAATGACTGGAGCACATGAACCAACCGAATCAAGGCCTTGAGATTTGGCCGATTAGATTAGCGAATCCTTAACCGTTAAGATTAATGAATCTGCCCCTACCCCAGTTAAGGAATGAACTGGAACGCCGAATATCAGTGGCTCATGGAATGACTGGAGCACATGAACCAACCGAATCAAGGCCTTGAGATTTGGCCGATTAGATTAGCGAATCCTTAACCGTTAAGATTAATGAATCTGCCCCTACCCCAGTTAAGGAATGAACTGGAACGCCGAATATCAGTGGCTCATGGAATGACTGGAGCACATGAACCAACCGAATCAAGGCCTTGAGATTTGGCCGATTAGATTAGCGAATCCTTAACCGTTAAGATTAATGAATCTGCCCCTACCCCAGTTAAGGAATGAACTGGAACGCCGAATATCAGTGGCTCATGGAATGACTGGAGCACATGAACCAACCGAATCAAGGCCTTGAGATTTGGCCGATTAGATTAGCGAATCCTTAACCGTTAAGATTAATGAATCTGCCCCTACCCCAGTTAAGGAATGAACTGGAACGCCGAATATCAGTGGCTCATGGAATGACTGGAGCACATGAACCAACCGAATCAAGGCCTTGAGATTTGGCCGATTAGATTAGCGAATCCTTAACCGTTAAGATTAATGAATCTGCCCCTACCCCAGTTAAGGAATGAACTGGAACGCCGAATATCAGTGGCTCATGGAATGACTGGAGCACATGAACCAACCGAATCAAGGCCTTGAGATTTGGCCGATTAGATTAGCGAATCCTTAACCGTTAAGATTAATGAATCTGCCCCTACCCCAGTTAAGGAATGAACTGGAACGCCGAATATCAGTGGCTCATGGAATGACTGGAGCACATGAACCAACCGAATCAAGGCCTTGAGATTTGGCCGATTAGATTAGCGAATCCTTAACCGTTAAGATTAATGAATCTGCCCCTACCCCAGTTAAGGAATGAACTGGAACGCCGAATATCAGTGGCTCATGGAATGACTGGAGCACATGAACCAACCGAATCAAGGCCTTGAGATTTGGCCGATTAGATTAGCGAATCCTTAACCGTTAAGATTAATGAATCTGCCCCTACCCCAGTTAAGGAATGAACTGGAACGCCGAATATCAGTGGCTCATGGAATGACTGGAGCACATGAACCAACCGAATCAAGGCCTTGAGATTTGGCCGATTAGATTAGCGAATCCTTAACCGTTAAGATTAATGAATCTGCCCCTACCCCAGTTAAGGAATGAACTGGAACGCCGAATATCAGTGGCTCATGGAATGACTGGAGCACATGAACCAACCGAATCAAGGCCTTGAGATTTGGCCGATTAGATTAGCGAATCCTTAACCGTTAAGATTAATGAATCTGCCCCTACCCCAGTTAAGGAATGAACTGGAACGCCGAATATCAGTGGCTCATGGAATGACTGGAGCACATGAACCAACCGAATCAAGGCCTTGAGATTTGGCCGATTAGATTAGCGAATCCTTAACCGTTAAGATTAATGAATCTGCCCCTACCCCAGTTAAGGAATGAACTGGAACGCCGAATATCAGTGGCTCATGGAATGACTGGAGCACATGAACCAACCGAATCAAGGCCTTGAGATTTGGCCGATTAGATTAGCGAATCCTTAACCGTTAAGATTAATGAATCTGCCCCTACCCCAGTTAAGGAATGAACTGGAACGCCGAATATCAGTGGCTCATGGAATGACTGGAGCACATGAACCAACCGAATCAAGGCCTTGAGATTTGGCCGATTAGATTAGCGAATCCTTAACCGTTAAGATTAATGAATCTGCCCCTACCCCAGTTAAGGAATGAACTGGAACGCCGAATATCAGTGGCTCATGGAATGACTGGAGCACATGAACCAACCGAATCAAGGCCTTGAGATTTGGCCGATTAGATTAGCGAATCCTTAACCGTTAAGATTAATGAATCTGCCCCTACCCCAGTTAAGGAATGAACTGGAACGCCGAATATCAGTGGCTCATGGAATGACTGGAGCACATGAACCAACCGAATCAAGGCCTTGAGATTTGGCCGATTAGATTAGCGAATCCTTAACCGTTAAGATTAATGAATCTGCCCCTACCCCAGTTAAGGAATGAACTGGAACGCCGAATATCAGTGGCTCATGGAATGACTGGAGCACATGAACCAACCGAATCAAGGCCTTGAGATTTGGCCGATTAGATTAGCGAATCCTTAACCGTTAAGATTAATGAATCTGCCCCTACCCCAGTTAAGGAATGAACTGGAACGCCGAATATCAGTGGCTCATGGAATGACTGGAGCACATGAACCAACCGAATCAAGGCCTTGAGATTTGGCCGATTAGATTAGCGAATCCTTAACCGTTAAGATTAATGAATCTGCCCCTACCCCAGTTAAGGAATGAACTGGAACGCCGAATATCAGTGGCTCATGGAATGACTGGAGCACATGAACCAACCGAATCAAGGCCTTGAGATTTGGCCGATTAGATTAGCGAATCCTTAACCGTTAAGATTAATGAATCTGCCCCTACCCCAGTTAAGGAATGAACTGGAACGCCGAATATCAGTGGCTCATGGAATGACTGGAGCACATGAACCAACCGAATCAAGGCCTTGAGATTTGGCCGATTAGATTAGCGAATCCTTAACCGTTAAGATTAATGAATCTGCCCCTACCCCAGTTAAGGAATGAACTGGAACGCCGAATATCAGTGGCTCATGGAATGACTGGAGCACATGAACCAACCGAATCAAGGCCTTGAGATTTGGCCGATTAGATTAGCGAATCCTTAACCGTTAAGATTAATGAATCTGCCCCTACCCCAGTTAAGGAATGAACTGGAACGCCGAATATCAGTGGCTCATGGAATGACTGGAGCACATGAACCAACCGAATCAAGGCCTTGAGATTTGGCCGATTAGATTAGCGAATCCTTAACCGTTAAGATTAATGAATCTGCCCCTACCCCAGTTAAGGAATGAACTGGAACGCCGAATATCAGTGGCTCATGGAATGACTGGAGCACATGAACCAACCGAATCAAGGCCTTGAGATTTGGCCGATTAGATTAGCGAATCCTTAACCGTTAAGATTAATGAATCTGCCCCTACCCCAGTTAAGGAATGAACTGGAACGCCGAATATCAGTGGCTCATGGAATGACTGGAGCACATGAACCAACCGAATCAAGGCCTTGAGATTTGGCCGATTAGATTAGCGAATCCTTAACCGTTAAGATTAATGAATCTGCCCCTACCCCAGTTAAGGAATGAACTGGAACGCCGAATATCAGTGGCTCATGGAATGACTGGAGCACATGAACCAACCGAATCAAGGCCTTGAGATTTGGCCGATTAGATTAGCGAATCCTTAACCGTTAAGATTAATGAATCTGCCCCTACCCCAGTTAAGGAATGAACTGGAACGCCGAATATCAGTGGCTCATGGAATGACTGGAGCACATGAACCAACCGAATCAAGGCCTTGAGATTTGGCCGATTAGATTAGCGAATCCTTAACCGTTAAGATTAATGAATCTGCCCCTACCCCAGTTAAGGAATGAACTGGAACGCCGAATATCAGTGGCTCATGGAATGACTGGAGCACATGAACCAACCGAATCAAGGCCTTGAGATTTGGCCGATTAGATTAGCGAATCCTTAACCGTTAAGATTAATGAATCTGCCCCTACCCCAGTTAAGGAATGAACTGGAACGCCGAATATCAGTGGCTCATGGAATGACTGGAGCACATGAACCAACCGAATCAAGGCCTTGAGATTTGGCCGATTAGATTAGCGAATCCTTAACCGTTAAGATTAATGAATCTGCCCCTACCCCAGTTAAGGAATGAACTGGAACGCCGAATATCAGTGGCTCATGGAATGACTGGAGCACATGAACCAACCGAATCAAGGCCTTGAGATTTGGCCGATTAGATTAGCGAATCCTTAACCGTTAAGATTAATGAATCTGCCCCTACCCCAGTTAAGGAATGAACTGGAACGCCGAATATCAGTGGCTCATGGAATGACTGGAGCACATGAACCAACCGAATCAAGGCCTTGAGATTTGGCCGATTAGATTAGCGAATCCTTAACCGTTAAGATTAATGAATCTGCCCCTACCCCAGTTAAGGAATGAACTGGAACGCCGAATATCAGTGGCTCATGGAATGACTGGAGCACATGAACCAACCGAATCAAGGCCTTGAGATTTGGCCGATTAGATTAGCGAATCCTTAACCGTTAAGATTAATGAATCTGCCCCTACCCCAGTTAAGGAATGAACTGGAACGCCGAATATCAGTGGCTCATGGAATGACTGGAGCACATGAACCAACCGAATCAAGGCCTTGAGATTTGGCCGATTAGATTAGCGAATCCTTAACCGTTAAGATTAATGAATCTGCCCCTACCCCAGTTAAGGAATGAACTGGAACGCCGAATATCAGTGGCTCATGGAATGACTGGAGCACATGAACCAACCGAATCAAGGCCTTGAGATTTGGCCGATTAGATTAGCGAATCCTTAACCGTTAAGATTAATGAATCTGCCCCTACCCCAGTTAAGGAATGAACTGGAACGCCGAATATCAGTGGCTCATGGAATGACTGGAGCACATGAACCAACCGAATCAAGGCCTTGAGATTTGGCCGATTAGATTAGCGAATCCTTAACCGTTAAGATTAATGAATCTGCCCCTACCCCAGTTAAGGAATGAACTGGAACGCCGAATATCAGTGGCTCATGGAATGACTGGAGCACATGAACCAACCGAATCAAGGCCTTGAGATTTGGCCGATTAGATTAGCGAATCCTTAACCGTTAAGATTAATGAATCTGCCCCTACCCCAGTTAAGGAATGAACTGGAACGCCGAATATCAGTGGCTCATGGAATGACTGGAGCACATGAACCAACCGAATCAAGGCCTTGAGATTTGGCCGATTAGATTAGCGAATCCTTAACCGTTAAGATTAATGAATCTGCCCCTACCCCAGTTAAGGAATGAACTGGAACGCCGAATATCAGTGGCTCATGGAATGACTGGAGCACATGAACCAACCGAATCAAGGCCTTGAGATTTGGCCGATTAGATTAGCGAATCCTTAACCGTTAAGATTAATGAATCTGCCCCTACCCCAGTTAAGGAATGAACTGGAACGCCGAATATCAGTGGCTCATGGAATGACTGGAGCACATGAACCAACCGAATCAAGGCCTTGAGATTTGGCCGATTAGATTAGCGAATCCTTAACCGTTAAGATTAATGAATCTGCCCCTACCCCAGTTAAGGAATGAACTGGAACGCCGAATATCAGTGGCTCATGGAATGACTGGAGCACATGAACCAACCGAATCAAGGCCTTGAGATTTGGCCGATTAGATTAGCGAATCCTTAACCGTTAAGATTAATGAATCTGCCCCTACCCCAGTTAAGGAATGAACTGGAACGCCGAATATCAGTGGCTCATGGAATGACTGGAGCACATGAACCAACCGAATCAAGGCCTTGAGATTTGGCCGATTAGATTAGCGAATCCTTAACCGTTAAGATTAATGAATCTGCCCCTACCCCAGTTAAGGAATGAACTGGAACGCCGAATATCAGTGGCTCATGGAATGACTGGAGCACATGAACCAACCGAATCAAGGCCTTGAGATTTGGCCGATTAGATTAGCGAATCCTTAACCGTTAAGATTAATGAATCTGCCCCTACCCCAGTTAAGGAATGAACTGGAACGCCGAATATCAGTGGCTCATGGAATGACTGGAGCACATGAACCAACCGAATCAAGGCCTTGAGATTTGGCCGATTAGATTAGCGAATCCTTAACCGTTAAGATTAATGAATCTGCCCCTACCCCAGTTAAGGAATGAACTGGAACGCCGAATATCAGTGGCTCATGGAATGACTGGAGCACATGAACCAACCGAATCAAGGCCTTGAGATTTGGCCGATTAGATTAGCGAATCCTTAACCGTTAAGATTAATGAATCTGCCCCTACCCCAGTTAAGGAATGAACTGGAACGCCGAATATCAGTGGCTCATGGAATGACTGGAGCACATGAACCAACCGAATCAAGGCCTTGAGATTTGGCCGATTAGATTAGCGAATCCTTAACCGTTAAGATTAATGAATCTGCCCCTACCCCAGTTAAGGAATGAACTGGAACGCCGAATATCAGTGGCTCATGGAATGACTGGAGCACATGAACCAACCGAATCAAGGCCTTGAGATTTGGCCGATTAGATTAGCGAATCCTTAACCGTTAAGATTAATGAATCTGCCCCTACCCCAGTTAGCCAACCTGCTTTGGCCGAGGTAACCATCATCCCGGCTTAGGAGAGCTAAATGTTGGTCATACTAGCCAACCTGCTTTGGCCGAGGTAACCATCATCCCGGCTTAGGAGAGCTAAATGTTGGTTATTCCTGCCAACCTTCGTTAGCGCAGATCCTTATCTCGGCTTGAAGGAGAGCTAAATGCTTGGCCATTCCTGCCAAACTTCTTGATTGCCCCCCAGTCGGGCAAAGACTTGTTGGTCAAACCTGCCAACTTCCTACAGCCTAGATCCTTATCTTGGCTTAGGAGAAGTGTTGGTTTTTCCAGCCAACCTTTTCAGCCCAGATCCTAATCCGAGCTGAAGAGAGCTCAAAGTTGGTTATTCCGGCCAACTCTGAGCGAAGTGTTTGGTTTTTCCAGCCAAACGTCCTGCAGCCTAGATCCTTATACTGGGCTTAGGAGGGGTGTTGATTTTTCCAGCCAACCTCTAAGTTGGTTATTCCTGCCAACCTAGAGTGAAGTGTTTGGTTATTCCGACCAAACGTCTTGCAGCCTGGATCCTTATCCTGGGCTTAGGAGGGGTGTTGGTTTTTCCAGCCAACCTCTTCTGATGCCCCCTAGTCGGGCAAAGACTTTTCAGAAAGAGTTGGTCAAACCTACCAACCTACTTTGCCCCTAGTTGGGCAAAGATTTTTGCGCGGTCGGTCCTACTTGTCAACCTTGTTATCTTTTGCCGAAGGTGTTTTGTTCGACATCGCTGTTGTGCCAGACTCTGTCTTGGTGCGCGCCCCATCTTCCTCTACCCTGATACGTTGGTGCACTCTCTCCATCAGGGTTTCCATAGTAAGGGGCAGCGTCATTGTCATTGAATTCCTCAACTCAGTTCACGATATTCTTCTTCGGTCAATTTTGCACCATCAAATAGATACTGCTCGTCTTCTATATCATCTCTGAGCTCCTTCAGTTTCTTCAAATACTATTTCCTTGAAACTTTCCTTATAGCTCCAATGTCATCTTCCTCCAAAGCATTAGATCTCTAAACAGCTTCTTCTTCATCCCTCTGTGTTAATTTTGGCTCAGCTAGCTTCCTTGTTGCTACTGCATCCCGCTCTTTGGTCACGCAATTGTTCTTCCTCCAACTCAGAACCATCATCATCATCCTGAGAAGTCTGTCTTTTAACTCGTCTTTCTTCTTTACTGCTCTTCTTTTTCTTCGAATCTTCCTTCTCTGTCTTCGTCTTCTTCGACTTTCTCTGCTTCGAATCCTGCTTCTCTGTCTCCGACTCCTTTTTTCTTCCCTTTGCCTTTTATCTGGCTCTTCATAGACTCTATGTCAGTCGTCATTCTTCTTATTACTTTTTCTTGCTCCCTTACGCGATCTTCGAGAACCTGTGGATCCATCTTCTGCCTCTGTCTATTAGGGCTTTAAGAGCGGTGTGGACTTGAGCCATGTCTTTCTCTTGCTTCTCTCCGCAGATTCCTTCGCTGGGGATCTGATTCTGCCATGGACGGGATAGAAGGTAAACATTCGCGCCTCCCACCCCCTTCCGGTGTTTGTCCATCAATAGCAGATTGCGGCAAGTCTTCATTGTGCGCCATTACTTTCAACTAAAGAGGAAAACTTGATCAAGAGGTTTTTCTCTTTGTGAAATTCCCACAGACGGTGCCAATTGTATGAGCACAAAATAATTCTTCTCGTATGATCCTGTTGATCAAGTTTGCAATCCTCCAAACAATGTTGCTTTGTCACCTGAAAACACAAATGTGAGCTAACCGGCGGGTGTGTGCCGGAAACCCCTCCGATGCCTAAGTCAGCAACTAGACAATAGACAATAAGCTCTGTGTATTCTAGAGTAAGAATTGGGATACCTGTATATACGTCTGGTCATGAGCTTTTATAGACTTTACTTTGGCACAATCCTAGTAAGATTCCAACTCTCCCTATGAGAGTCCTCCTAGGAATCACACACCCTACTCACTACCAACCAAGTGAGATGGTTTTGCACAATCCTAGTAGGACTC
>NW_021026086.1:778718-848562 GCF_004153795.1 Camellia sinensis
AGAGGAGAGAATTATAAAGAAATTTAATTCACAATAAACCATTAAATAAAATAAAGGCAATTACACAAAATTTTATAACTCCAAAGAAACTACATTAATTCAAACTTTAATTCAATCATTAAATCACACACTATTTATGGAAATAAAACCACACATTTAATCTAAAAATTATATAAGAATTTTAAATAATAAACATGAAATAACTTATGCGTATAACTCTAGAAACTAGAAACAATTTCACATGCGACATTAAGATTAGTAAGCTAGAGCAATGCAAAACCAAAATATACATAGCAACATTAGTCAAATAGGAATGAAAACCAAAATAAGTAGCATGCAGTTTATGTAAACAATTTGAATTGTTTATATGTTATAAACTAATAACTCAAGCACTTCAAGTATATAACCATTTCACAATAACAATGCAAAAAAAATTTTAAAAGATTAAATCATGTAATCTAGTCTAGAAGAATAATAAAGGCATGTAAACAAATTAAAACCTAAAATAGAATTAGCATGTCAAATTGTAAAATTATAAAATTATACTTTATACGCTTAAAATTCATAGCAAATCATAAAGGGGAATAATGAACCATACGCATAAAATAAGGATCGAAGATTAATACAATTAAGTATACAAATTTAAATGAATAGAGCATTCTAATTAAACTAAGCAATTAGAGAATCACATTGTCATAATTACAATCGTTGAAAAATAGAGAGCATTCCGGTAACAGTTCCTAGTAACATTATAACAAGTGTCTATATAAATAATATTCGATTCAAACTTTCATAGAAAAAAAAAAATATAGAAATCTGTTTTAAGCTTGTTGTTCAAATGATTGTGAACTTAATTAAATAATTTAATGATAGAAAATCAAAAAATTATATACCAAAGAACGTATGCTGATAATTACAAACTAAATTTCACAGAAAATTACAGCAAACAATAAAATGATAAAGAAACCAAACCGAAGCCTGCCAATCGGTAGCAGTTTCTCCTTAAACAGATTTCGCCGGCCTTCACGGGTCGAGTGCTTAAGGAATACTGGCGTCTGTCTCCTAGGATACGCACGGTCATAATATATCCAGCTATACGGTACGAGCACTTCTCTCGTCTAGCTTAGCCGAAACAAACATGTTGGCGAGCACTCACTACGAGATAGGTTAAGGTAGACTTCTCATGAGAGGCGAGAGAGATATAAGAGAGGAAAAAACATATCCTTCTGTTTGGAGACGACTCTGACAGGAGCGGTCTAATTTATAGAGCCAATGTATAAGGTGAGCAAGGATGGAATGAAATCACCAGTCTCTTTGATGGACTGTTGCACATAAAACCATTAAGCCTTCTGGCAATAAAGGCATATGAGTGTATACAGAATCCGCATTAATCGCACTATAAACTCTGCAATAAGGCAGAAGTTTCAAACCCCCTTACACTCTTTCATGAATGTAACTTTCCATTGGGGCAATTCTCATTCATTTTCTCAATGGGTTTTGGCAATCTCATAACTATTTATGGTTGTAAAGATCTCGATTGCAAAGTATCTAGACCCACTTTTGGACCCAACACAATAGATTGATTGGGACCCACTTTAATATTTAATTAAAGTCAACCAAAAAAATTCATTTTTTCCAACATAAAAATAATAATATTATCAATTTACTTTTAAATAAATTGTAATTTTTTTAAGATTCATTTAGTATCTTGCATTAGTGATATTGTTTGTGATATGATATCTTTATTTTTTGACATATTATTTACCTTATTAAGAGAAAAGATTGTATAAAAAAAATATAGAAGTGATGTAATAAAAATAACATCATAATAAGACACTTTATTTGGAGTGTCTCCATAAGGTATGGCTTAAGTTTCAAATCATTTTTAAATTATATTAAAAAGATTAATATATGATTATAGCTAACATAATGTAAGTAACTAATGTAGTGATGTGCAATTTACATAAACAATGTTTGTTGATACTAATTAGTGTAATTTACTAAAAAACATGTTTGTTGATTTGATTGTAGTATAAATTTAATTAAGAATTTAATATATAAATATTAGCTCAACAATCATTTTTAGTAAATTGCACTCACTTTCCCAAAAGTTGAAGAATTAAATACACTATATTTTTACAATTTTCATATAGGTGTACACCCATTTTTTTTAGTACGTTAAAGGAACTTATAACTAAAATAAATTATGTAAAATCATACAGATAAATAAAGATTAAAATATATATTTCTCAGTTAAAAAATAATAAGAATTCAATTGTGTTTGGCTTCAATTTTCTGAAATCGACTTTTTTTATTTTTCGTATTTTATATTTTTATCGTGATTATTTTTAAAAATTTTAAGCAAATTTTTTTTTTTACTTTTTTAGCTACACACTTACTTAGATGTATCTAAAGTATAAATATTTGCAAAATAAATATTTATAAAAAATAAATAAATCACCACACATGGAATACTGTAGAAATGTATTGAACTCTTCATTATTTGTTTTTATTTTTTTGTATCCTTTTCTTGTCCTGACTATTTTTGGACATTTACTCTTTTTAAGCTCGTATCATGTAGTAGGATGTATCTAAAAAAATAAAAAAAATAATGCTATTAGAATATTAAAAAAGATCAGTAAAAAACAAAAAAATATGAACAATATAAAAAATGTTTTAATTTTCTTGAACACATAGTTGAATATAAAGAATTTTAAATCAAACCAATGCGGATTATTATTTTTTATCCATATGACCGATGAATCCTTTAGATGCCCAAACGATGCTAAGTGATCATGTGTGAATTAATTTCTTTTGTTTTTTAAAAAACAACAAACCTAATGTAATTATATTTGAATTTGCGAGTTCTTTCTTTTATTTAAAATTCAAAAAAAGTTCAGTATAAAAATATCAACCGGCAACATTTTCTTTCATCGACTATTAGATTGACCTTTTTATTGTAGATAGAGTAAATAAATCTACACAAATACTATGAATTTTAATCATTAAAGAGTAAAGAAGCGTTCGGGCTAAAAGTCAAATTGAACTTTTCTTTGTGAAAGATCTAGGTGTTGATTTTTCTGTCTACTAAAAGACAAGCATATAGCTAGACAATGGCCAAAAATACCCTTCCTATATTACCATATGTACGGTCCAAACCCTAACAACAATCACACCGACTCTCTCATTTCGTCTCTCTCTTCTCTCCTCTGCTCTCGGGTCAAGCATCTCCTTCTCTCTCTTCTGTCTCTCGTTTAAATCCACCTTCACTACGTGGCAAAGTGTTCGCCTTAGTGACTTTTGCTGGCGACCACGCAGCAACTCCATAAACCACCCTTCACCTACCGCATCACCGCCTTTTCTCTCTCTCTCTTTTCTCTTCACCTGTCCTTCTGACTCCCACCGCCGTCACTACCCTCTTTCTCACGCCTCTCTACACGGCTTACCAAACTCTCAACTTCTCCTATTATCTCTCGTACCTCTTTCGGCTCTGACCCAATCACTTCGTCGACTTTCTGTCTCAGCAACCAGTCCTCATATGTAATCTTCCTCGTTTAGTCTCTTTAGATTGGGAGTCAGTTTGCCGACGGCACTTGCTCATCCGATGAGTTCACTAAGCTCACAGAAACCTCTCTTTCCACTTTAAAGCGCCATCCTCCTTAACATATTCCTCGATCGCGCGACTTGTAGGAATCGCCCTGAGATTGTGGTTTCGACTAAACCGATCTAGAAAGTGATAAGTAAGAATGAGACGGGAGGATATCTGAGCAAGTGGAACAGAGCGCAAAAAACATTGAATGAAGGGGTAACACAAAATTATTGTAAGTTTTCAGGAATTGAGATAACGCTTCACAAAAATGCGTTAGGTTGAACACAAATTTAAAGTAAGTTGTTGTGAAAACTTTATGTGATTTTGTAAATTGTATACCAATTTATATGCTAAATTATATCATTTTGTGTTAAGGTTGCATAGATGAAAAATTCCAATATAATTTGCAGGTTCCATCATAAGAGAAAAAGTTATTGCAATAAATGGATGTTTGAGAAAGCTAAGAGTATAAATTTGGCCCGGCCCAGCGCCGACCTGGGCTCGCGGCCTCCCAGGTCCCCCGCCAAAAATCGGGCCTGATCAAGCAGGCACCAATGGCGTCAGAAAAATAGGTCCTAGGGGTATTCGGGCCTCGGGCGGGGTCCAATATGGGCCTAGGTCGTGAGCGGGAGCCTGAACATTTTTTTTTACTTTTTTATTTTTTCTACCTAAAAATGGTTATTAAGTGTCATTTTTCACTAAAAATGGCACTGGTGGCTCGAGCACTAAGGACTCGAGCCTTGAGCGAGTCGGACCGGGTCGAGCCATGGGCAGTGTCAGCAGCTGGCCCACAAGCCGAACTTAGACTTCCAAAATGACGGCCCAGGCGCAGGGTGCTCGAGCTGGGCTCGAGCCCAAGCCTACAGGCCTAACTGGGTCTGCGAGACAGGGTCGGGGCCACCACAAGATTGCGGGCCATTATTGCAACTTCCTATATACGGAGCCCATCATGAGTAATTATATACTATCTTTCAACAATTTTATTTTGGTGATGTGTCCAATTAATTTAAGATTTTTTTTCCTTATCTCACTTTCTTAATTTTTTTTTAAATTTTTGCTAATAACACTATTTTGCCCAATTATCAATAGCACGCATCTCCCACTCTTGGATCAACCACCGACTGTTATTTATTGTTTACAAGCATTTGATGTGTCCGCTCAAGGATTAGTGAATGAATGAAAATAAGAATAATAATGATAATTTTAGTTTTGGTATTAGAGGGCATTTGTATAATAATTTTTTATTTTTTCAGATAGTTTGCAAAAATAATTTTGACAAAAGATATTTGCAATTTCAAAAACGTGAGGGAAAAGCTGTATTTTGATGAGAAATACTTCAAGAGGGTACATTGTGGGCTAATTGTAATATTCTTTTAAAAATATCAAATTTTACAGTATAATCAAAATTTCACTCACACTTAATTCTTAAAATATAATAATATAATTTTGAAAGTTTGAATGGAATGCTTTTAGCACTAACACTATCACGGATGAATTTGAAAAGCTTAGTTACAAAACATCCGGCATCTGAGATCCTTTCGAATAGCTTTGAAGAAATTGTAGTAGTGAAGCATCAATAATTAATCCTCCTTGCTATCGCTATAATCTCAAATGTTTTTGTATTTAAGTTCCTTATTGTTCAAACGTTTGCTCTCCGTACGTAACTAACTATAAATAAAAAGAGGATACATGTGGTTCTATCCTAGCTTACTATTATTTTTTATCTACCCATTATATTCCTGGGAGCAAAACTTGTTGGCCCAGAATCTTTTTAAATCCAGGTCGTCACCCGAATATCCCTCCTGATATCCTTTTCCAGAGTATCCCATGAGTGCCTATCATTGCAGAAGAAAAAATGTCCAAGATTAGGCTATGTCGAGTACGATTTCGATCGGTATGGCGCGTAGTCGAGAGTATCTGCCGGCACTCGGAATCGGACCAATCAAACCGACAATTTTTTTTTTTATGGGTGACATTTGTGTTTATAGACAGTGTGTTTGAGGGTAGCACCTCATCAATTTAATAATAAAAAAAGAAGAAAAAATAAATACGAATACAGAAATTAATAATTAAGTAATAAATATGGAGTTGAGAAAAAGAGAGTAATGATGTAGTTGAAATAAAAGGATTGTACGTTGTTAAATTACGCAAAAGGAATTATGGATTTTATGTGGTTATAATTTTGAACACTCAAAAATTTGAATGAGGTATGTATGGATAGGCGGCTTGTGAAATCGGGACGCGCGCATCATCGATGGGTTGCGCGTTGGTGTTGCTCCATACCGCCCGAATTGTGATTTGGCAGTGCCCAGCCCAGCAAAAGCCTGGACCATCCAAACCCGAGGATTGCTCGCCCAAGCCCAAGACCAAGCTTTATAATTTTGAACTCGGGTTAGCCCGAATTGCCCGAATTGTCCGAAATTCACAAGTCCAACAATCTAAAAAACCTGGCAGCTTGTTTAAGCTAATAGCTATACTAAGATCACAATAACATTTTCTTTTACCAATAAACGTTTAAGTTTAAATAAAATAGATTAGAATAAACATTGATTATATACCATAAATTATATAAAATGACTATAATTCCAAACTTAAACATAAACGGGCTGCAAACACAAGCATGCCGAGCACAGGCATTTGCGGTCTGGTCTCTGTTTTTTTTTTATAATATATATTATATATATATATATATATTATATATATATATATATTTGTTTTAATGTGAAATCCAAATACAAGATTATATAATATAATATAGAAGTCAACAATCTTGCAAGGCGTATATTCATTATATATAAGATAATTATATATATATATATTGAGAGAGGGTAATTTGTAAACAAAATGCTTAGGTCCCGAATCTAAGGATAAAGTCTTTCTTTGTGAAGTTCTTGGCCGCGCAAATGGGACCGAGATTAAGGGCTGGTAATAGCTCGGTCTTACGCAAGAAAGACATTCATTATTTCCGGATTTAGGCCGAACTATGCGCCGATGGTTTTGGCCTTCGCAATTGGACCTCGTCCTTGTTTATGTTTCGTCGGGAGACTGCTGCAAAGTTAACCTCGGTCTAAACAGCAAATCGAAGGTAAAACACAAATAGCGAGGCGAGCTGTGTATAGCTCGTAGAGGATGGCATTCCGATAGATGATCGCATTTTTTCGATCTCGATCTGAATAGCATGAGGACCGGAATAAGGCAGTTCGGTCAGAAATGGTATAACCGAGGTAAAGGGGTTTTTAAAGGTTATCTCACTTGGGCTTGCAGTGATAGACTTCCTAGTAGGACTCTCTAAGGGAGTTAGAGTCCTACTGAGATTGTGCAACCATCCACTTGGTTGATAGTGAGTTAGGAGTATGACTCCTAGAAGGACTCTGCTAAAGAGAATAGAGTCCTATCCTAGATTGTGCAAACCACATTTTCACTGGTTGGAGTGATAGGGGTGTGGTGATTCCTACAATATATATATATATATATATAATCTGGGCCGATAATAATTTTATATATATATATAATTTAGGCTAATAAATATATATAATTAGCTCTTGCAAGATTGTGACTTCTATATATATAATCTTGTGTTTGATTCACATTTTATATAAAAAAAAACAGAGCCGACCAAGCCTGTGCTCTGCTTGCTTGTGTTTGATTTCCAATTGATATATATATATATATATATATATTATTTAGTAAATATTTGTTCTTGTGTTTCTTTGGTTATGTTATACATATGATTAGATAAAGCGTGCCATAATTATTTATTTGTTTGTAATTATCATTATATTTCTTTCTTTAGTGTAGAGGAAGCTCTTGCAAGATTGTATGTCAGACATGATGGGGGAAACTGATGGAGAAAATAACAAAGAGAAAGATCCAGTTGGGGGTGGTACAAAACCAAAGGAAGGTAAGCACAAGAAACCATATAAATCTGAGTCTCTAGTGTGGGATCATTTTATATAATTTATGGTATTTCAATGTTATTTTATTTTATTTTTAAACTTAAACTGTTTATTGTAAAAGAAAAGTTATTGTTGATCTTTAGTATAGCTATTAGCTAAACAGTGCTCAGGTTATTTTAGATTGTTGGACTTGTGAATTTCGGACAATTCGGGCAATTCGGGCTAACCCGAGTTCAAAATATAAAGCTTGGTCTGGGCTTGGGCAGCAATCCTCGGGTTGATGGTCCGGCTTTTGCGGGCTTGGGCACTGCCAAATACAATTCGGGCTGGACTTGGGCAAACCCCCAACCCGACTGAACCTGCCCGAGTTGCACCCCTATCCGCACCAACCTCTTCAAATTTTTAGTCAAATTTAACCCAAAATCTATTTTTTCTATTTTAACAAGTCACCTTTTTATATTCACTACATCAAACTCTCTTTTTTAACTCAATTTTATTAAAATATTAATTTCTTATGGTATTTATTATTCTTTCTTTTTTTTATTAAATTGATGAGGTGCTACTCAAACAATTCTTAAAAAATGCACCAAAAAAAAAAAATTGTCGTTGATTGGTCGATCGACCGGTTGACCGGCCGGTCGATCGACCGACTAGGCTAATCTTGGACATTTTTCTTCTTCTGCTATAGGCACTCATGGGATATCTGGTAGGATATCCAGGAGGACATTCGGGTAGACGACCGGTTTAAAGATTCTGGCCCAGTTTTGCTCCAGAAAATATAATAAAAAATAATGTAGCTAATGAACAATGCCTCTTTATTTTTGTTGAGGTACTGTAGCAAATTTAACAAAAAGTTAATTTACAAAAAATTTGGAGAGGCTGATGGAGGAAGGATTTGATATTGATGCTCTCTACAATTTCTTCAAAGCTATTGCAAAGAGTCTGATGCGGATGCTTTTAGCTAAGCTTTTCAAATTCATCCGTGATAGTGTTGTCTAAAAGCATTCCATTCAAACTTTCAAAATTATATATATATTTTTTAAGATTTAAGTGGTAAATTGATATATGTAAATTTGATATTTTTAAAAGAATAAATTATAAATATACCTCTTGAGATTTTTCAAAAATACAGCTTTTTCCCTCACGTTTTGGAAATTGCAAATATCTTTTGTCAAAATTATTTTTGCAACTGATCTGAAAAAAAAAAAATTATTATACAAATGCCCTCTAATACCAAACTAAAATTATCATATTATTCTTATTTTCATTCATCCACTAATCTTGAGCGACACATCAAATGCTTGTAAGACAATAATAACAGTGGTGTTGATCAAGAGTGGGAGATGGTGCTATGATAATTGGGCAAAATAGTGTTATTAGCAAAAATTTAAAAAAAATTAAAGAAAGTGAGATAAGGAAAAAAAATCTTAAATTAATTGGACACATCACCAAAATAAAATTGTTGAAAGATAGTATATAATTACTCCATGATGGGCTTCCTATAGGAGTGCAATAATGGCCCGCAATCTGTGGGTGGCCCGAAACCCGTTCGCAGCCCAGTTAGGCCTGATTAGGCTTGGGCTCGAGCCCAGCTCGAGACCCTGGGCCTGGGCCGTCATTTTGAAGTCTAGTTCGGCTTGTGGGCCAGGCCTGCCTGAGCTGCCCTATGGCTCGACCCGTCGACTCGCTCAAGGCTCGAGTCCTAGTGCTCGAGTCCCAGTGCCATTTTTAGTGAAAAATAATAAAATTTTGGTAGAAAAAATAAAAAAGTAAAAAAAATGTTCAGGCCCGCTCAGACCTAGGCCCATTGGACCCGCCCGAGGCCCGAATACCCCTAGGCCTAATTTTCTGACCCATGGGCCTGCTTGATCAGGCCCGAATTTTGGCGGGGACCTGGGAGGCCCGAGCCCAGGTCGGGCTGGGCCGGGCCAAATTTATACTCTTAGCTTCTCAACATGCCATTTATTGGCAATAACTTTTTCTCTTATGATGGAACCTGCAAATTATATTGGAAATTTTTTCATCTATGCAACCTTAACACAAAATGATATAATTTAAGCATAAATTTGTATAAATTTACAAAATCACATAAGTTTTCACAAACTTACTTTAATTTGTGTTCAACTTACGCATTTTTGTGAGATAAGTTATGTAAATTCGTGAAAACTTACATAATTTTGTGTTACCCTTCCATTTTTCTCTTTCCACTCTCAGATATCTTTCCCTCTCATTCTTACTTATCTCTTCTTAGATCGGTTTAGATCGAACCACATCTCGGGCTTCTACAGTCGCCGATCGAAGGATATGTTAAGGAGGATGGCGTTAAAGTGGAAGCAGAGGTTTCTGAGCTAGTGAACTCAGTCGGTGAGGGCAGTGCCGTCGCAACTGACTCCAATCTAAAGAGACTAACGAGGAAGATACATTGAGGAGCGGTGCTGAGACAGAAATCGACGAAGTATTGGTCAGAGCCGAAAGAGGTACAGGAGATAATAGAGAAGTTGAGGGTTTGGTAGCGGTAGAGGGCGGAGAAGAGGGTAGTGAGGCGATGGGAGTTGAAGGACAGGTGAAGAGAAAAGAGAGAGAGAGAAAAGGCGGTGATGGAGGTGGTAGTGGTTGCAGTGGTGGTCGCAGCAGTCACTAAGGCGACAACTTTGCCGTGTGAGGTGGATAAACGAGAGAGAGAGAGAGAAAGAGAGAGGGGAAGTGTGAGTGTTGTTAGGGTTTGGACCGTACATATGGTATATATAGGGAAGGGTATTTTGGCCATTTTAGCTAAGCTTGTCTTTATAGACAAAGAAAATCAACACCTAGATCTTTCAACAAAGAAAATTCAATTTTGGACTTTTAGCCCGAACGCTCTTTATTTTAATGATAAATTCATATTTTGTATTTGATTTCACTCCTTACTAATCAATAAATAAATCTATCATAAAAAAATGTTGCGTTAATTATACTAACTTTTTTTGAATTTTAAAAAAAGAAAAACTCTGCAAATTCAATATAATTACATTAGGTTTTTTTTTTTAAAAAAAATTTAATTCACACTTCACTTAGCATCTTTGGCATTAAAGATTCATCGGTCATATGGATAAAAAATAATCCGCTTGTTTGATTTAAATTTTTACTATTCACTTTTCAGAAAATTAAAATTTTTTAATTTTCATATTTTTTTGTTTTTACTGATCTTTTTTAATATTCTAAGCATTTTTTTTTATTTTTTAGATACACCTAACATAAATACACTTAAAAGGTAAATGCCAAAAATAGCAACAAAAAAAAAAAAAAAAAATACAAAACAATATGAGAGTTCAATACATTTTTCGTATTCCTGTGTATTTATTATTTTTTAAAATATTTTTTTTGCAAATATTTTACTTTTTAGATACATCTAAGTAAGGTGTAGCTAAAAAAGTAAAAAAAAAAATTTGCTTAAAATTTTAAAAATATTCACTAAAAATAAAAAATACGAAAAATAAAAAAAGTCGATTTCAGAAAATTGAACCAAACACATTGAATGTTATTATATTTTTACACTGAAATATATATTTTATCTTATTTATCTGTATGATTTACATAATTTATTTTAGTTATAGTTCCTTTAACCGTACTAAAAAAAATGGTGTAATTATATGAAAATTGTAAAATATAGTGTATTTTTTCTTAACTTTTGGGAGGTGAGTGCAATTTACTAAAAAAATGTTTGTTGAGTAATTTTAATTAAATCTTAATTAATTATACTCAACAAAACTCAACAAACATGTTTTAGTAAATTACACTCAATTATACTCAACAAACATTTTTAGTAAATTGCACTCACATTAGTCTTACATTTTGTTACATAATTATATTAATCTTTTTAATATAATTAAAATGATTGAAACTAAAGCCTCCTTTGGAGACACTCCAAATAAAGTGCTTATTAAGTTATTTTTATTACATCACTTCTATATTTTTTTATACGTCTTTTCTTAATAAGTAAAAATGTCAAAAAATAAGTCATATCCAAAACAATCCTAATGCATAGATACTAAAATGAACTTAAAAAAATTACAATTTATTTAAAAGTAAATGATAATATTATTTTTTTATGTTGGAAAAAATGATTTTTTGATGACTTTAATTAAATATTAAAGTGGGTCCCAATCATCTATTGTGTTGGGTCCAAGTGGGTCTAGATACTTTGCAATGAGATCTTTACACCATAAATAGTATAGCCAAAACCATTAAAAATTGAATGAGAAATTACCCCATGAAGTTAGCTTCATGAAAGAGTTAATGGGGTTTGTAACTTATGCCTTTATTGCAGAGTTTAATAGTGCATTAATGGGGTTTGTAACTCATGCCTTTATTGCAGAGGTTAATAGTGCATTAGTGACCAGCCATAAAGGCTGGAGGCTTCTCCTCTCTCCCTTATACATGTATAAATTAAGACCCTCCTGTCAAGTCTCCAACACAGAAATTGTTTCTTCCATTCTTTAGTCAGTTTGCTAGAAAGTTCCTACTGTGAGAGAATGCTGCCACTGTTTTTGTTCGCTAAGCTAGACAGAGAGTGCTTCTACCATAGCTGGTTTTTGAGCGTCGTATCCTAGGAGACAGACGCCGGTATTCCTTAAGCACTCGACCCGTGAGGCGGCGAAATCTGTTTTAAGGAAACTGCTACCGTGCAGGCTTCGGTTTGGTTTCTTTATCATTTTATTGTTTGTGTATTTCTGTTGAAATTTAGTTGTAATTATCAGCATACGTTCTTGGTATATAATTTTGATTTCTTCATAAATCTATTTAATTAATTTCACAATTTGAACAACAAGCTTAAAACAGATTTCTATATTTTTTTTTTCTATGAAATTGATCGAATATATTTATATAGACACTTGTATAATGTTACTAGGAACTGTTACGGAATTGCTCTCTATTTCAACGATTGTAAATTATGCAATGTGATTCTCTAATTGCTTAGTTTAATTAGAATGCTCTATCATAATTTGTATACTTAATTGTATTAATCTGATCTTATTTTATGCGTATGGTTCATTATTCCCCTTTTATGATTTGCATGAATTTTAAGGTTATAAAATATAATTTATAGATTTTACAATTTTGACATGCTAATTCTATTTTAGGTTTTAATTTGTTACATGCTTATTATTTTCTAGACTAGATTACATGATTTAATCTTTAAAATTTTTTGCATGTTAATTGTGAAATGGTTATATACTTGAAGTGCTTGGTTATTAGTTTATAACATATAAACAATTCAAATTGTTTACATAAACTGCATGCTACTTATTTGGTTTCATCCTATTTGACTAATGTTGCATATGTATATTTTGGTTTTGCATGCTTCTAGCTTTACTATCTAATTTGCATGTGAAATTGTTTCTAGTTTTCTAGAGTTATACGCATAAGTTATTTCCATGTTTATTATTTAATAATTCTTATATAATTTTTAAGATTTATAATGTGTGGTTTTATTTCCATAAATAGTGTGTGATTTAATTGGATGAATTAAAGTTTGAATTAAATGTAGTTCTTTGGAGTTATAAAATTTGTGTAACTTGCCTTTATTTATTTACATGGTTATTGTGAATTAAATTCTTATATAATTTATGGCAATTAATTTTTAATTTAATGTAAAAGTTATAAGGTTTTGTAATTTATGTAGAAGTTATAAGGTTTTGTAACTTGGATAGTATCTTAATTCCTTAGTTATTTTGCTATTCTATGATTTGCTAGAAGGTTAAATAATATCTGATTGTATGTACAATTGCTTTAGATTAGTTGCTTTATATTATGTTGTCGTTTGCTACTAACTCTCTTTGTAGGCATACCTAAGCGTGGAAAGGCTTTTGGACTAAATAGAATCCTTATGGATTGGCTATTTTATTTAAATGTTTGAAGCATGTTTGCTTGAGATGTAGTTGGTTTGTTTACCAATTTGTAGTAGCAAGTTTTATTTGCTTATATTGTTGTAGCAATTATTTTACATTGCTTGTAAAAGTTTTTAACCTAGTTCATCCTAAAAAATTAAATTCTTAAAATTGGTTTATCAATAGACTAGGAGTCAACATGTTTCTAAAAGTTTTGTCAAAAGGTTAACTGTGTTTTAAGTGAGACCGATGTGACCCCTCCGGTCTTTCTGGGAACTTTCTTGACCATGTTCGATTCTAGGTTTTTGTGGTGAGACTAATTTTGAATTAACTTTTTATCTAAGGGATTTTCTAAGGGTTAAGTTTAATTTCTGGAACACATAAGTGATATTCTGGTGTAATTTTTCGAAATGGCAACTATCACTGATGCTGCTGCTACTGCTAATGTTGGTGGGGATTTGAACCCCGGGGCAACTGGGTTGCCAACCCCTACTGTTGTAACCTCTGTGGTCAACCCTGGCGTTACTCCGGCTATTCTGGGAGGACCGTTTAGTCACCATGAGCGCCCAAAAAAGTTTACTGGGGAAAACTTTAAGAGATGGCAGCAGAAGATGCTGTTTTACTTGACCACGCTAAACCTTGCAAAGGTTCTGAGCGAGGATCCTCCAGCCGTGGCAGAGAATGATCCTAACAGGCAGAAAGTCATGGCGCTTGACACATGAAAGCAGACATGCTATCTTTGCTGGAACTATGTGATTAACAGCTTGGCAGTCTCACTTTATAGTGTGTTTTGTTCCAAGAGCTCAGCAAAAGAGTTATGGGAATCTCTGGACAAAAAGTACAAGACTGAGGATGCCGGGGCAAAGAAATTTGTGGTTGGCCGGTTCCTTGATTTTAAAATGATAGGTTCAAAAACTGTGATGAGCCAAGTCTAGGAGTTTCAAGTGATCTTGCATGAAATTCATGCTGAGGGGATGCCTTTGAACGAGTCATTCCAAGTTGCTGTGATCATTGAGAAACTTCCCAATGGTTGGAAGGATTTCAAGAACTACTTGAAGCACAAGCGCAAGGAAATGTCAGTTGAAGAGCTGGTTGTCCTACTCCGAATTGAGGAGGATAATAGAAAGAAAGGATGGAGTACCTCCTCAGTAAAAGGCAATGTCATTAAGCATGGCAAATCTTCTGAGATAAGAAAGAAGCCCCCTGTGAACAACGGCTCTAAGTTAGAGCCTAGAGGTGGTGTTGCAAAGAAGCCGGCTTACAAGCCACCGGAACCAAGTTATCGGTTCTTTGGGAAGTGTTATAACTGTGGTAGCGAGGGGCATCGGGCTAGTGACTGCCGTAAGCAGAAGAAGCCATACAAGACTAAACCTCGTGCTTATATGACAGATTTACAAGAGCACTCCCATGAGGAGGATGATATGCACTTGTCTGCCGTTGTCTCTGAGGTGAATCTAGTAGGTTCAAACCCAAGAGAATGGTGGATTGATACTGGGGCTACACGCCACATCTGCTCCGAGAACATGATTAATCTAAATTATCTAATTGTGTGCATTAATATGAATTATTTAATTGGGTATTTCTGTTGAAATTTAGTTGTAATTATTAGCATGTGTTCTTAGTATATATATAATTTGATTTCTTCATAAATCTATTTATTTAATTTCACAAAGATGAACAACAAGCTTAAAACTGATTTTTTATATATTTTCTATGAAATTGATCGAATAGATTTATATAGACACTTGTATGATGTTACTAGGAACTGTTGCGGAATTGCTCCATATTTCAATGATTGTAAATTATGCAATGTGATTCTCTAATTGTTTAGTTTAATTAGAATGCTCTATCATAATTTGTATACTTAATTGTATTAATCTGATCTTATTTTATGCGTATGGTTCATCATTCCCCTTCTATGATTTGCATGAATTTTAAGGTTATAAAATATAATTTATGGATTTTGCAATTTTTACATGCTAATTCTATTTTAGGTTTTAATTTGTTACATGCTTATTATTTTCTAGACTAGATTACATGATTTAATCTTTAGAATTTTTTGCATGTTAATTGTTAAATGGTTATATACTTGAAGTGCTTGGTTATTAGTTTATAACATATAAACAATTCAAATTATTTACATAAACTGCATGCTACTTATTTGGTTTCATCCTATTTGACTAATGTCGCATATGAATAGTGTGTGATTTAATTGGATGAATTAAAGTTTGAATTAAATGTAGTTCTTTGGTTTATAAAATTTGTGTAACTTGCCTATATTTATTTACATGGTTATTGTGAATTAAATTCTTATATAATTTATGGCAATTAATTTTTAATTTAATGTAAAAGTTATAAGGTTTTGTAACTTGTATAGTATCTTAATTCCTTAGTTATTTTGCTATTCTATGATTTGCTAGAAGGTTAAATAATGTTTGATTGTATGTACAATTGCTTTAGATTAGTTGCATCATATTATGTTGTCGTTTGCTACTAACTCTCTTTGTAGGCATACCTAAGCGTGGAAAGGCTTTTGGACTAAATAGAATTCTTATGGATTGGCTATTTTATTTATATGTTTGAAGCATGTTTGCTTGAAATATAGTTGGTTTGTTTACCAATTTGTAGTAGCAAGTTTTATTTGCTTATATTGTTGTAGCAATTATTTTACATTGCTTGTAAAAGTTTTGGATCTTGGTTTGTTTTAACCTAGTTCATCCCTAAAAAAATTTAATTCTTAAAATTGTTTATCATAGACTAGGAGTCAACATGCTCTTAAAAGTTTTGTTAAAAGGTTAACTGGGTTTTAAGTGGGACCGATGTGACCCATCCAGTCTTCCTGAGAACTTTCTTGACCATGTTCGATTCTAGGTTTTTGTGGTGAGACTAATTTTGAATTAACTTTTCATCTAAGGGATTTTCTAAGGGTTAAGTTTAATTTCTGGAACACAAAAGTGATATTCTTGTGTAATTTTTCGAAATGGCAACTATCACTGATGCTGCTGCTACTGCTAATGTTGGTGGGGATCTAAACCCCGGGGTAACTGGGTTGCCAACTGTTGTAACCTCTGTGGTCAACCCTGGCGTTACTCCGGTTGTTCTGGGAGGACTGTTTAGTCACCATGAGCGCCCAAAAAAGTTTACTGGGGAAAACTTTAAGAGATGGCAGCAGAAGATGCTGTTTTACTTGACCACGCTAAACCTTGCAAAGGTTCTGAGCGAGGATCCTCCAGCCGTGGCAGTGAATGATCCTAACAGGCAGAAAGTCATGGCGCTTGACACATGAAAGCAGACAGGCTATCTTTGCTGGAACTATGTGATTAACAGCTTGGCAGTCTCACTTTATAGTGTGTTTTGTTCCAAGAGCTCAGCAAAAGAATTATGAGAATCTCTGGACAAAAAGTACAGGACTGAGGATGCCGGGGCAAAGAAATTTGTGGTTGGCCGATTCCTTGGCTCAGTCATCATGAGCGCCCAGAGAAATTTGTTGGGGTGAACTTCAAGAGATGGCAGCAAAAGATACTGTTCTACTTGACCACGCTAAACCTTGCAAAGGTTCTGAGCGAGGATCCTCTAGCCGTGGTAGAGAATGAGCCTGATAGGCAGAAAGTCATGGCACTTGACACATGGAAGCAGACAGACTATCTTTGCCGGAACTATGTGTTCAACAGCTTGGCAGACTTACTCTATAGTGTGTTTTGTTCCAAGAGCTCAGCAAAAGAGTTATGGGAATCTCTGGACAAAAAGCATAAGACTGAGGATGCCGGGGCAAAGAAATTTGTGGTTGGTCGGTTCCTTGATTTTAAAATGGTAGACTCTCAAACTGTGATAAGCCAAGTCCAGGAGTTTCTAGTGATCTTGCATGAAATTCATGCTGAAGGAATGCCTTTGAACGAGTTATTCCAAGTTGCTGTGATCATTGAGAAACTTCCCAATGGTTGGAAGGATTTCAAGAACTACTTGAAGCACAAGCGCAAGGAAATGTCAGTTGAAGAGCTGGTGGTCCGACTCCGGATTGAGGAGGATAATAGAAAGAAAGGAGGGAGTACCTCCTCAGTAAAAGCCAATGTCATTGAACATGGCAAATCTTCTGGAATAAGAAAGAAGCCCTCTAAGTTGGAGCCTAGAGGTGGTGTTGCAAAGAAGCCGGCTTACAAGCCACCGGAACCAAGTAATCGGTTCTTTGGGAAGTGCTATAACTGTGGTAGCAATGGGCATCGGGCTAGTGATTGCCACAAGTAGAAGAAGTCATATAAGACTAAACCTCGTGCTCATATGGCAGATTTATAAGAGCACTCCCATGAGGAGGATGATATGCACTTGTCTGCCGTTGTCTCTGAGGTGAATCTGGTGGGTTCAAACCCAAGAGAATGGTGGATTGATACTGGGGCTACACGCCACATCTGCTCCGAGAAGAAGCTATTTACAACTTTCGAGCCGGTTACAAACGGTGAGAAGTTGTTTATAGGAAACTCTGCTACCTCCATTGTTGAGGGGAACAGAAATGTGGTCCTGAAGTTGACATCAAGAGAGGAGCTGGCCTTGAATGAAGTCTTGTATGTTCCGGACATTCGTAAGATTCTTGTCTCAGGGTCTCTTCTTAGCAAACATGATTTTCACATTGTTTTTGAGTCTGACAAGGTCGTTTTGACCAAGAGCGGAGTGTATGTGGGTAAGGGTTATATGTTGGGGGATATGTTAAAACTTAATGTAATAACTATTATCCCAAAGATGAATAAAGATACATCTTCTTCTGCTTACATGCTTGAGTCTTCCAATTTGTGGCATGGTAGACTAGGACATGTGAACTTTGAATCTTTACGTAGATTAATCAAGTTAGATCACATACCATCTTTTAAGATTAATCCAAAACACAAGTGTGAGACTTGTGTTGAAGCGAAGTTGACAAGATCTTCGTTTCATTCTATTGAAAGAAGTTCAGAGCCATTGGACTTAGTGTATAGTGATGTGTGTGACTTAAAATTTATACAATCACGTGGTGGCAATAAATACTTCATCACTTTGGTTGATGATTGCACTAAGTATTGTTATGTCTATTTGCTCAAACGCAAAGATGAGGCTATTGACAAGTTTATTTTTTATAAGAATGAAGTTGAGAATTGATTAGGCCGCAGGATTAAGGCTTTAAGAAGTGATCGTGGTGGTGAGTATGAATCACCATTTATTGAGATTTGTGCTAAATCTGGGATTATCCACCAAACCACGGTGCCTTATTCTCCTCAATCAAATGGGGTTGCTGAGCGGAAGAATAGGACGCTAAAGGAAATGATGAATGCAATGTTGATAAGTTTTGGATTGCCACAGAACATGTGGGGGGAAGCAATTCTCTCTGCAAATTACATTATGAATAAAGTACCCCGGAAGAAGGTGGACAAGACGCCATATGAGTTATGAAAAGGTGTTAAGCCTTCGTATAAATTCTTACGAATGTGAGGGTGTCTTGCAAAAGTGGCAATTCCTACACCCAAACGGGTTAGGATAGGCCCGAAATTCGTGGATTGTATTCATTAGTTATGCACATAATAGTAGTGCATATCGGTTTCTTGTACATAAGTCTGAAATTCCTGACATACACAAGAATACCATCATGGAGTCAAGGAATGCATGTTTCTTTGAAGACATTTTTCCTTGCCAAACCCATGAAGGGGTTCCAAGGTCTTTGGAGCAATTTGATGAGCTTGCTAGTGATGATGATCATGTTAATGATCAAGGTGATGATCAAATTGAGGTTTTAGATGAGCCTAGAAGGAGTAAAAGGGCTAGGATATCCAAATCTTTTGGTCCAAACTTCTTGACTTATATGGTTGAGAATGAACCTCAAACTTTTCACGAAGCTGTGAGTTCTCCTGAGAGTCCTTTATGGAAAGAAGCAATCAAAAGTGAGATTGACTCCATCTTATAGAACCACACCTGGGAGTTGGTAGATTCACCTCCAGGTTGCAAGCCTTTAGGTTGCAAATGGATTTTTAAAAGAAAGATGAAGGCCGATGGGTCAATTGACAAGTATGCGGCGAGGCTCGTTATCAAAGGGTACAGGTAACGAGAAGGTCTGGATTACTTTGATACGTACTCACCTGTAACTAGGATAATATCCATTCGCATGGTGATTGCGATAGCAGTATTGCGTAATCTAGAAATACACCAGATGGATGTAAAGACAGCTTTCTTAAATAAGGGATTTGAATGAAGAAATCTACATGGAGCAACCTGGAGGGTTTTCAGCTCCAGGAAAAAGCAAAAAAGTCTATAAACTTGTCAAATCTTTGTATGGTTTGAAGCAAGCGCCTAAATAATGGCATGAGAAGTTTGACAACGTAATGTTGTCAAATGGGTTTAGAATCAACGAATGTAACAAGTGTATTTATGTCAAAGACACTGACAAAGGTTATGTTATTTTGTGTCTATATGTTGATGATATGCTCATTATAGGTAGTAACGATGAAATGATCAAAACTACCAAGAAATTGTTAAACTTTAAGTTTGAGATGAAGGATATGGGCATTGCAGATGTTATTTTGGAAATTAAGATTCCCAGAATCTCTAGCGGAATTGTACTATCTCAGTCTCATTATGTCGATAAGATACTTGAGAAGTTTAGTGGATCAGATACGAGTGTGTCATCGACACCTGTAGACTTAAGTCTACATTTTACCAAGAATAATAATGAAAGTGTCTCACAGTTAGAATATTCTCGGGTAATTGGAAGTTTAATGTATCTGATGAGTTGTACTAGGCCGGATATAGCTTACTCGGTTAGCAGGCTTAGTAGATACACAAGCAATCCTGATGTTTCTCATTGGAAGGGCATTGTGCGGGTGTTAAGGTATTTACGCTACACTCGGGATTATGGGCTGCATTATACTCGATATCCAGCGGTGCTTGAAGGATATAGTGACGCGAATTGGATATCAGATATAAAGGACTCAAAGTCCACTAGTGGATATGTGTTCACTCTTGGTGGGGCAACCGTGTCTTGGAAATCTTCCAAGCAAACATGTATATCTAGATCAACGATGGAATCAGAGTTTATTGAGGCAGCCGTGCCTTGGAAATCTTCCAAGCAAACGTGTATATCTAGATCAACGATGGAATCAGAGTTTATTGCTTTGAATAAAGCAACGGAAGAAGCTGAATGGCTTCGCCATTTCATTGAAAGATATTTCACGTTGGTCTAAACCTGTGCCAGCTATTTGTATTCATTGTGATAGTCAATCTGCAATTGTTAGGGCACAGAGTAATATGTATAATGGAAAGTCAAGACATATCCGTCATAGACATAATTCCATACGACAACTACTCTCGAATGGAGTTGTCTCTATAGACTATGTAAAGTCCAAGGACAACATTACGGATCCGCTAACCAAAGAGTTAAATCGAGTGTTAGTCGAAACGTCGTCAAAAGGAATGCGGTTCAGGCCTTTGGAAGTTACTGGAATGGAAATCCAACCTAGTTGACTGGAGATCCCAAGATCTAGGTTCAACGGAACAACCTAATTGCGTGTAACTGTGGTATGTCACTGAGGAGGTTAAACCTCCAGCCATTCCTTCTATCAGTGATACCTGCAAGTGTAGAGGTTAAGCTGAGCTTTTAATGACTCTAGTATGTTAAGCTGTTGAGCTGAGTATAGCAGGATACTTAAGTAGAGTCACCTATGTGAGTTTGAAGTAGGGCCGCTTCTAGAAGAATTGGGCAGGCCAAGATTTTTTGAAACCACTCACTGAACCAGGCTAGTGCTCAGGGCCACACAGGGCACACCAGTGAGAACAGAATGGTGGTAGGAGTAATTCCCCTGTGAGATCAATTGTCTCAGTTTACATAAACGGCAGAGCAGTTCAAGATGTCTTATTCACTGATCAGCCAGTAAACTCGATAGGTTTTCACTGGGAGAGGTTCAAAGCCAAAAGCTACCTTCTCTGATGTCGGGGTTAGTTCGTTGCACTCTCTCTTCGAGTCATTATTGTTGAACGATGTCCGTTTGTTGAGTCTTTCGGTCAATTTTTATTCATGTGAGGGATTGTTGGAAAAAATGATTTTTTGGTGACTTTAATTAAATATTAAAGTGGGTCCTAACCGTCTATTGTGTTGGGTCCAAGTGGGTCTAGATACTTTGCAATGAGATCTTTACAGCATAAATAGTATAGCCAAAACCATTGAAAATTGAATGAGAAATTGCCTCATGAAGTTAGTTTCATGAAAGAGTTAACGGGATTTGTAACTTTTGCCTTTATTGCAGAGTTTAATAGTGCATTAATGTGATTTGTAACTCCTGCCTTTATTACAAAGATTAATGGTGCATTAGTGACTAGCCATAAAGGCTGGAGGTTTCTCCTCTCTCTCCTATACATATATAAATTGAGACTCTCCTGTCAAGTCAACAACACAGAAATTGTTTCTTCCATTCTTTAGTTAGTTTGCCAGAAAGTTCCTACTGTGAGAGAGTGCTGCCACTGTTTTTGTTCACTAAGCTAGCCAGAGAGTGCTTCTGCCGTAGCTGGTTTTTTACCGTCGTATCCTGGGAGACAGACGCCGGGATTCCTCAAGCACTCGATCCGTGAGGCGGCGAAATCTGTTTCAAGGAAATTGCTACCGTGCAGGCTTCGGTTTAGTTTCTTTATCATTTTATTGTTTGTGTATTTCTGTTAAAATTTAGTTGTAATTATCAGCATATGTTCTTGGTATATAATTTTGATTTCTTTATAAATCTATTTAATTAATTTCACAATTTGAACAATATTTTATTCTTGCGTTATTGATAAAAAATAATTTAATTGTCATTATGTAAATTAAAAAATTAATGTAATTATGTTAAAAATGAATATTTAATTATAATTTTTTCAAATTTTAATAGAGGTGGGTGTGTTTTTTATAATAGAAAAATCTGAAAAAAATAAAAAGAAAAAACATAAAACAAGAGTCAGCGGCTATTTTATAAGAACTAATTGGGAAAAAAACAAAATTGTCACAGTCACCGATCTAATCCAATTCTAGATAACGATCGTTGGTCTCGACGTTGAAAGGCGCGCCAAAAAATAAATGTTAACTGCCATACATATCCTTCCAATCAACATCCGCCACGCGCAAAAACCCACGTCATCAAACGTTACGTCTAGAACCCCCGTCTTCCTTCATTCAATTCACACGCCACTTTATCTCTCATCAAATACGTATATATATATATATATACATACAGACATACATACAGACCTCTCTCTCTCTGATCGAAGAATGGAGTCTCGTAATCCACTGCAAATGATCTCTTGGAACCCCACAATTCATTCTCCCAATCCCAATCAGACGGCTGAAGATGATGATCAACCCATTTCCCGGCGAATCCAACGGCTGTCCTTGCACCTAAACCCACCGCCGATTCATCCTGACCGTCAAGTGGCCGACGCCCTCGAGCTGCAAGCGTGCGCGAGCAGGACGAAGCTGAGCGTGAGCACCCAACAGCTGTCGGACTACATGAGAGGGAAGCACAGGGACATACAAGAGAGGGTTTTTGAGTACTTCAATTCTAGGCCCGATCTTCAGACTCCGGTTGAGATCTCCAAGGACGATCATCGAGAGCTGTGTATGAGGCAGCTTCTGGGTCTGGTCAGAGAAGCTGGGATTAGGCCTTTTAGGTACGTTGCTGATGACCCTTCCAAGTATTTCGCCATTGCTGAAGCTGTTGGCAGTGTCGACATGTCGTTCGGTATCAAGATGGGGGTTCAGTACAGGTATTTTCTTTTCTCTGTATGTTTGTTTTGAGGGATAACAGGGTGGGATTTTGTTTTGGACTATTAGTCTCACAAACATGGACTATCCATGAGGTGTCTTTAGCACGAGATTTTGAGTCTCGCGTGTCTACCATTTCACCACCAAGGCATCTTGAAAGTGAATCATATTCCATGAATATGATATCTATCTAGTGTGATGTATGGAATATATGACAAAGGTGGGGTGTTGGAGTATTGCTATTGATCGGTCATGTCATATAGGCCCGAGTCGGACATCCAATTGCTTGGATTTGAATTATCCGGAGGATGCCTTATATATCAATATCAAAAAGATGGACAATCAAACCTATTTCTCGATTCAATAGAAGCCCAAAGAGGTGAATAGGATCCCAAATAAGGAGAGATATGTAAAAAGTCCGATTGTGAAATGTTCATTTTACACTCCATGCTATTACTTTTTAAACAATTAAAAAAGGGTAAAATAGTTTTTTAAACATTTATAAATTATTTTTTTAGTGTTGTTAATTTAAAACTATATATTAAATTTTTTTAGTGTTGCTAAATTATAAATTATAGATTATAAGGGTAAAATAGTCTTTTAAATATTTATCCTTATTCAGTCTGTCTAACCAAACATTGGATTTACTAAAAATAGTTCAATCTAGACATCTAATCCCATGACTAAACAAACATAGGATACAAATTCAATCTAACCAAATAGTCCTGAGACAATGTATCTCGGGACTAACAGTCCGATGGATTACAATCTCCTTATCCAGTCCGTCCAAACAAACACACCCTAATAGTAAGAAAAAAGATTGAGAGCTCTAAGAGCTCTAATAGCTCTAATTGATGTGTAGGTCTCCTGTGATGTGATGTCTTGGCTTTGGTTTTTTTTTTTTTTTTTTCTCACATCATTAATCCTCTTTTAGAGCTCCCAAATTAGAGGTTGTATCATATTTGAATTTTGTGTTTTGTACTTCTATGTGGTATTGGGTTTAGGACTCTCTGATTTCATCTTTTGGGGATTATATTATATTATTACTGTATTGGATTTTGAGTCGAATGGAAATTGGGTTGTGTGTTTATTGAAGTTATTGTTCAGGCAATTTGCTCATTTGGATACCTCGGGAATACATATTTGGCCTTTTGGTTGTGGATTGTGATGTGCAATTACAATTATGCTTATTTGATTTAAAAAAATTGTATCTTTAATAGTCATATTATACATTGATTTTGAAATAGTGAATTCAAACTAATAATCTGCTTCAGTGGCTTTTCGTTACCATACTGGTTTAATTCAATTCAAATTGCTGTTTTTAAAATTGCTGGCACATTTTTATTTTATTAATCGTAGTAGAGTCCAACACTTAGTAGACACTCTTATGCCTGTCAATGCTATAATCACACACTAATTACACTTAGCCACTCACCTTCTTAAAGAAGTAAACATTGTTTGCTTGGTCCAACGTTTGTATAGCGATTTCATATTTTTCATCTACTAATTACTTACAGGGAGAGATGATACTTTGTCAATTTGAATTGTTGGGTCATTTAGTAGTATTTTTTTTTTGGATTAATCCTAAGAGCCATTAAATTAGTTCCTGAAGTTTGATCCATGCTTTTTCTAAGTTGTTGATCCCATATTTGGATCAATAATCATTTCTAAATGCTTTTGAATTTTTCTACCTATGGTTTTTTCTACCAATGGATTTTTCTTTTCTTGATGCTTGTAAAAATACCCCTTAAGTCGGTATTATCTCAAAGTCCAAATTCATTTGTACACCTCTGTGATGTATCCTGCACTTCTATACATGGTTGTTTCCCTCAATTGTAAGTCTCCTTTGCAACTTTTCAGATGTTCCCCTAGCACTATCATTTGTTCACGTTTGTAGAACAAATGAGGTGTAAGTCAGTGATGAATGCAGTAGTCAGACTCTGTCATTTTTTGATTATAGGAAATGGCTGCTACGGATTATTTAGAAAACTGGATTCAGTCAGGGGTCTGTTAGTCCTCTAGTGTGCTAAACCGAAAATTGTGATTGATTTCGAATTCTGATTTTGAACTTTCGATTTGGTATTCCAATATGTTGTGATAAAATGTGAGGCATGTGCTAATATGTTCTCTGTATACTAAACGATGAGATTTAAAAACTGCAGCCTATGTTATTACCCAATGAATTATTCTTCCGGTCTCTTTTGGGTATGCCACATAGTTTGTTAGGTCCTAAGCTTCATATGCAACTTAAATACTTGATTTTGTTTTAAAAAGTTACCTAGTTGACCAAAATCAGCCATAATCTCAAAGAAAAATGTTGTGTTTGTAACTATGTTCAACTAAAGATGAAGACATTCTTGTCACCGATTGGTTTGAGGCCTCTATGATTAATCAGATAATCTATAATCCGTATGTAGTGCCTTGGCTTGATGATGGTAATAGTTGTAATCCAATTACATAAATTATTTTAGGAATAGTTGTTTCTTCTCTTGTTGCCTAGTCTAGGCATATTCGTCCTTACAAGCTGGAGTGTCGGTCGGTTGGCCCTTGTTGCATTCTGTTCCATGAATATAATAACTGTGTGCCTGTCAGGGCAGATTTGAATTTTGACACCTTTAAGGACTGCATCCTCAATAACTTAATTTATTTATTTATCTATTCTTTCAGTCTTTGGGGAGCTTCTGTACTCAACTTGGGAACTAAAAAGCATAAGGATAAGTACTTTGAAGGCATTGACAATTTGGATTATCTGGGTTGTTTTGCTATGACGGAACTCCATCACGGTATGCTCTCTCTCTCTCTCCCTCCCCATTCCAGATCTCCACCTCCAAACAAAATATTTATTCTTTCTGCTTGGGTATACTGCTTGCTCAGTTGTTAAGATATTTCATCTGTTACTTTGAACACTTCATCATTCCTACTGTCTTTAAATGCTTCTCGAGTGCTGAGGCAGAGTTGATGTATTTCACCTGGATCTTTTCATTCACAAACACAAACCACAAAGAATAAATATAAATGTGTTGTTTTTACTGAATTCATGTATACTTCGGCTGTACACTTTATATGCATGAGAAATGTGAATTATGCTGTCGAGGATTGTATGCATTATACAATCTAGGAGAAGCTATTCTGACACATGCAGTTGGAAAATATGAGAGTTTAATTTAGCCTCAGAATTCATAGCATATGTAAGATGTTGAAGACCCAGAATAAAAAATTATGGTACATGATTTTCTTATCTGTGGAATTACATTTTTCATATCAACAAGTGGCAAGAGTCTGATGATAATTATCAATAATTTGTTATCACATTTTTCTTTTATTCTCTCTTTCAAATTTTGTTTCAGTTAGTCAATTCATACTTATTCTTTCCTTTCTTTTGGCATTTTCCAAAGTAGAATGGTTCTCCCCTTTCACACTCATGATTTATTATGAGGTAAATGTGGAACCCAAGAAATACTGTATGCTCAGCTGAGATGCCCAGTGTTCGGCCGCATCAAAGTCTGGTCCCACTTTTTATCAATGACAAATAATAAGTGGCAGAGTACACCATGTCAACCAAAAGTTTGTTATGGCTTTAAATAAGTACTTATAAACTTCACAACCACCTGTCACTTGCATCTAGGCTAATCTTTCTCAATTGCTTGTGATTAAAAGGATCAAATGTCCAAGGCCTCCAAACCATTGCTACATTTGATCCACTTACAGATGAATTCATAATTAACACATCCAATGATGGGGCAATCAAATGGTGGATTGGCAATGCTGCAGTTCATGGAAAGTTTGCTACCGTGTTTGCCAAGCTGATGTTGACAACTAATGATACAAAAGGAGTTTCTGATATGGGTGTTCATGCCTTCATTGTTCCAATTAGGGATTTGAAGACCCACCAAACACTTCCAGGGGTCGAAATACATGATTGTGGTCACAAGGTTGGTCTGAACGGAGTAGATAATGGAGCATTGAGATTTCGTTCAGTAAGAATTCCCCGAGACAATCTCCTTAATCGATTTGGAGATGTCTCAAGGGAAGGGAAATACACAAGCAGCCTTTCGACCATTAATAAACGCTTTGCTGCCTTGCTAGGGGAGCTTGTAGGGGGAAGGGTTGGCCTTGCATACTCTTCGAATGGTGTCCTCAAGATTTCCATCACGATCGCTGTCCGATATTCGTTACTCCGACAACAATTTGGTCCTCCCAGGCAGCCCGAAATCAGCATTCTTGATTATCAGTCTCACCAGCATAAACTCATGCCTATGCTGGCCTCAACTTATGCTTTCCATTTTGCCACATTGCATTTGTTGGAGAAATATTCTGAGATGAAGAAGTCTCATGATGAACAAGTGGTGGCAGATGTCCATGCACTCTCTGCAGGTCTCAAGGCTTATGTGACTTCTTATACGGCAAAGTCATTGAGCATCTGCAGAGAATCCTGCGGAGGCCATGGCTATGCTGCTGTCAATCGGTTTGGTAGTTTGAGGAATGATCATGACATATTTCAGACATTTGAAGGGGATAACACTGTGCTTCTACAACAGGTTGCAAATCAATCTTATCCATGATATCTTGTTCTTATAATTTTTTCAAGGGTAAATTGCACTTTTTACCCTGATAGTTTGACCCAAATTTCACTTTGGTCCTTATTGTTTCAATTTGAACAATTTAGTCCCTACACATTTTAAGTCTAGTTTCAATTTGGTCCTTGCGTCAAAATTTCTGTTAATTTTTTCAGGAGATTGATAAGTGTCTCAAAATTGTTAATTTTAACGTTCAACTTAAACAGAAGGACCAAATTGAAGCTAGACTTAAAGTGTAGGGTTCAAATTGTTCAATTGGAAACAATAGGGACTAAAGTGTAATTTACCCTTTTTTCAAATATAGAAACCGAGTCTTCTCATTGAAACAAAGCTCAGGAGTAATTGAATTTGTGGTGCTATAGATGGGTATGCGTATGTGAATATGAGTTGGGTTGAGTTGAGTTACTTGACTATAATTGTCTGCCATGTGGGTTTTTAACTAGTGGAAAAAGTTTGTTTGCAACTTATTAATTAGATTTACAATAAAAGTTCCGATTTTTAGTCCATTTCTATGAAGTTGCCGTTTGCATTTCATATGAAAGCTAGATTTGGAAAATTCTCTTGTGATGCAGGTAGCAGCAGACCTTTTGAAGCAATACAAAGAGAAGTTTGAAGGTGGGACACTTGCTGTTACATGGAACTATTTGAGAGAGTCCATGAACTCTTATCTGTCCCAACCAAATCCAGTAACAGCTCGTTGGGAAGGTGAAGATCATTTGCGAGATCCAAACTTCCAGTTGGATGCCTTCAGGGTGAGTATCATTTTGGTTCTGTGATTTTCACAGCATAATCATGGCATACCTCTAACAAGTATGGACACTTCAAAGAAGGTAACGTGTTGTGTCCGACACCGATACTGACACGATACGACACTCCACTCGTCGGACACTTCCTAACACTTAGATACACATGAAACACGATACAAGTTTGAATAAAATAACGTAGAATCCAATGATAAATAAAAAATAAAAAATTGTAAATTTATACCTATTCTATTGCTTTAGCCTTTAAAAATTATTAACTTTGACTTAAATATTCAGAATATACGACATATAATAATTATTTATTCTTATATATGACACATAATAAATATATAAAATTATATATTTGCATGTGTTCCCCACCTATCGTGTCCTACATTTTTTAAAATTTTCCATGTCGGCTTGTTGGTGTGTCATGTGTCCATGCTTCTTAGCATACCTTTCAGACTGTACTTTTGGCTTATATGACCTTTCATGGTGCAGTATCGTACATCTCGATTGCTTCAAAGTGTTGCCGTGAGACTTAGAAAGCACTCTAAGAATCTTGGGGGCTTTGGTGCTTGGAATAGATGTTTAAATCATCTTCTGACACTTGCAGAGTCCCACATTGAATCTGTCACCCTCGCAAAATTCATTGAAGCTGTACAGAGGTAATTCCTAATTTCAGCATCAGAAAAATCTTCGTTTTTCTCTTCAATGAGTTTTGAGTCCAAGTATGCCTTCTTTTTGCTCCAGCTGCCCTGATCCAACTTCTCGAGCTGCTCTAAAACTCGTTTGCGATCTTTATGCCTTGGACCGAATCTGGAATGACATAGGAACTTACCGCAATGTGGATTATGTGGCCCCCAACAAAGCTAAGGTATTGAAGCATATAGATTCAAACTCAAGAACTATGTTGATTAGATTGCTTCAGCTTATGGCCAAACAAGGGCAAAGGCATAACTCCTGTTGCCTATGAACTAATGCTCCGACCTCAACTTGGGGTGCTAGTTTATCTCTCATCCGAGAGCTTTCAGAGTAATGCCTGAGAGTTGAAGGATAAATGTGAAATTATGCACAAGAAACAAAATGACAAAAGTCTAAAAACACAGTAACGGATCACAAAACCAAACACAACCCTCTCATATGAGATGAGTTCTATCTTTTTGCAGATCTTACACCCATTTGAGAAGGTTGTGCTTGGTTCTATGATAATTTGTGTGTAAGTAGGAGAACCGAATCAAAATTTGTTTGGATTATGTCCTGCTGATATAGCTGGATTTGTTTTTGAGTCAAAGGGTGAGAACGCATGATGCGCTTTCCATTTTGCAGGCAATTCACAAATTGACAGAGTACCTCTGTTTCCAAGTAAGGAACATTGCAAGGGAGCTCGTAGATGCATTTGATCTTCCAGATCATGTTACGCGTGCCCCAATTGGCAAGCAGTCAACTGCAGAAGTTTACTCACAATACACGCAGATTGTTGGATTCTGAGTCCTATAGCAACTTCAGATTAGTTGAAACAACAGCAAAGAGGGACGAGGAGTGGTAATGGCAAAATTAAAGGATGTTATTCTTAGTTTTGTTCTTCAATTCTTTCTGTATCATCGTAGGCAAGGGGGTCAGAAATTCTTCCGGAAATGGCGTGCTACTGCTCTTTAAACCAAGTGGTAAAATTGGGCCTGGAAGAATATTGTTGTGAAATTTGAAGCACTTGACAGGTAGTTGTTGAAAATCTGCCTTTTTTTATATCCCAACAGATTTGATACCCACAAAAGAAAGGACCCTAATAATCATTGATTACCTGTTTGATTATCTTGCTGCCCTGTATAAATTGGATTGGTTGGTTATGCATGGTTATAAAGAATATGGGGCAAATTTTAGTCCCTCGTAGTAGTACTTTATATCCTGTCTTTTAGAAATATCGATGTATTCTAATGTGGTTTCGAATTAAAGTTATACTATCACTTTTTCAGTAAAGACGGGGAGGGGAAGTAAAATGAAGAAAAATTTCTTTAATGGAGGTCAAATATTAATGGGGAAAGACATCTTTATCATTTTCTTCACCTTCTACTTTCAAACCCTAATACCCAAACTCTAATCCTCACTCTTAAACCACCTACTCCTCCCACCGTCCCTACCGGCCCCCAGAAGCCACCTTCCCCCACCGTTTATCCACCTTCCTGTCCATTTTTCCATCTTTGGTTTCTTCAGAACAGCACTCTAATAATAATAATAATAATAATAGTCACTAATATCAGTTTGAAGAACTGCAACTCATTAGTTTAAGTACAACTCAGTCCACCGCGCTTTTGCAGAGTGCTTCAGTTGTCAGATAATTGTTCTGAGTTGATCTCCCTGCCACTGCTTCCATCCTTCTCTGCAACTCCCCAACCTCCCTATCATTCCCTCTCCTCTCCCTCCTCTCTAACAACACTGCCACTGCCTTCTTCCTTCCCCATCTCCCCTGCAGCTCCCCAACAACGTGGTTACTTTGTGGTTCTTGAATTCATTTTGTACCCAACAATGGAATGGAACATTAAATTCATCAACCGTTTTGAATCTTTGGAGCCTAAACTGTATATTGAACCTTCGTTCAGTATATGTATGTTGTATGAATAATTAAAGCTGTAAATAAATTAGATACTAGATTATAAAATTTAAAATACTTGGGTTAATATGAGATTATGTTAAAGAATAACATGTAAAAACAGGCTGTTTATGGCTCACCATATCCTCTCAACAACATATTCTTGGAATTTGCTGTTTATGGCCACTATCCTCCGCGTGGTTTTGGAGAAATAAGCAAATTTCAAGGAGCCTTATTATCCCATTGCATACCTCAAAGGGAGGATTAGAGAGATTGAAGTAGCTAAGTCTGCTCTAACCAATAACAATCGCAGCTGCTCCAAGATCATTACTGCTTGGGGTAAGCCGCTGGAAGGATGGGTCAAAGTTAATGTTGATGGAGCAGTTGCAAAGCAGAGTGGCCGTGCAGGGGGTTTAATTCGATCAGATCAGGATGAGTGGCTTATTGGTTTCAAACATTATGTGGGACGTGCTTCTGTTGTTTTGACAGAGTTATGAGCCATCTAGGGTGGAATTCAGTTGGCTTGGGTGAATGGTTACTTTCGGCTTATTATTGAAACTGACTGCGTTGAAGCAGTCCAAGCTATTCTCAAGCCTAATATGGTAAATCCAAATTTCAATCTAAGTCCAGCGATTGGAGACATCGTGGCAAAGGATAGGCAACGTGTCCTCACTCATATTGGAAGGGAAGCCAACACCTGTGCTGATCTTTTAGCAAAGGGAGCCCTTCATTTGTGCAATGGCAGGGATTATATCTCGGAAATGCCACCAGAATTGGTGATAGCTCTAACTGCTGACACCTAGTTAGTTTGCTGGTTTTGCTGAAAAAAAGCGGCAGGAGAGAGAATAGCTAAGAGGTATTAAGATCGTTTTTCAACAACCATTAATGCTGTGTTTGGTTGGGGGATTTGGAGAGGGATTTGGAAAGGGAAAGGGAAAAGGTGTGTGAAACTATGTGAAATGTAAGTATATTTTTTTTACATTTCACCTACCTTTTCCATTTCATTTTCCAAATCCCTCATCAAATCCCTCAACCAAACACAGCATAAAGGAATTCGCGTTAATGAATTCGCTTTGCTCATCACATGGAGTGTATGTAACTATTTTTAAAAAAAAGGGGGATAGTGTTACCGGACCTTAACACAACTGTAAAGCAAATTTTGTGTAGAACTTTATGAAGGAAAAAAAAATTCCACTAATGGAAAGCCATGGGTATAAATGATGGTAGGTAGGAGATTGATATGATTCACCGGCACTGTCTCCATCTTCAGCGTTTGTGCCATTATAGGCCTTTACCAGTAACTACCAGTAGTACCAGCACCATGCACAGAGAGAGGCAATAAATTCAAACATAACATACAGCTACCACTTTTCCATATTTATTTGGGAAGAGATAACTAAAAAAACTGGATTTGCTCCACTACCAATTCCCCCACTCATTTGAAAAAACTATAAATACTGAATTTTCTCCACTGCCAATTCAAACCTATTTCTTCTCAAAGTCACCTCTGCAACAACTTCCAATTTTACAAATATCTATTTCCAACCAAAACCCTAAAAAACACTCATATCTGTTAACTAGATGATGATGACCCTTGGAATCTGGGTGGCTCGTAGTTCGAATATGTAGTTCGAGCAGTTTCACTTTTCTGTCGAATATCTTCGTACATTTTCAGAGAAGCCTCAGAGAACCTGGTCAGCTGTTCAAGAACCTTCGCCAGACTCGTATTTACGCAGCTTAAGTTTGAGGACCTATCATCATTCTTCTCGTCATTCTTGCATTCTGGTTCTCCATTGTTGTTCGAATCAAGCTTTTTTTGTTCCTCCTGCAGTTTCTCAGCTTGTTGCCTGATTGAATTGCGCAGATCACAAAGAAAGGCTTTGATGGAATCACTAAGTTCTTCAGACGGCAAGCCTTTAATCCCAGCTGACCAATCGCGAAAGAGAACAAATATAGGTGGGGCCACAACTCGACGAGGAGAGAATGGCTTCCTGCTCTTGGACCGCTCCCGGGGTTGCAAGATGCAATTCTGCAACCATCCATTGAGAGCTTCCACATATGTTGTATGGCTATTGATCCAGTTGGCAAAGCTCAGACCAAAGCATTCAATCTCATCCTCAAGCTGAATCATAATCTGCCTTTGTGTATCTCCTTGAGGAGTGCCAGTTGAGCTTTTCGTTTGGTATGCTAATGAAATAGTGATGTACTGTGCATGATGGCATTCTAGCATGGTCTTCCACATCCTAATCAATCTGCACATGATCCATTGGTCATACATCTGATAGAAATTATGATTTGTAGACTAAGGGGCTGTTTGGTGTAGTTTATATGAGCTGCTACAGCTTCTTCTTCTTCTTATTTATTTATTTATTAATTTTTTAAATTTTTTTTAAAAAAATTTTAAGGGCCTATGCCAAATTGTTTGGTGCAATTTCTGCTTACAACATATTAGGCAGAGATAGCTTAGATAAGCTGGAAAAAAAAAACTGATTATCTGAAAGCTAAAGGAGGGGTGCTTTTAGCTTCCGCTTTTTAATTATCAGTTTTCAGCTTATGAAAAGATGCACCAAACATGCCCTAAGAAGCTACAAGAACAAGGTGTCAAGATCTAATTTTCAAAATAAATGTTTTTTCAAAATTAATCTTACCCCTGAATCAGTTCTACAAGTTGTGGCTGCAGCTCATCGTCCCTCATTTTCTCAATCCGCTTTGATATTGAATCAACAGAATGAAGGGCTACTCTAATTCGTGAATGCAGGTCTTTCACCACTGCCCGAGTTTTATCAATTACTTGCGCACTATGATCTTTTGCAAATTGGCACCTGAGTTGGTCACACTTCTGATCATACTCCTTCCTGATAGACTCACTGGCCTGCACAAGGCCAAGATGAGCATGCAAAAAGTGAAGAAGATGCGATGCTATGTCAGAGATGGATCCAACAAGAATGGGATTACAACAGTAATGCCAAGGGATATAATAACGACTACAAAGTTAGAGATCTAGCCACTTGATTAATTGAAAAACATTTTTGAAACTATTGATGTTACAAACATCCCAATAGACATTCATCAGATAAGAACAGAGTTACATTTTGAATGGATTCTTCCTTAATTTTCAAGTCAAATGAAGAATTTCTTTATTACCTCAACAGATTTTGGTTTGATCAGACAAAACAAATTCTTTCAGAAGGAAGAAGTTAACCGGCACCAAAACTGAACAATCTAGTCCTACTTTGGTGTTTTTATTTTGTTGTTTACTGCACATTTAATAGCAACTAAAAAATACATCTCTGAAGTATATGAATAACGAAAAAAATACACCCCTGAAGTGTTGAACCACCAATCAATATTCCTCCAGACATAATTTGATTTGTCTTAAACTGAGGATTATGTGGTAATGCTAAAAAGAAATCGGGTGAATATATTAAGGTGGCTATTCACCATCAAAGTGTTGTCTATTGGGTTCTCTAACCTGCCAAGTTTATCAACACCAATTGCCTCGTTGATGTACTAATTTCTGTTATCAGCAGTTATGACACTTTTATCATTTAAACAGGAGCCTTCTGCACTGAGTACAACCTTTATAGTTTGCTAATTGTATCATAATTAAAAATTTTAGCTTCTAAGCAACTGGTTTTACAGTGCACATACATTAACAGAAAAGCTAACGCTGTGTAGATTTAGTAATATGAAGAATCTACAAAGAAAATCAATTCCTATAAAGCAAGTCATTCTTCACAAATATAAAATATTGTGCAACCAAATTTAGTTGGGTTCAATCTTGTTTGAGCCTTTTCACCGCAAATTTTCTGAAATATTCTCGCTGTTCTCCTTCCATTCATATCAACAAGCAACAAAATGAGATATCACCCACGATACAATTTATGGGTATCAAATGAGGCATTACTAACACATTGTTTTCTGAGACAAATCTAGACAGAGTTCAAATAATGGAATAAATTGATGCGACAAATAACAAATCAACAAGAGAACTATTTAAAGCATGCAATTTGTAAATCGAAACCAAATTCATCAAGAGGGATCAGATGCTTTGCATTCAGATTAGCTTGAATATAAATAAAAAGAAAAATCTGGATACCAAATATTGAAAATTGTGATAAATAATCACTTGAAATGGCAGGTGATTAACAGTAAATGCAACACCATACCCAAATAACCAAGCAGGTCAACAATGATAAATTATTTTGATGATGACAAAGAGGCTTCAACAATTACCTTCACTTCATCATACAGTTTCCTTTCCCATGCATACAGTCTATCCAGAGTAGAGGAGTGGCTTCCTGCAATCATGCAGAACTCTTCAACAAAATCACTTCCACTATCATCATTGTCATCTTTTGATGCTGAGGTAAGAGGATTCCTCGAAGAAGATGACCTTGAGGATGTTGCGCGCTTCCAAGTAATAACCTTTGTCCCATGTTCTGAAGGATCTGTACAGATAGTAAAAATTAGATTATGGTAACAAAAAAACAGAAGAAATGTTGTCTAACTAGTTCAAGATCAAGTATTCCTTCTTGTTATGCTACAAGTAGAACTGCCTCCACCCTGATAAGGATTTTTACTAAGTTGGTTGTATGTCATGCTGATGACTGCTCAAACTAACATATACAGAATTAACTCCACAATCTAATCAATTCGAATTACATAAATATGCTTTCAACAGGGACCAAGTGGAGATAGAGTTTTTCTAGGTGAAGTGCAGGATCCAAGGGAGTACATTCGGATTTTGAATTCAGCGAGAGAAATTCTGAAAGTAGTGTTATGTTATCCAAGACTTTGCAATGGCATATGATTTTGTCATAGCAAACACACGCATTAAAAACGGGATACGGGATGAACACTTGATAAAATTTACAAGTGGAATGAAAATCAGTCAAATAGATTTCTTTCTCATTAGAAAAGTTGATAAATGAACATGTAAGGATTGTAAACATAGTTCAATTGTTCAGATGTATGTATTAAGAGATAGACGAGGAAGATTAAAGGAAATAGGGACTTGCACAATTGAAACTATTTTAAGAACATAATGATTATGAAAGGAAAATGAACTTCAAATAAGGAAATTATTCTATGTGATGTGAGATGAATACTTGCATTAAAAAAACTAGCAAAAGAGATTCTTGGTAAATCTAAGTGAAGTGGCCACCATCTAAAGAAACTTGATGGTGGAATGAAGATGTTCAAAAAGTAATCACAATAAAAAGAGTCAAAAAATTTTATAACAAATATCTCTATATGATGTTTATTTACTTAGAAAAAGGATATATGATGGGATTTTTAGAGAGAGAACGCAGAGAATTTTTAAAAAGTAATCACCTTGCTTGTTTCCACTTTTCAAAAAACACTTTTCAGAAAATTTTACTTTCTTATTTTCCGTGTTTTTTTGTTTTTACTGAATTTTTTTAATATTTTAAGTAATTTTTTTACTTTTTAGACACACCTAACATAAATACACCTAAAAAGTAAAAAAATTGTAAAAAAAATCTTTTAAAAATTCACTAAATACCAAAAATATAAAAAAATACAAAAATTCAGTACATTTTTTGTATTTTTATGTATTTATTAATTTTTTAAAATATTTTTTCACAAATTTTTTACTTTTTAAATACGTCTAAGTAAGGTGCATTTAAAAAAGTAAAAAAAAATGTTTAAAATTTAAAAAATATTCACTAAAAACAAAAAAATATGAAAACCAAAAAAGTTAGTTTTCAAAAAACTTAATTCAGAAAACTCAAACCAAACACACTGAATAGTATTAGTAATAAAGACATGTCTAATGGAGTTGTGACTATGTTAGAACAGCAGAGGAGAAACATGTGAATTTCTTATAACAATATGTTTATATCAAGGATCAACCCTAAGTCCTTACCTTTTTGTAAAAGGTATGAATGAACTCAGAGGCAACATCACTAAGAGTTGAGGGTATTCATTTGAACACCCAGTCAAAAAAATTAATACTAGTAATAATATATGTTTGGAATGGCATTTGCCCTTTTGCAAAAAAATTGAACACCCTACGCACCACTTGTCACTTCAATATATATATATTTTTTAGAGTGACAAACTAGCTCCAATGTGTGCAAAAAAAAAAAAAGAAAAAAGGTTTTGCTTTCTTACTAACTTCCAAACCTGACTTGTATATATATACATATATATTTTTTGATGTCCAGAAATTAGCCCATTTTCCAAGAGTATATGCATCTCATTAGGAGGTTAGAGGTTTGATTTTGTGATCTTTCTTATGTCTGTTGAGTTTGTTGTATATTTGCAATTGTGTTGAGCTTTTTTTCATAGTTGAATGTTCAATTTGACGTAATTATCATAATATTTGTAATTTATCTTCTATTGATTGACAATAAATTAAATGTCTACTCGGACAAAAATTCCTGGAGCTGCCACTAGATGAACTTTCTAGGAACATTCACAGAATATTCCCCAGTATATGTTATTTGCAAATGCTATAATCTTTGTTGATGAAACAAGAGGAGTAAACTTTAAGTTAGAATTGTAGAGAGATACTTCAAAATCTAAGGGGTTTAAGTGTTGAACTAAAATAGAATATATGAAGTTTAACTGCAGCAAAACTAAAAATATGGATAAAGGGAGTAAAAACTTAATGGTCATGAGATACCTAAGAGTGATGATTTTTGATATCTGGGTTGGTCAAATATTCATAAAGAGAGAGATTTAGGATGTGACCCATAGAATTAGGACAGGTAGAATGAAATGGAGAAATGCATCAATTGTATTATGTGATCATAACTAAGAAACACAATGATGGACAAGGACATGCCAATACAGTAATTTTCAAAAAATGTAGGGTACAAAATGGATATGGTGATACAGCCATTTGAAAAAAAAAGAAGCTAAATTACACTTACATCCCCTGAGGTTTCTAAAAATTACAGGGACTTTCTTTGTGGTTTCAATAATTACACTAACCTCTCTTATTTTTGAAACTATTATCAAGATTCTCCCAATCTGTTAAGTTCGTACAAATAGCATTAGTTGAGTGTGAAAATGACCATATTGCCCTTTGATTTGCATGTTAAAAGACAAAAATATCCATAAACCAACTCATTCGTTATCAATATGGGTAAATTACACTTACCTCCCTTAAGGTTTTGCATATATATTATCAAAGACCCATATATATTTTATCATTATTTAACATAGTTGTCAAATCGAGATTCGTATCGTGAATCGAAATGACCTTGTATCGAATCGCGAATCGAATCGAATCGTGAATCGTAAAGATTCGGTCACTTTTTTAAAATTACTTAAAAATATATATTTACACATTTAGATGTTAAATATACCTTACGAATATGAAATATCTAGGCTTAAATCAATGAAAATGTTATTTTGAGTGATAATCACGTAGTTTAATAGGTAAAAAGTTAACAAAATTCTTATGTAAGATCACTATCTTACTTTTTTTCTTTTTAAATATTTATTATCAACCATTCTTAATAAAGATAATAACCAAATAGACAAATTATCAATTTTCAAAGTAACAATAATTAACAACGATATTGATATTCGGACAATAAGCATACATACTTTTCTAAGTAACAGTGAACAAATAATAAGAAAGAATTATTTAGAATATTTTATTTTAAAGCTTAAATCATTTTCAAAGGTATAACTGACCTCACATATGTAATATTCAATTATATTCAATTTAATAAAATAGCAATAGATAATTCATAGTGTAACTTTAATCTTAAACATCTTTAAAAGATATATTATGATTTTTTAAGGGGGAAAAAAATGAGAAGAAAGGTTAAAAATATGTTGGATCTGAATGAATCTGATTGGATTCTATTAAAAACTTCATGATCACTAAAATAATAACAAATTATGTATATATGTTGGTTATTTTGGTATTAAACGCTATTAGAAGTTGTATTATGTCATTTTCATTAAAAATATGGAGAAAGAAATAGTTGAAAATATGTCGGACACAATAATTTAAAAAATTATGTGAATCGTAAAAAGTGAATTGAATCGTGAATCGATTGTGAATCATGCGACTCACTAGAGATTTACTTCCAAAATAGATTCACCCATACATTCGTATCGATTTTGCAAAAAATTCGAATCGAATCGCGAATCGTAAGATTCTGATAACAGAGAGATTCACCTATAGATTCGTATCGATTTTGCAAAAATTCTGAATCGAATCGTGAATCGAATCGCAAATCGTAAGATTCTGATAACAGAGTTATTTAATAAAATTCTTAAATTTCATGCAATATAAAATAAAACCCTTAAATTGTTAAGACATTATTAAAACATTTAATGGGGAAAAAAAAAAAAACTTTCATTGATAAAATACTTAAAAACAAACAAGTTCTCTAAAATTAATGTTAGATAACATCTTAATAATTTAATATAAGAGTTATTACATACTACATAAACAACGTAAAATTTATTATTTTAAGTAATGCATTTATTATTTGAATTTTTTTTAAAGTTAAAATAAATGGATTATTTTTTTCTGACAATTTACATTACTTATTTATTCATATATAAAAATTATTATTTTATCTTTTCCCAATCATATATTATTCTCAAATTTTAATTTTCATCTTTGAGTCATTAAACTTCTAATTGATACATATTAAAAAAAAAACGCAAGTTAATATTTCTTACATAATTAAAAAAATTTAAAAATAAATATAGACGTAAAAAAAAATCTTGCCTCTACTGAGGTTTTTGACAATTAACCAAACTCATTCATTATCAACATTAATCTTAACCTTAAATGCATTAAATTTAATTTATTCTGTTAAATATATATGAAATTATTATTTATTTTTCATAACTTTTTCAAAATATAAATGTAATTTCTTGACTTTATTTTTTTCTACAACAAATTTTTGAACTTTTATAAACGAAGAATAAAATAAAAATTCAACCATTAATGAAGGTGAGAAATTAATTTTAAGATTTAATTTAATAAAAATAGTTTAAATGAAATAAATAAAGATGGAGAAATAGAGTTTAAATATCATACATAACAAATTAATTGAGTATTTTATTATTCTCAAATAATTTCTCCATTCAAATAAAGATTAATTTTAATTTTAGGTGTAAGAAATGATAAATTGTTTGAATTGTTTATTATTCTCAAATGATTTCTTGATCCTTCATTCCCTACCAACTAATTTTAATTTATTGTGAGGCGATCAAATTTTTTTTACTTCCATATTTATTTTTTAATTTTTTTTAATCATGTAAGAAATATTAACCTACGTTTTTTAAAATATGCATCGACTAGAAATTTAATGGCTCAAAGATAAAAATTAAAATTTGAGAATAATATATGATTGAGAAAAGATAGAATAATAATTTATTTATATATCAATAAATAAGTAATGCAAATTGTAGGGAGTAGGGAAAAAAATAAATTCATTTATTTCAACTTTAAAAAAAATTCAAATAATAAATGCATTACTTAAAATGATAAATTTTATGTTACTTATGTAGTGTGGAATAAGCCTTATATTAAATTATTATGATGTTATCTAACATTAATTTTAGAGATATTGTTTATTTTAAAATATTTTATCAATGAAACCAAACCAAACCAAACCAAACTAAACCAAATCAAGCCTTAAATTCCATCAAATGGGATCAGTTACATGAATCCTTCTTTTCTACACAACTCTATCTAAGGCCAATTCGTTATTCAAATTAAGGAGAATCATATCTCTATTTACTACACTAATCCACGTCAATTTAGGTCTATCCCTTCACAAAACACTACCATCTATCGTCCCTGTATTGCATCTCTTCACTATTGCCTTGCTTGGTCTCCTTTGTATATGACCAAACTATCTCAATCTATTATCACTGAACTTATCTTCTATCGGTACTACTCCTACCCATTCTTGAATATACTTATTCTGAACTCTGTTATTTCTAATCTTACCACACATCCGCCTTAGCATCCTCATCTCAACAACGTTCATTTTCTCTACATGTTTTTTAATTGCCCACCATTCCATCCCATACAACCTCGCTAGCCTAATCGTCATTCTATAGAATTTCCCTTTTAATCTAATGGGTACTCGTTTATCGCAAAATACTTCAGACACACTCTTCCACTTAAGTCACCTCGTCTTAATTCTATGAACCACTTCCGCTCCAATCTCCCCAATCGTTGTGACAATCAATCCAAAATAATGAAAATATTCTCTTAATTAATTCTTGGTTCTCAATCTTCACTGTTCTCTGCTTCCATTGTGGTTGTTACTAAAATTTCACTCCATATACCCTTAAATGTCTCAACAACTTAAGGGTATTATTTAATATTACATGAAATTTAAGAATTTTATTAAATAATGCTAAAATATGTATGGTTTTTCGATAATATACGGCCTCGTTTGGGAACAGGCTTTTTTAGGCTAAGTTTGGCAACTCTTAAAAAATTCAAAAAGTCAAAAAGTCACTATTTTATTTAATTCATATCATCTTATTTAAGTCACATCACCTCTCTAACACATCACTTCAAATCCAACCTAAACACAACCCATATTTCATAAAAAGTCAAAAAGTACACTTATTTAGATCATCCCAAACAACCCCTTAGTAACTTTTTGATTAAAATGTGATGTAAAAAAAACTAGTATGTTTGGGATGACTTTTTGACTTTTTACGAAAAGATGTGCAAAAAGTAGAGAGAAAATGAAATCTTTGACTTTTTGGTATGAATTATTGGCTTTTTGAATTTTTTAGTGACTTTTTGACTAAAAAAGCCACTTGCTAAACGAGGCCTAAATATATATATATATATATTTGATAAATAATAATATATATGCAAAACCTCAAGGGGAGGTGAGTGAAATTTCTCATCTCATTTGAATAGATAAGGTAACTAATGGGCAATTTCGTCATTTTTGGTATAATAACCTATGACATCAACAAAATTCTGTTAAATAGTCTAACTGTGAGAAAATCTTGATAATAGTTTTAAAAGTAAGGAAGATTAGTGTAATTATTGAAATCACAGGGGAGATCCTTATAATTGTCAGAAACCTCAGAGGAGGTAAGTGTAATTTATCTTAAAAAGTAAGAAATGACATGTTTGGGACTCACGCATAATATATAATTATATATATTAATATTTTATTCAAAAATAATAAAAATGTACAACATAACATGAAAGGATTATGGAGAAGTAAGCATAAGTCTATATTAATTTTCTTTTGTTATTGATTCTTAAGTTATTTTGTTTAGACTTGTAATATGTTTATGTGTCTAAGTGATAGAGACATATGTCTCCTAAGTGTCCAAAGCGTGTCCGGGTCTTGAATGTTTTTTAAAAATAGTAGGATACGTTTAGACGTGTGGTCCAATGAGTGTCAGTGTCCAACATGGGTCTGGCAAAGACACACCACATTCGTAGAAGTGTCCGGGCTTTTTAGGGTTGTAGGATTACTTTTAAGTTGAAGAGAAATTTTTGTAGTAACACAAATTACAATCAACTGGAGGAAATGACTGCAAATAGAATCGATTGGAAGAAATGGATCATGCAGGCAACCCCAGTAATTGGGACAAGGACCAGTTCTGTTCAGTTGAATTGCTTTTTAAAATTTTTGTTCCAAAGATTTAAAAAAAATAAAAGAAAAACTTTTGCACTTATCTCCTTGCTTAAAAGAATTCCAAAATAGAGTAAATCTTATGTTCAACATGATAAATAAGCTACACAGACATCCACAGGTCAAATTGAGTCAATGAATCCTATGCAGTCATGGAGATCAAAAGCACATGGAATGATTCTTGCAGTAGTAAGAATGCATGTTCATCCTTGAACAGCTCTAAAATGACTACACAATAATAAGAATCACCCACGAAACAATAGATTTTAGGGAGTTGTATGCCTTATTATCATGAGTGGCCTATGTGAATATGAGCCAAGAACAAGGATTCCAAAAAGTGAAATTCGATATTGCCAGTGCAAGTTGACGTTCCTGCTATGAAAGTGAAAGTGGCGCGGTGCCAATACATACTCATATACAAATTAAAACTTACCATGAGAAACAAGTGCAGTCTTCCCTCGGCAACAAGCCAATCGTAGAGCTGCCAAAATGTCTGATGCTGATGACCCCCCTACAAGGTGAACTGTAGTTAAGATGTCCAACCAAAAAAATCAGCAAGAACAGCAAGAGAAACATAATTCATACAATTCAGAAATTTAAATTACAAAACAAAACTATTTTTCCATCGTTACTATGAATAGTTACCGTTTGCCTCAGAATATCCAACCCGAATTTTGTTAGCTTCAAGCATACGAGAGACCTCCTTGCCAGATTCAGATGCTCTAAAGAAACGATGCTCAATGTCCTTTATGCTAGAAAGAAAATCTTTAGCTCTATGGGTGATGAACTCTGAAGGATCCTCTCTTTCCGCACCTATATCTTTCTTCACAACAGAATTATCCCTCTTTGAACTAGATGGTTCTATTGCAGCCTTCACCATCAATGTTCCAGGCACCCCCTTCATATTTTGTTCATAATCAAGCTTTTTCACATCACTATCAATTGCATGTTGTATAGAACTTTCGATTCCTTCAGATTTTACTGAATTAGCATTCAACATCAAAGATCGATTACTTCTGTTACCCGGAGTCACTGAATTACTAGTAACTCGATAACCCTTTCGTTGTGATTCAGGGGTCATGGGTGGTCCTTCATGACATTCACTATCTAAATCAGTTTCTCTCCCACTGAATTGTCTATACCCTCCTCCTCCCAAATTATCAAAATTCTCATTCAACCCATTCTGTCCAACAAATCTAAAGCTCTCAAAATCATCAGTTGGGTCAAAGAAATCCCAAGAAGAGCCAGACCCAGGAGGTGGTGGCGGCGGAGGCGGCATTGTAAATGTCACAGATTCACCATCATGAACATAGCCATTATTTCTAGATGGGCTAACCCTGAAAGTCACAGCACTAGTCCCACCTGATCTCATATAACTCAACCTAGACAATGGGGGCGAAAGGGGGCTTTCGTTGGGCAATGGGGAGTCCGAAACATCGGCGATATGTGAGGGAGATGGAGATGGATAGGAAGAATGTGAGGGGGTTTTGTCAATTTCAGTGGCCGAAGTGGACAGAGATGACTCTACCAACACTTCGGCCTCGGCGAATCGCCGAAGAGCAATGCCAATGTCACGAAGAGATTGAATGTAAGAAACATGAGCAGCCGCAAAAGCATACCTCGAATCAATCGCTTGTTTGATGAATCTCTTCCTTGCTTTGCAAAGTCGCAGAGCTTCAGTTTTTTCGGTTTTTGAACTCGCAGCACCCATTTTTCAGTTGCGGTTAAAATTCAACAAACTGAACAGCCCCTTTTCCAAGCATCCAAACACACACAGAGAAAAATGAGGGGAAAACGAGAAAAGCAAATGGAAAAAGAGAAACAACAAAAGCCTCCTCTTTCTTCAAACCCTAACTAAAACAGTGAAAAACAGAGTGAGAAACAGAGGAACTTTTTTTCTAGATGAGTTGGGTTTTCCGAGAAAATAAAAACCCAGAAGGAAAAATCTTTGTACAGAGAGGATCAAGAGGAGACCCAGATGGGAATGACAAGAAAACGTTGGATTTAAGAAGCAAGTTGTGTGCTTTCGCAGAAGAGGCAAAGCGAAAGAGGTGAGCAGAGAAGAGTACTTGAGTGAGGAGTCATGAAATCATACCCCCCATTAACAGAAACATCAATCTATATAATCTCTCTGCGAATCAGTCCACTTTTTGTAGGGACTGAACCATTTAGCAGGACGAGGAGAGCAAAACCGAAATGAAGAAAAACAGAGACAGAGAAAAAGAGGAGAGAGAGAGGAGCGAGGGGAATCTGGCACAGTTGATACACTGAGGGTGAGCCTCGTTTTGCGTGTGGAGTGATACAGTGTGTCACACTGCCTACATTCATTCTAACCAAAGATTATAATAAAATAAATTTTAAAACCTTTTCTCTTAAGATAATGATTTTTTTTAAAAATATTATAAAAAATATATATTTGAATTAATGGTATTTTTAAAATTATAAAAATTCATTTGAATAATTGTGGATTACAAATGAAAAGACGTGAGATTAAATAAATAAAAAAATGATCAAGGAAAACTTTTTTTATTAAGTTTACTTAAAATATATTGAATTAATGGTATTTTTAAAAATTATAAAAATCATTTGAATAATTGTGGATTACAAATGAAAAGACGTGAGATTCAATAAATAAAAAAAAGAGCAAGGAAAACTTTTTTTTTTAAGATTATATACAATACATTTTAGTCCATAATTAAAATGATAGATAAATTATTTATAAATTTTATTTAGAAGACTTACATAAGAAACGGTCCTATAAAAAAATTTATAATCCAATAAGTTTTTTGCTTTTTTATGGACACATTTACCCCTCATCTTAATTAATTAATAACTTGATTAATGATAATATCATATATGAAAAATCTTACCATAGATTGTGATAATGTAAATGTAACACATAACATCTCAAACCCAACGTGACATTCTCAAACCCAACGCGACATTCTCATATACTTCTGAAATTTAAAATAACTTGATTAATGGCAATACCATATATGAGAAATTCAATGTTATTATAGATTCTGATCATATTTATATAGTTGAAATTTTGAAATTCAAAACATAAATGTAATATATAACATTCCAAACCCAATGTAACATTCCCAAACCCAACGTGACATTCTCATATATTTCTCATCCCAAACCATCGTGACATTCCCATATACTTTTTATTCTAAATCCAATGTGACATTCCAATACTCCACCATTGAATTAAAAATAATGTAACTTCCTAAATATAATATGTAACATCCCAACTCAACCTATGTATTGAACCACCACCACCCCTAACCCAGCGTAACTTCAACATCGAACGATGAGATTCAATCCATATTCAATTATAAACTCAAATCCCCTATAATTTTGCGCAATGTATTGTGATATGTATATAAACACTAATTACAATAAAGACACGATACACATTCAAACACATATATAACTGAACAAATACACAAATGTCATCTACTACATGATCTATGTGGATTAACCTTACACATTAAATGTAACATGCATTGTAAAACGATCATCCAGGTCCCAATGTACAATTGCCATCTTACGACGTGGTTCACATTCGACATCCAATTAACAACCAAAGTCAAATACCCCTAACCCAACCCCTGAATCCATACACACTGCCCCACATATCGAACATATCAAAACGCATCAACTATCACAATGTCGAATACACACATTCAATCAGAACATTGGCCAAAGTGTGCCTATCAATGAGTGTAATAGATTGTCAATGCCCAATTAAAGATGAATAATCCATACTTCAACAAAGAGCAATACACTTAAAAAAGAAAAAAAAAAATCTCTTCTCCTCAACCGATTGGAGTTGAAATCTGTCGAAGAAATCAACATAAAACTCTAAAATTTCATCATATCACCGACCATATCCACATCCATTTAAACAACATTTTGAAAATACATTGGAATCCCACGATCAAGGCGAAAAAAACTCGCGCAGTTATTGTCTGTAGATTTGTCTTTCCTAAAAACTTTTCCAAATGTGATATGATAAATGAGAAAATAAAGTACAGTATGAAAACAAATTAAGGATCTAATCGTACACTAATATCATTCATTTACAACTCATGGGACCTTATGGAACACATTCTTATATAAATATTACTTTAAACTCTAAAAGAATATTTATAGGACTTCACATTAAATAAGTCTTCCAAATATGACTTATAAATAATTTTCTTTAAAAGAAAAAATTAAAACTCAGATTAAGGTAATTTAGTGATTTAATTTTATGGTTAATAAATTAAGGTGTTTAGGTTAATTTATAATAATTTTATGTTTAATTAAAAAATTTATTAAATAAAAAATTGGTTTAGAAATAAAAAATAAAAAATAGTTTAAGGTAATTTTATGGTAATAAATTAGGGTACTTAGTCTAATTCATGATTTAATTTGTTAAACACGTGATTAAGATAGAAAATTATATGTATTAGAGAAGAGAGAAGGAGAATATAATATAGGGATATTTAGGTAATTTTGCCCTTACTTTTAACATAATTAGTTTTGCCCTTACTTTTAACATAATTAGGGGATTTTATGCCTATATTTGAACTATAGGAAGGTATAGTACTCCGAAACCAAATTACAAGGAGGCAAAGTAAATTTTGTCCTAAAAAAAAAAAAAAAACCTCTTAATATATTATCATAAAAGTAATAAATCTAGTTTAATTCGGTTCTTTTTATTTTTAAAGTGTAATGAGGGTGTTTGGTATGGATTATTTTGGCCAATTTATAAATTCCAGTTTTGGAAAAATTGTTTTGAATTGTTTAGTTAAACTTATTTCAAATAGTTTCTAATTCTAACAATTTATTTTAACTCAAAAAAATTGATTATGAGAAGTTGCTCATCTTCTGTTTTTGATTATTAGCTTTTGTTGTGAGCATATTAATTTATGATTATATCCCTATTTACTTTCTGTTGTGAGCATATTAATTTATGATTATATCCTTATTTACTATTTTTTTTCTTGTTTTTGAAAATAGAAAGGCTCAAATGGACAATGGATTAAATTTTTTATGGGAAATATGCACTAGTAGTGAATAACAAAAAAAATAAAAGTTAATCAATGTGTTTGGTTTCAGTTTTTTGAATTCAGTTTTTTGAGAATTGAGTTTTTTGTTTTTTGTATTTTTTTATTTTTAGTGAATATTTTTTAAATTTTAAATATATATATTTTTATTTTTTTAAATGCACCTTACTTAGATGTATCTAAATAGTAAAATATTTGTAAAAAAATATTTTAAAAAATTAATAAATACATGAAAATAAAAAAAAAATGTACTGAATTTTCATTTTTTTTTGTATTTTTTGGTATTTAGTATATTTTTTAAAGATTGTTTTAAGAAATATTATACTTTTTAAGTATATTTATGTTAGGTGCGTTTAAAAATTAAAAAAAATTGTTTAAAATATTAAAAAAATTCATTAAAAACATTAAAATACAGAAAATAAAAAAGTGAAATTTTCTAAAAATTAGAACCAAACAAAGTGAATTCAATTTATAATTAACAAAGGTTAATATAATTTACAATTAACAATGGTAAAAATAACATTGACACTAAGGCCTGTTTGGTAACCATCCCGCTTTCAGTTTTCAGTTTTTAGTTTATATTTACAAAAATTTTAAAAACTGTCATAAAAACTTGTTTGATAATTTTTTTAATTTATAAATGGTTATCTCAGTTTATAAATTTGAAGAAAAAACGTAAACTAAAAAATTGAGTTTATGTTTTCAGTTTTCAATTATTTTTTCAATTATTTTTTTTTCAATTACTTATTTTTTTCAATTAATTTTTTTTCAATTAAATTTTTTTTTTCAATTATAATGTGTGTGATCCCATTGTTATAAATAATTAAAATAAATATAAATATTGTAGGTCGAAACAAACATATTTTTTAGTTTATGTTTTTTAAATATTTTATTCAAATAAAACGCGTTTATAATTTATGTTTTTCTAAAAATAAACAAAAATCAGTTTATAAAAATTTTATAAATATAAACTAAAAACGTAAACGTTACCAAACGCTACATAAAAAGTCATTTCACAATTTATTTATCAAACGCTTCTTAACAATTTAGATTTATTATTTTTTAACTACACCAAATAAATTAATAATCTTTTATTAAAATTATAATTTATAATCTATTAAACTAAAATTTATAATTTATTTTAATCACAAACACCCGCCAGATATGAAGAAGAAAAAAGTGCAGATGACAAAAACTGTTCCCCAGGTTTCCCGAGGGAGACTGTAACGGCTCATTTTCATCCGGTTTTTTGGGAAATGAATTTCTTCTTTTTTAATTTTTTTTTATAAAAGTAATTTATAAATAAAATTCATGTAAAAACACTTTTGAAATAATATGTCAATAAGATTCGTGAAATTATAAAAATAATAATAATCATAAAATATCAACTTATTCTATGTATATATATTTTTATATCATTACTTATTTTTTAATTTTCTTTTAGTGAGAAAAATTAAAAGAACTACATATAGATAAGAGTTGAGAAAAAAATTTATAAATATATAGAGATGTAAATATTTTTGTAGTGGGATACAAATTCCTAACTTCTCCCAACAAAAAAAAAAAAAAAAAAAAAATTGGGTAGTGGGGGGTAGTTGTACTTTGGCTTGTGAGAGAGTCAGCAAGAATGCCAATTTGTTGTGGGAGTGGAGTTGGATCCCACTGCGTAAGTGCCAATTTTCCATTCACATGAACCCATTTCTTGAATATCCCTTCCACTTTTTTCACTCAACTTTTTCTATTTGTAGCCTCTGTTTTAAATACTTTCCCAATAAATAAATAATTACTTTATGTCTCATGATGTATTTTACTATTTTATTTTATTGTACTTTGCTTGTGAGAGAGTCGGCAAGAATGCCAATTTGTTGTGGGAGTGGAGTTGGATCCCACTGCGTCAGTGCCAATTTTCCATTCACATGAACCCATTTCTTGAATATTCCTTCCACTTTTTTCACTCAACTTTTTCTATTTGTAGCCTCTGTTTTAAATACTTTCCCAATAAATAAATAATTACTTTATGTCTCATGATGTATTTTACTATTTTATTTTATATGTATTTATGTAATAAATGTCTTGATATATAGAATCCACTATAAAACATGATAATTTACATTAATCAAAGAAGAAGATAAAATACACTATGCAGCCTTGTATTTCACATTAAATTCCACAATAATGTCATTTTACAATTAATTCATCATACTTTCGGTTAAGTTGTAATCCAATTCTTCTATTAGTTTGATATTGAATTCGTTAACGAAAATTGTTATAGAACCATAGCATTAAAGGTATATTTGATTGATGAATTTGAAAAGGGATTTGGAAAGAGAAATAAAAAAGATAGGTGAAATATGAATAAAATATATCTACATTTTACTTAATTTTACATATATTTTTTTTATTTTCTTTTCTAAAACACTCCTTAAATCCTCTAACAAAATACAACGTACGTATTTTTAACAGTAATTTTTTTTTCTCTATTTTGCACAATATTTTTCCTCTTTATTTTTTAGTAGACACCATCAATTACCCCTTCCCTGTTGCTTCTTATCATTTTTTCGCAACCTTAATCCTTTCTTCACTATATATGGCCACTACTCACCTTTTGCACACTAGCCCACCCAGCACCACCCATTCCTTTTCTCATTACTGGATTATTTTTTCGGAAAATATCATAAATGTGAGTGTTTTAGTAAAAATTAAAAAATCCTTACAGATTAAATTCAAGCCAATTATTAAGCGATTGCGTTGACGGTTCTTTTGTCTCAACAAAGAGAATTTTAAAATTGCCAAGTGTAGAGAAAATAAAAATTAAAAGAAGAAAGAGGGAGACGGAGAAAGATGATTGAGTAAACAATCAAATAAATAATTACTTACCGCTACTCCTATGCTTTGAAAATGAAGTGCATAAAATGTTTTGAAAAGGAAATGCTAAAAATAAATGCTTCGAAAATGAAGTACGTAAAATAAAATGCGAGAAATATAAATAAGAAGAAAATTTGAAATCAATTGTCTTTGGTTTGAGTTTTTGATCCATTATAATGTAGCTATTGATGGCTATTTATAAAGGAAAAAAATACAGCAATAACAACATGGTAATTACCCATTTCTCCATCTTTATCCTTGTCTTGCCATGTGTCTTTCTACTCATCCACTTTGTCCTTCATATTCTCCATCATCTCCATAATTTCTTTTAACTTCCAAATAAATAAGAGGATGTCACATGCCTTGAAAATAATAATAATAATAAGAAAAATATTTTATGATGCCGACATTGCCTTCGCGGCCCTTAAAAATGATGTTTATTTGAATTTTTGAACGGCCGAATCAAGCACACATACTGTCATTTTTGTGTCTAAAAAAAAAAAAAGAAAAAAAAAAGCAATTTGCCATCAATTGAAAAGATAACCATTCTTAACTATTGATTTAAATGCATAGGCTTTTCCTAGCCAAGTTCAACATTTCAAATGGTTAAGTTATTCTTTAGTGCATCTAACTCATCAAAACAATGCTTAAAGATGATTGTTTTATTAGTCATTTCATCAAAATTAAATTATGATGTGAACCACAAATCCAAAAAAGATTTTGAACTCCAAGAACCATAGTATAAGATGGCCTTAAAAATTCAAACAACTTAACATTTTGAATAATTCAGATTTATGAATATTAAATTGTTCATCATTCTTAGTCATGTTTGGCTTGAGAATATGTTCTTTGGCCAAATAACTTTTATTATTTATTGAAAAATGAAGTTGTTTTTCTATTTTACCCATTAATGGATTATGAAAATTCTTCATGTGAGTTTCATTATTTCTCGGTCTAGTGGGTTGTTCCAATTTAGCCATTAATAGTTTATGAAAATCTTTTATAGACATCTTATGTCCATGGTTTGACTCTCTAAGAATAGGTTTTTCAACCCCCCGAGTCTTATACAGAACATTATTTTTAACCATGCTTGGCTCAACAACATGTTTTTTAGCCATGTTATTTTCATAAATTGGCTATTTACAAATGAATTTTTTGACCCCCCAAGCCATTGATGAAATCAATTCTTTGCTTTTGCTATTTTCATCCATGGAAAAATTCTAAAAAAATTCACCAATTCCAGCCATTAAAGCCTCAATTAAAGACTTGGTAGTAAAAGTTGACAACTCATCATTCCATTGGCGAATTTCCATATCAAGTTAATAAATTTCTCCAATTAAATGGTGTCTTTTTTCTTCTACCAAATAATATTGTAAGGGATGAATGTTTATTTCATCAAGAAAATGAATCTCTTCTTGAAGATCCAAAATTTTTTGTTTACACCAATAGATTTCATTTAGGCTATTTAAAATAGACGAATTCAATTCATTTTTCATTTCTTACACTTGAGGTCCCGCTGGGCGTGCCAAAAAATGTTAGATTATTTTTCCTATGAAGAAAAATATCATAAATGAGAGCGTGCTAGTAAGGATTGAAAAATCTTTACAGATTAAATACAAGCCAATTATTAAGCGATTGCGTTGCTGGTTCTTTTGCCTCAACAAAGAGGATTTTAAAATTGTCAAGTGTAGAGAAAAGAAAAATTAAAAGAAAAAAGAGGAAGACGGAGAAAGATGATTGAGTGAACAATCAAATAAATAATTACATACCTTTACTCCTATACTTTGAAAAAGAAATGCATAAAATGCTTTGAAAAGGAAATGCTAAAAATAAATACTTCGAAAAGGAAGTACGTAAAATAAAATGCAAGAAATATAAATAATAAGAAAAATAGAAATCAATTGTTTTTTTATTTGAATTATGGATCTATTACAATGTAGCCATGAATGACTATTTATAGACAAGCATTTGTAGAAAAAGCTACCAAATAACTACCATATCCTTCTATCTCCCACACTTCACAATCTATAATCTTCCACTTCATCTCTATGTCTCCATAACTTTCTTTAACTTCCAATTCATGCTCTATATTTTTCACTTTATCTTCCATCATCTTTTTACAGGTGTTTAATGATTCATAACTTCTTATAATCTCTAAATGAGTAGGAGAGAGTCACATATCCTGCAATCATATAGATAATAATTAATAATAAAATTATTTATTTATGGTGCCAACAATAACTAATTCCAAAACCTCCATTTCATAATTTAATTTCTCTGGCTGTGTTGGTCCATTTGAAAACAGAGAAATGACTGCATTTTCAAGGGCTCACAGGTAGATTTTGAGAGTTTGTGTGAATCTATCAAGCTGAGGATTGCATTATGTGCCAAATCTTCATGCCCCTCTTTGAGTTACTCAATTAATGATATTATCTATAACCTGTAACAAGTCAAATTCTGCATCAAGGGAGTTGGTTGAGCAGCACAGGTGGGTTCTTTAAATTCTGCACCAAGGGAGTTGCCAATTGGTTGTGTCTGCTGCTGGGTTGACTCTCTTTTGGGTCGGCAACTTGGTGTTTTGTCTGTTTTATGCTTAAGGCTTTGGTTGTTTGTTCTTGGGAGCTTTAAAAAAAAAAAAAAAGGTAGTTGAGGGGGAGGTCGATGATTGTGGGTTTGTAAAATATAATACAGAAAAAATAGATTTGTAAAAAAAAGAAGAGAAGAAGAAAAAAAGAACAAAGAGAAAAAAGGAAATAGAATTGTCTTTGCCTTAAAAATGCCTCATATGAGGGGCACGTGTTAGCGCATCTCCAACCAACTAGGCATATGATACTTGTTAGTTAAAATGTCTAATGTGACTCACTTTTTTCAATTCCAATGCACTAGGCATATGATTAGGCATTTTGGCTCAGCTCACATTCACTAGCTACATGTAGCTAGTCTTCAAGGCTAGACAAAATGTATTTAATCATTAGGATTATTTCTCTCCATCTTTGTTGCTGATGTGGCATTCTATGAAGTTAATAGTGTTTGGATGAATAGCTAAAATAAAGAGTATTGTTGGAGTAGAAATATGAAACAGTTGACAGGTAAAATAAAATGTATACTTTATAGTAATATTTAGATGGGTAAAATGCCTACTACCGTTGGAGATGCTCTTAATTTTGGTTACATAATCTAACACCAAACTAATAAACAGATTACATTATAATTTGATCGAAAGTTCAAGATGTTAACTATTATAATTGAAAGTAAGAGATCAAAGTAAGATTTGATATAAAATGCATAAGTATAAAGTGTAAATTATTCAAAAAATAGAATTTCAATAAAATATTAGAAAAATTACATTTAAATGAAAATAATTTAAAATAATTATTCTTTTATGAGGATGCAATTTAATTTAATGCAGGTTGTTCTGGTTAGAGAGATAAAGTAACTTTAAATAAAGCACTTGGGCCTTTGTGGCCGAGGACAAATTAAATAGGTGGATACTTTTGCCAGATCTAATGGCAGTTTGTGAATTTGCAATGTACGAACATTTATTGGGGTTAGGGTAGGGCTGAGCAAGTGATCCGTGAAATCCGTAATCCGATCCAGTCCAGTCCAATCCGATAGGTTTGGATTGATTTTTTGAATCCGTGGTTCGGTTCCGGATTGAAGAATTAAAAATCCGTAGTCTACGGATTGGTTCCGGATTGAATCCCATGGTTCCGGATTGGAACCGATCCGAACCGTATACAAATAGTCTATATTTTTATTATACATCATCCTCCATAATATCTTCTTTTAATTCTATATAAAATCTAAACTCAAACCTAAAACCGTATAATATCTTCTTTTATTACTCTTGTTTGTTGGTTTTTAGTTTTAATTTGTAATGGTTTAAATACTTATAGTGAAATCAATTTTCTTATGGTTGTTTAAATTTTTGAACAGTATGTCGCTATTATAGAAAAATATGTTGTTATTGTGGAACTAATATAGTGCTATGTTTATATTTTTATAAAATTAAATTACATTTAAATGAAAATAATTTAAAATAATTATTCTTTTATGAGGATGCAATTTAATTTAATGCAGGTTGGAGAGATAAAGTAACTTTAAATAAAGCACTTGGGCCTTTGTGGCCGAGGACAAATTAAATAGGTGGATACTTTTGCCAGATCTAATGGCAGTTTGTGAATGTGCAATGTACGAACATTTATTGGGGTTAGGGGATAAGAAAAACCTACGTAATCCAATCGATCAATTAAGATTGATTGAAATTTTAGTTTTTGATGTCTTTTATAATTTATGATCTATTTTAGTTTTGAAATTTTTTACATTGAATCTATTGAAATATTATATTTAAATATTTTTATATTTTAATTCTTTGAGTATTAAAATATAAATAACTAATGATATATTTATTGTAATAAAAATTAGGAAGGAAAGTATCTGTAGAATAATTTTTACCATTTTTTTCATCTAGTTTTAATGTGAGAGTTTACAAATTTTTATAAAACATTTTGAATCTCATGAGAATCCTTTAACCATACAACATTGATTAAACTAAATTGTATCATTCGACCTATTTCAAATTTTCAACTAACAAAACTAAAAAAATTCGGCTCAGTGCTAAATTTTCATTTAATATATCTTGATCAAACCGAGCTGTTTACAGCCTTAATTAAGGGAATTGCTTGTAACTTTCTGGCATATGTTTATAATCTACAAAAATAATTAAGAAGAATGCTAGTCAAATACTATAAAATTTATACCAAAAAAAAAAAAAAAAAAAAAAGCTCATATAAAATGACATAATAGTGGGATTTTAAAAATTTAAGATATCTTAATGAGTTTTTTGCTTTGAAATGATAGAATTAAGATTTCTCACATCATTTCCTATTATATTTTGTACACTTTTCTTATTTATACATTATTATTGAAATTAATTTCACAATTTTTTCAGTAGCAAGATGAAATAAAGGAACCAACCAAAAGAAAAAAAAAACATAATTGAACATTAATTAAAATTTGTAAAAGATATATAGAATCTGTGAAAATATTTGAAATAGGCAAAAACTGCATGATATTTTAAATATTTTGGTATTATCTTCATCATAATGACAATCTATAGAACTATTGTTAGCATGACTCATAAAAATACCTTAGTATTTATGTCCTTTTGGTGTCTTTTATTTTTAGGATTGAATTTCTCTCATATTGAAATCTTAAGGTGTGAGAATTTGAATGGGCCTTATAATATTGTCTATTTTTCTAGAGTCAAATGTCATAAAATGAAAAAATTGTGATTATCAGATTTATCTAAATTTTTTTATGAATATACATTGAGGGTCCTACATCGAAATAGGACTCGTGGCCGGTCCTATAACTTCTCAAGTTTTCTCATATTGAAATCTCAATATGAGAGAACCCAAGCCCTAATTTTTAATTTTACTTTTTGACTTTCAACCAATGGAACAGAAACCCAACAAATAACGAGCAAGAGACCCTGGAAGAAGAAGCCAACATGTCTGGTTGTCTATGAAGCACGAGTATGAGTAAGAGTATTGGTATTGATACGAAATGAGTATGTTGATATAGTAAAATTTTTAAAAAATAAGGTATGGATATGGTTTGATATGCTTGTAAAAAAATATTAATTTTAATTTAGAGTAATGCAAAAATTAATTAAATGATTTAATTTGTTAAGGTTCAACCTATAATTAATATTTAATGTCAAAAGTAAATGTGTAAATCAAAATTAAATGTCAATATATTAAATAACTTACAAATCATAGTTTAATTTTAAAATCATGCTAAGTATAAAACAAAAAATAAATAAAAAAGCCTAGTAAAATGAGTTTTATCTCTCTAGAAGAATAAAATATTGTTTCAACTGAGGTATGGTACGTACGATTTAGGTATATACTAGGTACATTTGGGTATGCCAAAAATTAAGAAGAAAAAACTTGGGTATGTGTTTCATGTATTCGGTACTTATGCAGAAATACCATATGCCGGTAAGTATCCGGTATGGGTATAACATATTTTTCAAAATACCCATGATTCACAGTTGGTTGTGTTTTCTTTATTTTATCTTTTTTTTTTGAATTTTTTTTTTTAAAAATATGTATCATTTTTATTTTGATGCCAAAATAGTTTTAAAAAGTTTTTCAGTTGTTTTTTAAAATGCGAGTTGTTTTCTTATTATTTTTATTATTAGTTTTCTGCCACAGTCCATCAAAAACAATTATTTTTTGTGATTTTCTAAAACTAAAATAATAAAATAAAAACTCAACCAGGCATATCCTTTTTCAATTGCCGTTTCCTACTTAAAAAAAGAAAAAAACAAAAAAAAAGAAGAAGAAAGATTCATACTTGTCTCGAGTAATTGATGGGCACACTTCCTTTATAATTGTTCAAGATTCAATTTTTAAAGTCAAGTCATAGAAATCACCAGGGTGGTGGCCTGGTGGAAAAAGCAACTCGTCTCCACAGGCATGATCCAGAGTCGAATCCTGGGGAGAGGTGGAAGTGTTCTCTTTGAGAACTCTCCCTCTGTACTCCGGTTCGAATCCTCGGCGGCCTGTGGCGTATAGTTAAGCTCCATTGATGTCTTGGTGGTAGGTTCCTTACTATGGGTTAGGTCAAGTCAGGCTATCAATCGGTTACTCCGAAATCTGAGCCTACAGAAATAATGATGATACCACATAACTTTCTTTCTCTATGATAAAAAAAAAAAAAGAGTTAAGTCATAGAAAATAATTTATCATGAATTCTTTAGTGTCGATATAAATAACTTACCTTTAACAGTACCAAACAAAAAAAATAATCAAAATACATATGAGGCGGCCCGAACACCTAGCACTCTAATGAAGCACTTTTGTGTTTCAACTTCAAATATATCCATCATAGTGCAAGGTTGCCAAATCAGCTTCTTTTTCTTCCTTCCTAAAGTAACCCAAGGACTAACCCTGATTACTTTTGGACTCAACTTTTAATTGTCACGTCTATTTATTTTTTCTTCTCTTTCTTTTTCTCTTCCCTCCAACCAACAATTTTCATGCTCATTTTCTTGGATCACTTTTCTCACTTTCTTCTTCTTCTTTCTTTTATGTCGTGGATTTGTTGAGAGATGATAATACACATTTTGATAATCGATCTGAATTCGTAATGCTTCTTGTAGCTGAAAGATGATAAGGACTCAAAAGGTTCGAGCTAGAAAGTAGAATGATGATCACAAAAGGTGAAGAGGATTATGAAAATCTTATGTGGTGATTAATTGCTTAAGCCATATTATTCGGATCTATTTGAGAATGAATTTAGAATATAGAAAAAGAAAATGCAAGAAGTGAATAAAATAGAATATATATATTGTACGGGGAGCAAATATTCCGGCGTGCCCGTATTCCTTTCTTCCGAGTTCCGCTCTTGTCCCTTATCTTCGGATTCCGACATCTTCGGAGATGACCTCGGCTTCTCCGAGATTACCTCGGCTTTAACTAATAGGCACGTGGCACCTCGGCTGACACGTCGGCGTCACCATGCCACGTGTTGGTATTCAGAAAATATGTCCCCACACAATTTAAACACAAACCTATTTTAGGATTAAAATAAAACACAAATCTATTGGTATAATGCACCTGATATAAACTTAGAAAAAAAATACTAATGTTGATATATGCTTAAATATATATATAGATATACATTGTTACAATATCTAAGAGAGAAGGAGAAATCTATATTATATTGAATGTTGTAACAATGTATATAAGACTCCTTTATATAGGAGGAAAGAAACCTAAGTATGATAATGAATATAATATGATATGTATGATAGACAAAATATATAGTTACTATATTTAACACTCCCTTCAAACTCAAGTAGGGATACCAACTTCAGTTTGGAGAGAGAAACTAAGTAAGTGTTTGGCATGCACTAAAAAAGTGCATTTTTTTTTGTGCATATATACACTTATTTGGGTCACATCAATTAACATCTACTCTCTACTTTTCTACCCACTTTCTCTACTTTTTTGTACAATTTTTTTATTATAAAAAGTTAAAAAATGCACTTATTTAGAACATCCCAAACCACCCTTAAAACATGAAATAAAACTAAAAATAAAATAAAAGGCAAATAGATTGCAAAGTCCAAATGGGAACGCAAGGGCGTTTGAGATAGATCAGAGGTCAAAGCTAATATTGGAAGACAATTTATGGTCGTACCGGACTGTTGTCGGAATTGGCCAGATTTAATATCGAGACAGTTTAAGATCATGTCGGACTGTTGTAGAAACTGGTCGGAACTAATGCCGAGACAGTTTAGGTCGTGTTGAACCGCTGTAGGAACCGATTGGAATCAATATTGGGACAGTTTAAGGGATTATGCCGGAGCGTTGTAGGAACTGACCGGAATCAATATTGGGACAGTTTAAGGGGTCGTGCCAGACCATTGTAAGGAAGCAATGGATGTTGAACCAGCAGACATAGCACATATGTAACTTATGACGTAGTGTTGAACGGTGATGGCAACAAATAACATTGTAAGCCAGGGCACCAAGGGGTAGCTTAGGTGATGCGTCATATGGGGCAGCTTGGATTGTGCGCCACATGGGTGGCTTAGATTGTACGCCAAGGGGCGACTTGGGTGGTGCGCCATAAGGGGCGGCTTGAGTTGTACACCATAGTGACGACTTAGGTGGTTCACATGGTATATCACCATACTCACCATGATATGTATAATACCTCTCCCAAACTCAAATAGGGTTGAAGATAGAAACATATTTGAGGTTAAAACAGAGAAAAAGATAGAGTACAGCAAAATGGATATTTTCATAGATTATATAAAAAGAAATTTGTTTTTTTTTGTTTTTTTTTAATAAAAAAAATATAAAAACAATGAAAATAAAGGTGGGAGTGGTGTGACGGAGGACATACCTTTTTAAAAGTTGGAAGCAAAAAAAAATTTGAAAGAAAAGAAGAAAAAAATGTTCAAGAAGTGGATTGGAAGGAAAATAATAATAATAAATAAAATAATTAATTTTAGAAAGAAAAAGGAGAGAGAAAGGTAGTGACTAAGGCTAGTTCAAAAAAAGAAAAGGGTAGTGACTAAGGTTAGGAGAGAGAGAGAGAGAGAGTTTGTAGAGATGGGTTTTAAAAAACCAACTAATAAATAGGTGTGTAAAGAGGGCCCGCAGCCCGTGGGCGGCTCGAAACTCGCTTGCAGCCCGGGGTGGGCTCAACTTGTTTAGGCCCTTTTAGGACCGGGCCCGAGCCTAGCCTAAGACCTTGGGTCTGGGCCATCATTTTGAAGCTCGGCCCTGCCCGTGGACCCGACCCATCGACTAGCTTAAGGCCCACTCAAGGGCCAGCTCATGCAGAGACCCAATGTCTTTTTTAGTGAAAAATAATAGAATTTTGGTAGAAAAAATAAAAAAAACAAAAAAAATATTCAGGCCCGCCCAAGCTCGAGCCTAGCCCCAGGCACCCAAGGGTTAAACATCATGATGGCCAGTAACTGAAGTTACCTCCGGCTAATTCTTAAACAAATTACTAAACGCGAGCGGAAAAAAATATTTAAGTGAGGGTACCAAAATAATCATCGGAGCTTCTATTTTTTTATAACAAAATTTATTGACCAAAAAGGCCGATACTGTCACACCCCAAACTTGCCCCTAAAAGTTTGGGTATGACCTATTCAGAAACGGGCATGAACGTGGTATACATAACTTACGGGGCCTTATCGAAAGCACAAAATATTAACATAACATTGATATATATATACATACTCCATTGAGCAACTTCTATTATGCCAGGATCTCAAACATCACATCATCATAGACAAATAAAGTCCAAAAATATAACCCTGAGCATCGGTTATAAACATACACATATACAGACCCAGCCCTAAGGTTGGGCGTATACAAAACCTAGAAGTTATGTACATTCAACCTTAGATGAACAATCCAAATACGAGCCACATCTTAACAAAACTTCCCAAAAAAGAATAAATGGCCTTGTCTAGTGCTTGGACACACAAGGGTTGACAAAAGAGGATGGCGTCCTGGTTTAGGATTGACCACTTGGTTGGTGACCTACAGAAACAGACATAACACAGAGTGAGCCAGGCTCAATGAATAATAATACATAGTTAAAACGATGCTTAACTTGAAACATAATATATAAATACATATTGATTAGTAGCTTATTAATCTTTATTGAGTCATAAATCATGTCTAGAATGCTCTGGAAAGAGATGAGGAGGAAAATATGAACTAAATGCAACTTTCCAAAATGTGCTGAAAACGGGTCTCCGCTCGAGCGCCACTTTGGTCGCTCGAGCGGACTGTAAGGTCTGAAAAAAAATACTGGGAGGTTGATTTTCACGCTCGAGCACCACTTTGGTTGCTCGAGCCGACAGCGAAAATTCTGAAATTCCAAAATTTCAATTAAAGTTCAAATTTGGTATTCAAAGCTTCAAAACATGTGCTGTAGTATACAAATGCAGAGTTCACATAGTTAGTCTGAGTCTGTTAATTCATAATGGCCTTAGGCACTATCTTGGAACATATTAGCTTAAAGCCCTTGAACGGTATGGCATAAAGCTCTTGAACAAGGTGGCACGAAGCCCTTAAACATAGTGGCACGAAGCCCTTGAATAGATTGGCATTGAGCCCTTGGATAATTTGGCATTAAGCCCTTGACCATACTTGTATGAACTCAAGAGGTGTCTCACACGGATTCTAGAGGGACTCACATCGTAGCACTTAGTTCCGTGTAACACTTTGTTTCATATCATAACAACTTATACTGAATGGCCATAGGCCCAGAGTCTTACCGAATGAAAGTATTTCATCTTCCCCATTTCTTTATTTACATACGTTAAAACATTAACATAGTTGTATATCGTGCGTGAACAAAATGCTAATGACAATCATGAGCTAGATGTGAAGCGTATACTAGTACTACTACTCACAGTGTTGAGATGACGTGCTACTTCCTCCCGAGGTGTGTCCTGCACACATTCAAAACTTGCACATTAGTTCTTTCTTTTTCCTTGTTAAATTAGTTCCTGAGTTATTATGCTTCTAATGAATTTACAACCATCTTAAGATCATCAAAAAGATAGTCTACAAATAACAGAGGGTCGAGCACGCAAAACAGACAGATAATTTTTCTTCTTTTCTGCTCGAGCGCCAGCGACCTCTGCTCGAGCGGCCATGTCCCTGTTTTGGCAGTCCGAAGTTCAACTAAAAATTCATCCAAAACCCTCTCTTGTTCACTTAAAGCAAGGCTTAAACTACATCCATAACTTGCTAGATTTTGCTTAGAAATCATGTGAATAGGAATCACAACACAGATAACAACCTAACATAATTTAGATCACTAACCTTAAGTTCATAACACAATACATAGGTATAATTTCATGGGTTGGCATGAAAACCAAAGATTGGAGTGTCAATTCCACACAACACTTCAATTGGAGCTCAAAGCAACCAATTGATGAGAATAACTTTGTAATCAAACATGAATCACACCTAATTCCCAATTACAAACCCTAATTGTATAAATATGAAACTAACAAACCCTTCCTCACAAATGGAAAGGAGAATTCTCACACATGGTTAAGAGAAAGCTTATGTAAAATTAATTTAGAATACCTTGGCCTCACAAATCTTCAAGATCCTCTTAATTTAATCCCAATTCCTTTCCTTGTTGAACTTTCCCTTTGTTCCCTTTTTCTCTTATTTTTTTTTTCTCTCCAAGAGGTAGCTACGAAAATCCCCTTCCCAAGTCAAGTGTTTAAAAGAACATGAATATATGATAGGTGAATAGGACAAAAATCATTTGTTTAATCATTCCGAAATTAAAATTTCGCAAACATGCTTAATATTACTTAAAAATTATGCTGATCACATATATAAAATCAATTTCAGATAATTAAGCCCCTAAGGCTTCCAATTTCTAATTCAAACGTTTTAATAGTGACAGATAGTTTTCTTGTTAAACAGATAGACACCCTTAAACATGGAGTTCGTTTACTTAACCTTATTTTCTCAGCAGATTTCACAGCAAGCATGTGAAAGCACAAAACAGGGACTGAAAATATATCAGAAAACACGTACGAGGGTCGGGTTATTACACTCTCCCCCCTTTAAATAAGTTTGGTCCCTCAAACTTGTTTTACCTTAGGGTAGAAATAATTGCGGATACCGGTGTTGCATTTCCTCCTCTCTTTCCCAAGTTGCGTCGGTTCCGTAATGTTCTTGCCATTCCACTTTTACCATTGGAATTTCTCGGTTTCATAATTGTTTCACTTGTCGATCCAAAATGCGGATTGGTTTTTCTTCATAAATTAACTTGTCATCTAGTTCAATTTGGTGATAATCAATAACATGAGACGGATCCGTAAGATACCCTCAAAGCATAGAAACATGAAACACATTATGTACTTGACTCATATGTGGCGGAAGGGCAACCCGGTAAGCTACCGGACCCGCTCTTTCCAGAATCTGAAAGGGACCAACATATCGGCGTGTCAACTTACCCCTTTTTCCGAATCTTGAATGTCCTTTCATTGGAGTGACCTTCACAAAGACATGACTATCCACTTCAAATTCCAAGTCCCTCCGTCGGTTGTCTGCATAACTCTTCTGTCTACTTTGTGCGGTTTTCAATCTTTTCCGAATAGTTTTAACCTTTCAGTGGTCAACTGAACAATTTCAGGTCTGAGTAAGGATTTATCTCCAAGTTCAGCCCAACACACGGGAGAACGACATGGTCTTCCATACAGAGCTTCATAGGGTGACATTTCGATACTTGAGTGATAACTATTGTTGTATGTGAACTCTACCAACGGTAGATGGGTTTCCCAACTATCTTGGAAATCTAGCACACATCCGGAGCATATCCTCTAGAGTCTGTATCGTTCTCTCGGATTGACCGTCGGTCTGAGAGTGGAAAGCTATACTGAACTTTAATTCTGTACCCATTGCTTTTTGCAAACTTTGCTAGAATCTCGAAACAAACTTTGGATCCTTATTTGACATAATGGAGACCGGAACACCGTGAAGCCTCACAATTTTATTCACATAAATTACCGCCAGTTTATCTGCATTATACTGAGTCTTTACTGGTAGGAAGTGAGCGGACTTAGTTAATCGGTCTACGATGACCCATATTGAATTCATCCCTCGAGAAGTCCGTGGTAACCCCACAACGAAATCCATGGTCAAATGTTCCCATTTCCATTTCGGGATTGGAAGGGGCTGTAACAAACCTGTTGGCCTCTGATGCTCTGTTTTTACTTGTTGGCATTGCAAACATTTCGAGACGAACTCCGCGATCTCCTTCTTCATACTTGGCCACCAAAAATTTTGTTTCAAATCTCGGTACATTTTGGTACTCCTTGGATGTATTGAAAATCTTGAGGTATGTGCTTCTTCCATCAGTTTTTGTTTAAGGTTTAACACATTAGGGACATATACTCGGTTTTGAAATTTGAGCACCGTATCTACTAAACTGAATCCTGGTTTCGACTTGGTTTTTAACTCATCACATATCTTCTTTAAAGTTTCATCTTCCATCTGATACAATTTAATTTCCTCAAGTAAGATGGGTTAGGCCATCACTGCTGCCATTAAAGCTTTTTGCCCATGTAATACAAGGTCCACTTCCATTTTAGCCAATTCAGCTGCTAAGCCCTTCTGTCCTGTAACCAAATTTGGTAAGGTCCCCATAATTTTTTGACTAAGCGCATCCGCAACTGTATTGGCTTTGCCAGGATGGTATTGGATCTACAAATCATAATCTTTAATAAGTTCCAACCACCGTCGCTGTTCAATTCTTTCTGGGTAAAAAGGTATTTGAGACTTTTATGGTCAGTGTACACTTCACAAGTAGTGCCAAAAAGATAGTGTCTCCATATTTTCAAAGCAAAGATTACTACTGCTAACTTAAGATCATGAGTGGGGTAATTCTTTTTATAGGGTTTTAGTTAACAAGAGGCATAAGCGATAACCCTTCCATTTTGCATAAGTACACAACCAAGCCCTTTGTGCGAAGCATCACTGTAAATTACAAACCCTTCAGTACCGGATGGTAGGGCCAGCACTGGTGCTGTCGTCAACGTTGTCTTCAATTTCTGGAAAGCAGATTCCCGCTCTTTTGACCACTCAAATGCAACTTCCTTTCGAGTCAGTTGTGTAAGCAGCACAACAATCTTGGAGAAATCTTGAACAAACCGTCTATAATATCCAGCTAACCCCATAAAACTCCGTACTTCAGTCACATTAGTGGGAGTTGGCCAATTCACGATCGCCTCAATCTTGTGTGGATCAACAGAAACTCATTCCTTTGCAATAATGTGCCCCAGAAATGCCACCTCCAGTAGCCGAAATTAACATTTCTTTAACTTTGCATATAGTTTCTTTTCCCAGAGGGTTTGAAGGATCAAGCGAAGATGATTCTCATGAGCTTCTGCATTCTTCGAATAAATGAGAATATCATCAATAAAGACCACCACAAATTCATCCAAATAGGGCTTAAAGACATGGTTCATTAAATCCATAAATGCTGCTGGCGAGTTAGTGACTCCAAAGGGCATAACTAGAAATTCATAATGACCGTACTGGGTTCGAAAAATTATTTTCTCCACATCATCAGCCTTGACCTTTAGTTGATGGTATCCAGACTGTAGATCGATTTTAGAAAAGACTTGTGCCCCTTGAAGCTGGTCAAATAAGTTATCGATTCTTGGCAATGGGTACTTATTCTTGATTGTTACTTTATTAAGTTCCCTACAATCGATACAAAGCCGGAGTGTTCCATCATTCTTCTTCACAAACAATACTGGTGCACCCCACGGAGACACACTTGGACGGATGAATCCCTTGTCCAGTAAATCTTGTAATTGAGTTTTTAGTTCCTTCATTTCAGCTGGTGACATTCTATACGAAGTCTTAGAAATGGGTTGAGTCCCCGGCGCTACTTCAATTGTAAACTCAATTTCACGGTCTATTAACTGCCCTGGTAACTCTTTGGAAAAATATCCGAAAATTCACATACAACTAGAATCATGTTAACATTCCTATTCGTCACTTGCCCCTCCAAAATACTGCATAAATATCCCTGACGCCCTTTCTGAATTAATTTACAAGCCTTTGCTGCAGAAATTAAATAAGATGGAGGAGTCACTTCTTGTCCCTGAAAACTAAACTCTAATTGTCCCGGAGGGTGGAAACTGATTTGATTAGTCAAACAGTCTATCGTTGCACCATATTCACTTAACCAGTCCATGCCCAAAATAACATCAAAGTAAGTCATGTCGAGAGGTAATAGATTAGCATACACTCGACTATCCCCGAGTTGGAGTTCACAAGCTAGGTATACAGAAGCACAGATCATAGAGTCTCCCAACGGTGAAGACACACACAACACACAAGGCAAGTTTTCTTCGATTTTATCTAAATTAGGAGCAAATAGTTTCGACACAAAAGAATGAGTGAAGCTAGAATCAAATAATACATGAGCGAAATGACTGTGAACAATAAATGTACTTGACACCACCGTTGCCGCATTCTGTACATCACTCGGGACTAAGGCAAACACCCTGCCTTGTCTCACGGTATCTTTATTGTTAGTCGGTTTAGCCGGTACCTTGGTGTTGGTAGTTGGTGTAGACCCCACTGAACTGGTAGTGGTCTTGTTGCCATTTTGTTGCTGCTTCTTCTGAGGGCAATCCCTTATCACATGACCCGTTTTTCCACACTGGAAGCAAGCTCCAGACTTCCGATAGCATATTCCACGATGCTTCTTTCCACACTTCATACATACGGGAATTGAATCCTGACTAGGGGTAGAAGCATTTGAAGTCCCTGAATTTTACTTCTTGTTTGGGGGAGTAATTGACCCCTTTGACCATTGGCTGTTTTGTCTTTTTCCTTTCCATTCAGAAATTCGATTTTGTGCAGTAATATTCCCTTCCGCTATGACGGCCCTCTCCAACACATCTACATAGGTAGGCAACTTCAACATATTAACTCGGTCCAGAATAGCACCCCGTAGTCCCCCTTCAAACTTCCGTGCCTTCTTATAATCCGTGTCTACCATATGAGGCGTGAACCGGGCTAGCTCTGCAATTGGGCTTCATATTCAACAACAGTCTTGTTCCCTTGTCTGAGAGTTTCAAATTCAGTCACCTTCTTATCTCGCATACTTTAAGGGAAATATTTATCATAAAACAATTCCAAGAACTTGTCCCATGTCAATCCCTGATGTATCGTTCTCGTAAGCATCCACCATCTCCGTGCCTCGTCCTCGAGGGTAAAGGCAGCCAGCTGCACCTTTTGAGCTTCGGTGCAAGGGAAAACTTCAAATAGTTTTTCTATTCCCAACACCCATGCTTCTGCTTTCATTGGTTCTATTCCTCCTTTGAAAGATGGCGGTTTCATCTTTTTAAACTCCTTAGTGAGGATAATGGTTCGGTCTTCAGCATGAGAATCTTGTACTGACGGTGGAGGTACCGGTGGCGGTGGCAGTTGTTGTTGTGGCTGTTGCAGTTGTTGCCGTAGGGTCTCCGCCATTTCCATAATCATTCTCTCCATCCTATCCAATCGTGTTGAAAGGGTTTGAAGGGGAAGGGAAGGGTTTCAATGTCTCTTTCTAGACACTTCGACGGTACGGCAAGACTAGTTCGGGGACAGTAACGATCAACGGTACGCACACATCTCATCTCTTCTTTTCTCCCTCAAGCATCTGCATATCTAAACGATTGTCAAGCACATGCTTATAATCACTCCTTTTGATGGCTAAGGTCGCGAATGGCAAGAACGATCTCGTGGTGGAGGTGGTCGGCGTAGATGAGGTAGGGAGGGGCGTAGTTGTGGGTTTGTCGGGGTTAAGGTAGTTGAGGGGAACTAGGGGTGCCTCTCTTTCTCTTTCTCTCTCTATATATATATCTATGCATGTATGTATATGATTGTTTTCAAATTCTGATGATTCTGATGTCTACTACTAAAGGGGTTTCGTCTAGGGCTAAGGATGTAGTTAGGGATTCGAAATCACCAGCTTTATTGGGTTTAGGGAAAACGGAATCGGGTTTGAGCTTAGAGCAAGGGGAATCGGTAATTTCCTCTAAGGAGGTTCCTTCGATTAGTGTTAACAGATTGATGATGGGGAGTGAAGGAAGTCTTAGCCCTAGTTCAAGGTCGTTCGTTGCTTCGGTGGTGCGTTGGCCATTTGTATAAGTGAGGGTTGAGTGATGTGAGTCCCCCCCATTATATTGTGTGAGAGGGTGGTTTGTGGGTTGAGTGACTCAGAAGTGAGGGTTGAGTGATGTGAGTCCACCCCATTATAAGACAAATAGATTATTCTTCCTATGACTTTTTGTTGATGCATATTTACTCAGAAGTCTCTTGAAATTAGATGAAATTGTTCTAACTGATGGTTTCTCCTTTGTAGCTCATATTCTTCTGTATCTGTACCCTTTTCTTAATACGACAAGCAAATCAAGGCCATTTGAGTACTTGAGGCTGACTAGCTTAGGCGTCATTGGTGCTTTGGTGAAGGTGCTTCAGTATGCTGATATTAATTTTTATAGCTTATGAATAATCTTGCTCTTTTTCATATAATTTTCATATTTCTATTTGTGGAGGTAATACATTCCTTGAAATAGAGTGGCAACTAAATATGTTAGTAACCCTCTGTAGATTGCAACTTGTTTTCAAATGATAAAATTGAAAAACAAAATAATATACATAAAGAATTAAAATCTAATTCATGTCTATAAAAATAAATAATAAAACAAATCCATAGCTAGCATGAGTTTTATGGGCATGATCTTATCTCTTGAATGTTCCCCAATGACAGAAATATTTTTGAAGAAGTTAATAAGCTGTTTAAAATGAATTTACATATTCTCTCAGTTCCAACCAATGGTTATTATTATTTTGACAATTTTAATTAATATACATTTCCTTAGAAATTCAAACTGGTTCATAATTTCAAGGTATGTATTATGTTGTCTAGATGTTGGTTTTAGTTTTTATTAACAGCAAAATGAGTAAGACATGTATAAACTCGTACACAGCTAGAATTAAATCAGACCGATAGAATTCTTATTCTTCCCAATCAAGTGAACCCTGTATTCAAGGTTTTACACCAAAATGCACAAGGCTTTCAATTATTAGTATGCAATGCCATGATCTACATAAACGATACATTTATTTTCAAAGATTCGACCAACACTACCAGAAATGGTTTTCTAGGAACTCCAGATCACTCGTATCTTTTTACTGCTAACAAATACCCACCATACAGCGCTTATTGTGACAACTGTTTTAGATCTATGCATAACAGACCCCACTTGTATGGCCTCTTGTACTTAAACGTATCAACAAAGAGAATGAACTCAAAACTGCAATAATTGCAAATAAAATTTGAATGAACAATATTTAGAATACATAGAAAGGCCTTCAACTTACTCTCTTTCCATCTGGGCCCATGCACCAATGACCAGAAGATCGACCAGTTGTGTGAACCTGCCTTTTCCCAGCATCTTTTGGAATGCCCACACTGAAAAGCTTGGCCTTCACATGGGCACACACTCCACACGTAGAAGACAGCACATGGGGGCATCCACTTTCTTTTCTTTTCTTTTTTTTTATCACCCACTCCATACCTATTTATTATTATTATTGTTTATTTTATTTTATTTTTTGACAGGTTCAAAAAAACCTGCCGACCATTTAGTCACCACACCCCCACTTTCCTTTTCTTTCTTTTATTTTATTTTATTATTTTCTCTCCACTCAAGAACAGTCACCACACCCCACTTTCATCACCACTGCCCCATATGTATATATATATAGATATTTCTTTTTATTATAATATCTTACTCAAACCCCAAACCATTATCATTATTATTATTTTTTTTTTGGGCGTGTTCCCCCTCTTTAAAAAAATAAAATAAAATAAAAAAAAATAAAAAAAAATTAACAAAATAAAAATTAAACAAAAATAAAAAAATAAAAAAAACACCCACAACCCTTTTTCAATTTGCACAGCAACCATCTTTTATTCATCGTCGGGGCTCAACCCCGATCACACTTTTACACCAAAAAAAAAAAAAAAAAAAAAAAAAAAAAAACAAACAAAAAAAAAACAAACAAACACAACAACCACAACCCTTTTTCAATTTGCACAACAACCATATTTTATTCATCTTCGGGGCTCAACCCCGATCACACTTTTACACCAAAAAAAAAAAAAAAAAAAAAAAAAAAAAAAAAAAAAAAAAAAAAAA